>OX377202.1:86217465-86330392 GCA_947396885.1 Heligmosomoides polygyrus polygyrus
TAACTCCAACGATCTCTACCCTTGTGTTTAACGACTTTGCAAAAAAATAAACACATTTTAATACTAATTGAGGGGTGAGGATTCTCCCTATATGACTCGCTTTCACCGTTCAGACATGCGCTTCAGACCCTTTCCTTGTCAGATTGCATACACACAACTCGGCGCCCTCTGAACGACGCGCGAAACTCAAACATCGTTTTTATCATAAGCTCACACTTCCCTGGCTTTCGAAAAGGGGTGGGGGTGCCAGTAACTTCTTAAGAGATTGATAAAGAATCCCTACTATATATATATATATATATATATATATATATATATATATATAAGCGAGAACGGTCGTTTGTCTGTGGGTGAGTTTGTGTGTGTTTGTTGCACAGAAGTGCTGGGGGAGTGTGTTGGAGGAAATGTGGGGAAGGGGGGGGGGGAGGAGGTTGCAGTTGTCACCAGTTTGTCAACTGTTGTAGTTGTCGACGGGCGTCCATGTATAGGCGACATGTCACCGATGTCGCGCAAAGGACGTTCAGGTTGAGAAGAGGTGTCACCGATGCCGCGCAATGCAGGTCCGGCTTGAGAAGGCGTCACCGACGTCGTTCATCAGGTGCCTGGGTTTAGAAGTGGTGTCACCGATGTCGCGAAAGGCCTGTCTGGATTCAGGACGACGTGTCACCGATGTCGCTAGGGGTTCGGATTCACACGACGTGTCAACGATGTCGCGCAAACCACGTCCGACTTGAGAAGACATGTCACCGACGTCGCTCATCAGGTGCCTGCATTCAGAAGAGGTGTCACCAATGTCGCGAAGGGCCTTCCAGATTCAGACGACGTGTCACCGATGTCGCGCAAAGCACGTTCGGGTTGAGAACACATGTCACTGACGTTGTTCAACAGGCCACCGGGTTTGGAAGAGGTGTCACCGCTGTCGCGCGAGGATTCCGGATTCAGACGACGTGATACCAGTGAAGGTGGGACCAGTAATTGGGGACCGTGAAGGATGGGGTTCCAGTAAGGGGAGCGGTAAAGGGTTGACCAATAAAGGAGGGACCAGTGAAGGTGAGACCAGCAATGGGGCGGTAAGGGGGGGGGGGAAGCAGCGAAGGGGACCGGTGAAGGGGGGGGGGGGGGAGGGGTCCAGTGAAGATGGGACCGGTGAGGAAGGGACCAGTAATGGGGACCGGTGAAGGGGGGGGGGGAGTGGTCCAGTGAAGGGTGGACCGGTGAAGGAGGAGGAGGGGTCCAGTGAAGGGGGGACCGGAAAAGGGTTGATGATTAAAAGGAGGACCAGTGAGGGTGGGACCAGTAATGGGGATCGGTGAAGGATAGGATAACCAGCGAAGAGGGGACAAAGGGAGGTCCAGTGAAGGTGGTTGCAGTAGTAGGGACCGACGAAGGGGAGGGGGACCAGTGAAGGGTGAACCGGAAATGGGCTGACAATAAAGGGAAACCAGTGATAAGGGAGCAGTTAAAGGGGTCCAGTGAAAGTGGTGGGCCTGCTTTGTCCTATTCCGCTATACCATTCTATATAGCAAAACCAGTTTTTTAATGAATGAGAGAAAGCCTAAAGAGGAGAAGAAGACGTTCGGGGTGTTCTATACTCCGGGTTTGGGGCGAAGCCCCAACCAGACGTTTGGCGACCGGCAGGGCCGTTGAACGTCTGGTATGTCAATATTCGAATATTCGATATTCGAAGCTTTCGAATATTCGAATATTGTCCTCTTTCGAATAATCGAATAAACGAATACTCGAATGCTGGCCTATTTCGAATATTCGAATAAGCGATAATTCGAATATTGGACTTTCTGGAATATTCGAATAAACGAATAATTCGAATATTGGACTTTTTTCAAATAGTCGATTATTCAAATATTCGAAATTTGACTGTTCGAAATTCGAAAAGGACAAAGGTATAGCGGCTACCCGATTGCTCTCGTGCAGGCGCATGAACTATCTGACGTCCATCGTTATCAACATCAAGCGCAGTCGACACCGGGTTGATAAAGGTGAGCAGACTGGATCACATCCAAAGACAGGACACGTCCGCTGAAGGTTATGGTTTGCATTAGAAGGGGCTACGAAAGTGCTGCTCATCACGAGCTGCTGCCACGCGACGCAACCCTCACCGCAGACCTGTACCGTCAGCAGCTGGATAGATTGGCCGCTAAAATCGAAGAGAGAAGCAGCGCCTGAATCACAGCAAGATCCGAGTCCTACATGACAGCGCTCTCCCATACCATAAAGCGTGCGACCCGGAAAAGCTGCTCGACTTTGAATGGGGAATGCTGCCTCCGCTAAATCGTACAGCGCTTGCCTTGCGCTAACAGAATACCACCCTTACCTGTCGCTCTCCAACGCCTTGGAAAACGAGGTTCACAGTTATGGGTCGCTGGCTGAGCAACTTCTTCGAGTCCAATCCAAAAGCGTTCTATCCTGCTGGCATCACAGGTCTACCCGAAAGCTTGAGAACAGTGATAGAACATGGTGATGAATGTTGTCTTTCCTAATGTACTTTCTATTACCTAAAAACCAGTGAGATGTTATGTTACGAAAACAGCATGAACTTTCCCTATTACATATATGTAAGAACCAGTCGTTCGGCGGCCTAGCGGCCGCCTACGACTGGTTGGGGGCTTCGCCCCCAAACCCCGAGAATAGGACGCCATGGCCGCTACGGGTTTCCTATTCTTTCCTAGGCCTTCTGACCATTATGTTAATCGAGATGGATCGGCTGATCTTCCTCGACGTGATCCTCAAAAAATCGATAATATCGATCGATATCGATTGGTCGACTTCAGATTCGTGTTCAGCGACCTCGATTACCCCCAAGGCCGAAGTTTCGCGCCACTTGAACGCCATCCTCAAAAAATCGATAATATCGATCGATATCGATTGATCCGACTTCAGATTCGTGTTCAGCGACCTCGATTACCCCCAAGGCCATAGTTTCGCGCCACTTGAACGCCATCCTCAAAAAATCGATAATATCGATCGATATCGATTGGTAGACTTCATATTCGTGTTAAGCGACCTCGATTACCTCCAGGGCCGAAGTTTCGTGCCGCTTGAACGTCATCCTCAAAAAATCGATAATATCGATCGATATCGATTGGTCGACTTCAGATTCGTGTTCAGCGACCTCGATTACCCCCAAGGCCGAAGTTTCGCGCCACTTGAACGCCATCCTCAAAAAATCGATAATATCGATCGATATCGATTGATCCGACTTCAGATTCGTGTTCAGCGACCTCGATTACCCCCAAGGCCGAAGTTTCGCGCCACTTGAACGCCATCCTCAAAAAATCGATAATATCGATCGATATCGATTGATCCGACTTCAGATTCGTGTTCAGCGACCTCGGTTACCCCCAGGGCCGAAGTTTCGTGTCGCTTGAACGTCATCCTCAAAAAATCGATAATATCGATCGATATCGATTGATCCGACTTCAGATTCGTGTTCAGCGACCTCGATTACCCCCAGGCCTGACGTTTTGTACCGCCGACGTGTTCGGCACGTCTGCGGCTCGCCATGCACGGTCGTCGACGTGTTCGGCACGTCTGCGGCTCGCCGACGTGTTCGGCACGTCTACGGCTCGCCATGCACGGTTGCCGACGTGTTCGGTACGTCTACGGCTCGCCATGCATGGTTGCCGACGTGTGGCACGTCTACGGCTCGCCATGCATGGTTGCCGACGTGTTTGGCACGTCTACGGCTCGCCATGCACGGTCGCCGACGTGTTCGGCACGTCTACGGCTCGCCATGCAGGGTTGCCGACGTGTTCGGCACGTCTGCGGCTCGCCATGCGCGGTCGCCGACGTGTTCGGCACGTCTGCGGCTCGCCATGCGCGGTCGCCGACGTGTTCGGCACGTCTGCGGCTCGCCATGCGCGGTCGCCGACGTGCTCAGCTGCCGCGCCCCAACTCAAAGTGGGACGGACGGACAGTGTGACGGTGTGACACACACAGTGACACACACACACACGCTTGCTCCTTTATATATAGTAGGATAGAACATTAGGGCAGGTTGAGCATTTCTCAATGCACTGCGCCGCACTGCGATAAATGCTTCCTCCCACGGTTTGTGGGTGGTCGCGACACCAGATCTGCCTTACCATCAGTTGGGGAGGGCACAAGAAAAGGGAAACAAGCCTGAACAGTATGGCCTATCTGTCCAGAAAGTTGTAAGGAAAGCTGCTCTCATATGCTAGTTCAGTGTACCGTAGCTGTAATTTAGCCCACCTTCAACTTTGCCGTCTTTGTATAACAGAAATAGTAGAGCCTCACCCCCTCTCCATTTGAGTTCATGTGCGACATCGCGTACTACATGACAGCCGTGTTCTCTATGTCAAACAGCGAATCTGCGCTTGATCATCGCTTTTAAAGCGAAAGTCCGTCGGGAGAATTTACTCTCCGAGTACTCCATAAATTTCGTACAAGTCTCTATTACAGCAAATGGTTTATTAACTGCCTATTAGACTCCTCAGCCATCGTGAAAATTGACTTCAAACAGAAAACATCAGAAAGATTCACGCTGTCCATTGGATCGAACGTCCTAAAAGATCAAATTTTCGTGGTATAAAACCCACCTATATATAAAAGAGTTAGCGGTCGACGATATTTGAGTGGTCTAGCCTGCGTGAGATAGCCCTCATCGCGGTCAAAATTTGCTATTCAGCGTAGAATATTGTTGCCGCAGCGGAAGCGCAGCCCCCAACTGCTTGACACGACGGCTACTGCGCGCGTTTCTGAGCGTCCAGATTCAGAAGCTGTGTCACCGACTTCGCGCCATGAACAGGAGGGAACAACTAAAAGGAAAGAGTACTAATGGGACTTCGAGGGTGGGAGACCAGAAGAGCGACCAGCAATGGGGACCTGAAGGAGGGATCAGGATGGGGGTCAATAGGGGAAGAATGAAGCAGGCTAGGAGGTGGGACCAAGAAGGGTGGATGGAATACGAATGGACCATTAGAGAATTATAAAAAAGTGGGAGCAGTGAGGAGGACCCATTGCGAGGGGACCAGAAAGGGGTCGTTTAGTGTGCGCGCGACGCGATGCATGTGTAGTGGTCAAACTGATCGAGCGACGCGATTGATCAATTCGGCCACTATACATGGCATCGCGTCGCACATCACGCGCACACTAAACGACCCCTTAAGGCCCATGCACGCTTCTGCGACAGCGAGGCGCGGCCATGATGAAGCATAGGGCCGCGACGGCCGCGGCGCGACACTGCGACACGTGCCGCAGGGGGAGGCATGCACACTCTTGCGGCTGTCGCGGCGGCCATCGCAGGAGACGCCGCGCTGAGTGCCGCAGGCTGGAATGGTTCAAATTATTCCTAGCGGCGCGACAAGCACGGGGACGTCGGTTCCCGTTGCCTATAACGATGCTCTAACGCGACCGTGCCGCAACCGCCGGATTTCGCGGAGGTAGCCGTCGCCTACTTGCCGTGCCGCGGTGTCGCAGAAGTGTGCATGTGCCTTAAACGATCCCTAAGGCCCCGTTTATACTTCGACGCAGAGCGACGCGACGTCACGTATTGTGGCCACGTTGATCGGGCGGCGCGATTGATCAATTTCACCACTATACATGCGTCGCTCGGCGTCGGAAGTATAAACGGGGCCTAAGGGAGACAATGCGTGCAGATCTAGAAGATGTGGCAGATGTCGTGCAATGGGCGTCCTGTCACTGTCCGTCGTGCCATGAGTGTGGGAGGACAACTTAATGGGGTGGAGTAATAAGGAGACGACGAGGTGGTGGTGGGGGGGGGGACCAGGAGAGCGACCAGGAAGAAGGAACCTGGAGGTGGACCAGCAAGAAGGGAGCCGTAAGAGGAATTAATGCAGGAAACAAGAAAATACCATCTGCGCCGCCTCTTCCTTTCCTTACAAGGGTATAGGCTCAGAAGGCGGGTCCCTTTCGTTATGTAACAAGGGTCCGGATCTATGAGAACGGCTGCGGAGGAGCAACCCGAGGGACGAAGTACTGAGCAGCACAAACCAATGACGTTACTGGACGGTCCAGTGAGAATGCCTACGATGGACACACGAAAGTAGTGAACGGGTTCATGTCGACAAAGTACGCAGCAGATCGCAGCAGATGTTAGCGAATTTTATGTTTTGCAAATGTTGCTTTCCGTAGGTTAGTAATGCTGCAGAGCCAAGCGTATCATGCAAGTGAGAAACACGCCGTGAGGCGTGTCGGAGCACTTGTATTGGCAGAAAAAAACGTACGTGAGTGTTGGAGCTCTATCAAAACAATATCGTACTGAACTAACTTTAAAAAATAAAGGTTGTGATGAGGCAGGCTGCGAGCAGAAGTGGTCCCTCAAATCTTTGACCTCCACTGTTTCCTGAATTTCAAAGTCGTTCATTCTCATCTCTAGCTGGAAACTCCTAGGTAGTCACGAAGCCAAAAAGAAAAATATGAGAACCTTCTGTTTAAAAATCCACATAACGATAACACTACTAAAATTAATGGTGTAAACATAGCATAACGCCAGAAGAGTGCACTGCCCAATCCTCTAGCCACCTTTAACAATCAAAATGGGTAACCGCGATGGGGCCAGTCTCGTAGCAATTCGTCTGACCCGGAGGGATAAAAGGCTTAATTGCCCGAGCAGAAACTCAAACCAAGGACCTGATTCGGTGTGCAAATGACAACCGGCGTCACTACTGACTGCACACCAGGTGCCACGCGCTCTTCCGCAAAATTTTAGTGCGTGCAATGGGGTTACTACTCCCTATCTCCTTTCATCCGCGCAAAATTAATGACCGGACAGACAGCATGCGGACCGGCTAGCCGATCTCTGTTCGAAACGTAGCTCACGACACTAGAGTGAACCTCGGGCAGGGGCCTTAACATTAACCAATCAACACCTATCGATATGATCGATTTTACTACCTATCGATTTTTGTGAATCACAACAATATAGAGATCACTGGTATTCGCTTTGCGATTTTGCTGTGAAAAACGCGAAATATCACCAATATACATCAATCATTAATATGATTCCTCGCTGACGGTCAAAAATTGTGATGGGAACGATGTGAGATATCGTGACCGTTTACGGATCACACAGTATGCGTCCAAAATCGATCGGTTGATCAACATCGCTCTAGTATTATCGAGCTTTCAGGCGGAACCCGGCTCGGTTGAAGCTATCACTAAGCTATTACTCATCATATTGATCAACATCGACAGGTAAACTACGACGACCTTTCTGCAATCGCTATGCGACCGGAAGCGCACATTATCGATCGCCTATGATGTTTTCACGCCAAGCGACCAATAGCTTTGCGTACGTACGGAATCACGAGCACGGACGTATTAATTTATGTGTGATGCACTTATGTGTGTGTGTGTGTGTGTGTGTGTGTGTGTGTGTGTGTGTGTGTGTGTGTGTGTGTGTGTGTGTGTGTGTGTGTGTGTGTGTGTGTGTGTGTGTGTGTGTGTTGCAGAATAATGCTAAAACCTGCTAACCTCTTCGTTTCTGCTCACATTCCGCGAAACACTCGCCTATGTCTCTAAACGTACACGCACATCTTTTCAGGCAGCCGGCAGGTGTAAGCTGAACAGTGCTATTGAGCGATTTATTGGAGTCATTGGTGTATTATATGATAGGTATACTTGTGCTCGAATAATCGAATTCGAATAATTATTCGAATTCGATTTTCGATTATTTGATTATTCGAGTATCGCAAATTTGAATAATTACTCGAATTCGATTATTCGAGTTTCGCAAATTCGAACAATTATTCGAATTCGACTTTCGATTATTTGAGTATTCGAGTTTAGCAAATTCGAATAATTATTCAAATTCGTTTATTCGAGGTACGAAAATTCGAATAATATTCAAATTTCGAATATGGCCGTTTCGAATGTGACATAATAATGATTTTTGTAAGCGACGTTTATTCCTTTGACGATTATTTTCGATAGCACACTGTCGAGGAGCTCACCGATGCGAAAACGCATTCTACTATACATAGAAGGGTAGTGTGTCTGTGTGCTCGTGCGTGTTTCATCAGTCCATCAGAATGGCATGAGGGCATGGCGTATTGGCGATACTGACCGCAGTTGATGGCGATCGACTGCGGTCCGAAACTTTAGCCCTTGGGATAGTCGATCTCGCTGAACACAAAGCTGAAGTTCGTTTTTGAAATTATCGGTGGAAGTTGCTCAATCTATTGATTTTCTATAGGGAATTCGTTGAGGCAAATAAATTGTATGACCGGTCTTCGTCGATATTAAAGGATAAAAGGATAAAGGACGGCGTTACTCAATCCTTCTGGGATGCGCCAGCGCATTCTACTTCTACGGGATGTCGTGGAGGCGACATGAATGCGTATTTGGCCATACAATGACTTGCGGTGGCCAGCCGATGAACAAGTCAGCGCTTTATCCTTCCCAGACAAGTCTGGTACCAATTCACCGACCCCGGAGGGATGGAAGGCTTGGTTGGCCTGGGCGGGAAACCCGAACCAGGAACCTGGTATCGGGTGCACGTGACAGTCGCGCCTCCTCCGACTGCGCTACACGCGCCCGTTCGTCGATATTATCAAGATCTAACTTCACATTTGCGTTCTCTGCGACCACGACTGTCGTCAATGTCATACACTTGAGTCCTCTATGAAATTTGCATAATAAACACAAATTTCGACGAAAAATTAAAAAATGAATTCAGATTTTCGTGTTCAATGACCTCGATTACATCAGGTGTGAAGCCTCGAGCCTGTTGAGTGATATTCACGAACAACTGATAATTTGATCAATATCTCCTGATAGCAACCGTTACTGCAAAAACTAACTTAAGGTTCGCGTTCAGCGACCTCGATTACTTCGGGACTGAAGCTCACAGTTTGCATATGTAACACGATTATATGCCATATTTGTTGAAATTCAATGTTTTCCAAATCAAATTCAACGTTGTTACACTAGGAAGATTTCAGAAGTAGTTGAAATTTATTTCAAAAACGCTGATTTTTGACTGAAAATGGTATATAACTCCACGATTTGATTGGCTGCCAATTCCTGTGAGATAATGAACTGAACAAGTAGAGTTAACGGTTTTTCTCGCAAAAGCTTTGCACTTGTGCGTGAAGGTTTTGCAAATGTATTATTGTAGGAATTCTTTTTGCAGGTTTTTTTTGTAGGAAAAAAGTTCCCATATCTGCGAACTTAACGAGTATTGTAAACGGTCCTTAGAAGATATTGAATATCTCAATTATTTGCTTTTTTGAAGAATTCAATTCTTTTATTTTGTTTCTGACGAATGTCGTCGTTGAAATTATTTTACTACACTTACTTGAATCTACACAATGCGCTTTTGAAGCGAGTAAAAAGATATCAAACGAAATTGGCTAACACAAAAATCGCATCGTACTTATTAATACACCCCGGTGCAAAATTATAGGTTCACTCCCGATTTGTCCATTAGTACCCGAAGGACCCCATTGCCTAGGCTCAGCGATGTTGTCGTATTCCTCACTATCGAAAGCGTCTATAGAAGAATTTTAAGCAGGTTATCTTATCAGTGCAGGATACTTTCTTCTTTTTCTTTTTCTTCTTTTTCTTCTTTTTCTTCTTCTTCTTCTTCAGCGTTTGTCCCGCTTTCTTGGGGGTCCTCTTTCCTGGAATACTGGCGCCACATTTCCCGATCAAATGCCTGATCAGGGTGTAACCTAGCCATCTTTAAGTCCTGATGCAGCGTATCAAGCAAGCGCTGCTTTGGTCTCCCTCGTGACCGCTTTCCGGGCACCTCGAAGTTGAGGCCAGTCTTTCGGACAGTGTCACCGCTTGCGCGAAGAGCATGACCGTACCATCTCGGACGAGCTTCACGCAATTTCTGAACTATCGGGTTGGCACCAAATCTTTGCCGAATGGAGTCGTTGCGCACACGCTCCATACGCGTAACTCCGACCGTCCACCGCAGCATCTTCGTTTCCATTACGCTGAGGTGCCCTTCAATTTCTTTGGTAACGGGCCAGCACTCAGCTCCGTAAGGTCGAACGAATGCTTTGTAAATATTCGATTAAAGCAGCTTTGGTATCTTCTTGTCGCAAAGCACTCTCGTGAGAGAGCGCCACTTGGACCACGCTGCACTCACGCGTGAATTGGCTTCAACGAGAAGGCCGCCATCGGAAGTGATTGCTGATCCCAAGTACCTGAATACCGAAGTGCGTGGCAGCTCAATGCCGTTTACCTTAATGGAGCTGAACTCATCTTCGACAGTCGTCAAATACTCGGTTTTTCTGTCATTAAGCTTGAGTCCAAATCTCTCCAAGCGATCGCACCCAGCTTTTACCTGGCGCTGAAGTCCAACCTTATCTTCTCAAGCGAGGATTACATCGTCAGCATAAAGCAATGTCCAAGGAACTGGCCGCCGAGGATCACATGTATGGCATCCATAACGACGATGAAGAGCAGTAGAGAGAGCGAGGAACCTTGATGTACTACGACAGAGATGGGAAACTCCATCGACGTTCCTGCTGGCGCTTGGACTCTACTCCTAGGACAAGAGTAGAGTAGCCGCACCCACTCAATAAGCTCTTCGGGAATATTATGCTGTCTTAAAGCATACCATATCAGTTCACGCGGTTCACTACACTGGTTGGTAGAAAACTGGACGACGTCACGAATGCGCCATCAAGATCTTCATGCTATGCGAAAACAAACGAATTGGACGGTAGCTTGTGCAGTCTGCTGAACCGTCCTTCTTCTTCCAAATTGGAATCGTCGTGCTTATCTGCCAACTATCAGGTATTTTCTTCTCCGCAACCACCTTGTTGAAGAACATCGTCAGCCAATCAGCTAGGTAGCAGGATTTGGACTTCCACAAATCAACCGCCAGATCACCAGGCCTGTTGTCTTGCCTGGCTTCATCTTCCCTGAAGCCGCTTCTGTCTCCTCAACAGTGATTTTCTGAACGGGACCGTACACGGGAGGAGCAGACGGAATATCTGGATGGGCAAACTCTACCGTCGAAATTTCCTCGAAGTAGTTTCGCCATCGATTCAAGGCCATTTTGCGGCCCATAAGGAGATGGCCATTCTCATCGTTGATGCCAAAGGACTTTTCAACATCTTCGGTCTGACGATGACGGAAATTGGCGGGTCGATGAAGAAATCATTCTCCATCGCGCGACTCAAGTCTCTCATTGACATCATCGTAATGAGTGGCTCTTGCAACGACCACTGCCCTCCTGGCCGATTTCTTCGTTTTCTGATACAGTCCGTCATGTGGCTGAGGAATGTATGGTATAACCTCTTCTTCTCACTGACTTATTCCTTAACCTCGTTAGTCCACAGTCATGACTGACTGTCGACCTTACGCCGTCCCGGTTTCGTGTTGTCAAGTTCGGAGCGTGTAGCATCTAACATGGCTTCGGCGGTATCCCGCCAGGTTCCTTCGACGGTGGTGACCGTCGGCAGCCGAATGCGAGATGTCACAGCTGCTTCATTCTCCCTCAATCGCCACCACTTAATTCTTGCTGGTCCGCAACGCTCGATCTGCCTAGTGCTCAGAGGAGCGATCTTCATAGTGCAGATCTCGCGGTACATGAAGCACCATCAACCATGTGATGTGACATGGGATCTCCATAGGCCGGCCTGTCACAAGGGCCTGTCGCCTGCACTCGAGTGTCCGTGTTCGGCTCGGCTCGCAAAAGCGGGCAGTTTCCAGTGGCACCACGTGGAGGAACGGACATCGCCACCGCAGGATACTACGAACATTTATTGAAAATTTAACGAATGGAGACCGGTGCAAAATATAAGTTCGCTTCAGAAAAAAACCTGATTAATCACAAAAGTACCTACAAACAAAATAAGATCAGTACTTCGTCACATCACCTTTGTTGCATCCATACTGAAAATTCTATTTCGCATACTACTGATTAGGTTATCAATAACAGTTCGCTCACATTGGCCCATGCATGAAGTATGGCGTCCTTCAGATCAGAAACCGAAGTGTAAGTGGTTCCATTTTTTACACTTTGTGAACAAGAATGCCCCACAAGTTCTCTATAGGGCTGAGATCTGGAGGACAACTAGGCCACTCTAAAAGTTGAAGTGTATTGGAGGTAAGCCAACCTGCACTTAACTGCGATATGTGTATGGATGCATTATCTTGTTGGAAAATGAGGTTGTGCCTACAAAATCTTTTAGAGAACTGTCATCGGATTTTGAAATTTGGTCTGAAGAAGCACATGCTTAGAAAGCAAAACGATACCAAGATGAGATCGTCGCCCATTTCGGTGTGGAGTCGTGAGCTGAGCTGGTCGCAAGGGCTGGATGAAGAGTTTATTGGCTTGCTCGATACAATAAAGGAAGCAGCCACAACATGCCAAAAAAACTAGTAGAGAAATTTAACACTGGCCAAATTCCGTGCTCCGCGGCTAACCATGCGTTACCGAACGCACGTCCACGTTTCATCGCCGCGACGTCGCATGCGGCTAGCGTACGACGTCGCGTTGGAGTTACATCCTGGAGCCAGCTGCTGGTGTTTGATGGACTTTACTGGACCACTTGCCAAAGGCAGGCCATTGCGGTGTCTACTTAAAGGATGATTCGGTAATTCTTACGGAATTTCCACCCTGTAGTCTGAAACACCGGCTGGTAAGAAACCACATTTACGATCGCCTTTGCGTTACTTCAAACTGTGTGGTCTGTCCCGCTGGTAGGGAAGGTGACTGCGTCGTCTCAGGTAGCGTTTACAGGATCACCTGTCAAAGCTGTGGAGAAAACTATATCGCAGAAACTTTTCGCCCACTCCATATACGCGCCAGAGAACATCTGTAGGGCAAGCAAAGGTCACGGCTTTCTACTGCGCTAGGTGGCCACAGGGTCAATGCCCACAACGAAGAGGATTTTTGGAGTCACATTCAAAATTTTAGCGCGTGAGCCCCCTGACGTCGGCGCGGAAAGCGCTTGATGCATTTTGGACACAGGCCACTGACTCAAAAATCAACTAGGAGGGAGTGTGCCTACACATATATACCCAGGACGTCAAGCCGTATCTCCGATTAGCACTCTATTTAGAGTACGGTCTTCTTTGGTACCCTCACGAGTGCTACTGCCCTGATCGCCTGTCGATCCGTGGTTAGGTTAGGTTGATTACTGCCTTCTTCTTATCTTGTATAGGTCCAATTGGTCTCAAAATCCAGTAGGATTGAGGAGACGTTTGTTCGAGTGGTCAAACTTAGGTTTTTTTCCTTTCTGGGTCTGAAGAAGGCGATTCCGCCGAAACGTAAGCCTAATAAACGCTGTTACCAACCTCGCCTAGAGTTCAAGGAACAACAACAACAAAATCTTCTGAAATATGACAAAAAGTGATCTCGGAGCAATTTCTGGTAGTCTTCACTCTTCATCCTACACGAGACGAACTTCCGAAATGAACGAGACAAGTCCGCATCTAGAAGATGCAGCCCAACCATGAGACTTCCACCACCAAGGTTGCACCTAGAATATATTCGACCTCTTTTCTCAGATCTCTTCAGTAGTGTGAAAAAAGTGAAATCTTGATGAACCCAATGGGTTCAGACACTATTGAAGAGATTTGAGGACAGAGAAGCGAGTACTCTACAGGCGCAACTTTGTCGGTGGAAGTCTCATAGTTTGGGCTGCGTATTCTGGATACGAACTTGTTGCCATGGAGTTTGTCTCGTGTAGGATAAACAGTGAAGACCACCAAAAATTGCACGGAGATACCTTCTGAGATATTTCAGATTTCGTAGGCACAACCTTATTTTCCAACAAGATACTGCATCTATGCACGTATCGCAGTCAACT
Source organism: Heligmosomoides polygyrus polygyrus (assembly GCA_947396885.1). Classification (NCBI taxonomy): domain Eukaryota; kingdom Metazoa; phylum Nematoda; class Chromadorea; order Rhabditida; family Heligmosomidae; genus Heligmosomoides; species Heligmosomoides polygyrus. The sequence goes on from OX377202.1 coordinate 86,231,244, forward strand.
ACAGGTTGGCTTAACTCTAACAGAATTCAACATTTGAAGTGGCTAGTTGTTCTTCAGATCTCAACCCGAAAACTAGAAATTTTGTGGGACATTCCTATACACAAAGTGTACAAAAATGGAACCGCTTAGACATCGGTTTCTGATCTGAAGAACGCCATACTTCATGTATGGACCAATGTTATGCAAACTGTTATTGATAACCTAATCAGTAGTAGGCCAAACAGAATTTTTGATATTGGTTACAACAGAGGTGATGTGATGAAGTACTAATCTTACTTTGTCTATAGGTACTTTTGTGATTAATCAGATTCAGATTGCGAGAAAAACCGTTCACTCTACTTGTTCAGTTCATTATCTCACAGGAATTGGCAACCAATCAAATCGTGGAGTTATATACCATTTTCAGTCAAAGACAAACTGCACCGCACCAGCAATAACAACAACCGGTTTTGGTGAACAGAAAATGAATTGGCTCACCACACCCCACTGCATTGTAGTGCATGCAATAAGAAGCAGCAGGAGCAGAGTCCTCATTTGTGTACAATGGGACAGCCAAAGCCTTTGACTCGCGAACGGTTGGAAGTGCTGAAGAAGGCAAGAACATACCGGCTAAAGTGGAAAACCGTTCCATGACTTTATACAGCTCTATCGATGATTGCGATGACGGTTTGCAGTTATCTTTATCTTCGTGTTTTCTTGAACATGTCGACTGACGGATTCTGCGTGCTAAGGGCACCCTATCAAATATTTGATTAAGAGTCGGTCAGCCCATTCTTCCGTTGTTTTTTTTTTGCGTAGAGCGCCTTTTCAATATTTATTACTAATGCGTAAGTGCACACTGATCGATTCAAAAGCTTGCTCATTTATGTTCTGATTGTTTTGATGTTAGGCTATCCTAGTCTCCTGCTCTCCTTGTCGAGCAAAAGCCGTTAGCAACGGGATTTCAGGCAATAAGGATAACTTATAAAGGACGGCGTTACCCAGTCTCTTCGGGATGATCCACGCACGTGGAGGCAAATTGAATGCGTATTTGACCATACAATGACTTGCAGTGGCTAGCCGATGAGCAAGTGCTTTATTCTTTCCAGATGTCTGGTGCCAGCTTAGCAACCCCGGAGGCATGGAAGGCTTGGTTGACCTGGACGAAAAATCCTAGCCTGGAAATTGGTATCGTGTTACGCGACAGCCCCAATTCGCGAGATATCCCGGCACCACTGGGGGTTGGTTTCTTTAACTTCTGATTTTCTGTATACGTCTTGGGTATACCTAGCTATTCATTGGTTATACTATTCCTTTATTTTGATGTTTTAACCTCACAGCTCAATTGGGTTTCTGTTCTGCGACCAATTGGTTGACCGTCGCATAGACGGTTTTACTTTTACTTTAACTTTGATAAAGCTATCCACAATATAACCTTTGATAACTATCCACAATTGAGCCTTTGATACTTAATTAATATTTACATTTGCTGTGTACTGATACTTACAGATTAACCCCTACTGCTAACTGTCATTGTTATTCATTTTGCGTCTTTCTTTCTCATGTCTTGTTGGCCTTGTTAACCAAATTTAATTCACAAAAAAATGTTTCACTAAAACAAAACATAACCAAAATATTTTATTTACCAAGCACACTTAAACAAACTTTGGCTACAAGATTCTTCTCTTGTTTCTGTTTTTCATTTACCTCTGATGTAAAGCCTGCCAAGGTCCTTTTCTTTTTGGTTGACTTAGACCATTGTCGTCCACACTGGAAGTCGACAGGTTACAGGCTCCTTTCTGCAACTCTTACCTTATTTCATCGCTTACTCCTTATTGTACTGAGTTCTTACCTTCATACTTTAACTGTCTCCAATCGACACCTCTATTCCATTTAACTTCAGACTTCTATAAACTAAGGCTCCTTTCAGCAGTCATACTTAACTGCCTTTGACTTTATACTTTGTATGCAAGACCCATGCACCAATATCCTCGCTTTTTTGCTTGCGTAGCATCGAATCGAGTGGTTCGCCTTTCCTTTCAGACATGTTCAAATTCAGTCTCACAGCTGCCGTTGTAGGACGCATGGGCTGCAATTCAAGTAATCTTTTCATCATATAGTATTAAATGAGGTAATATACCTGATCCTTTCCGATGACTGTTTTTCCTTTTATCAAAGTTACATCCTCACCTTTTATTTTGGCGGCCTGGTATGCCTTCCGCAAAGTTTTTCTTATGAACAACCTAAATGTACATATTTAACATACCACTCTGCATTAATAACCCTAATTCCTTTTCTTACCCTAACTTTTCTTGGTTCATCACAGGCTTGGTTTTCTCCCTAACAATCGGCATGTCGGTGTTGTTCTTTTTGTTATACCCATACAGTTGCTTCAGCCTGCTCTTCATAACGAGCAGTCAGAATTCATAACACATTTTGGCCTATAATTATCAATTATTCGTTCGTTTTATGTACTTAGAACTCTACAAACCATTATGGCCGGTTCGGTGTTAGTGAAGCTATCCTGTACCGGCCAACTGAAAGGGTCCGGACGGTCGCTAGGGTAACTAAAACTTCTTCTATCATTTTTTCCTGGTTATACGCCTTTACTTTATTCTCTTCTAACACCTACTCCAAGATCCTTTGTGCGAAGTCGAGATCGAGTCGGAGATCGAAATGCCCGTAACATAATTTATAACATTGTTGTTCGCATATTACTTGGTTAATCACTGTAAGATGTAACAAACAGTTACTTTATTGTATAAGGCCATACAATGCACTAGACGAATAGAGAACCAAAACTTAGATTATTGCCATAACTTTAACAGGCTGGTTTGCTTACCGTTTTCTTTATATAGGCCTTCTTGTCCGCCCGATTCCTTTACCGTATACTTAGATTCACATATGAATTCCAAAAAGGACCACCTACCTATAGCACAAATAATATCTCCTGTTTTTTAAATTTCCCTTTCCTTTTCTCTACTTCTTTCTCTTCATTACTTTCCCTTTCTTATTTACATTTCTTTATAAATACATTAATCTTCATTTATCTGTTTTCTCGTACATCTTTTTGTCTGTTTCTTCTTTATTTCGCCTTTTTTCTTTCCTCAAATACATCTTAATAGGAGCGACATTCCTCCTTTGTATAAAAACAAGTGCTCCGACACGCCTAACGGCGTGTCTCGCACTTGCGCGCTTCGCGCGGCCTTGCACAGACCTACGAAAAGCAATATCTGTAAAACATAAGATAAATCGGCGTGATCCCGTTCACTACTCTCGTCATAAGAATTCTCGGACCTTCCAGTAACGTCATTGGTTTCTGCTGCTCAGTACTTCTGTCCCTCAGGTTGCTCCTCTGCAGCCGTTCCCAAGACCCTTGTTACGTGACCAGAGGACCCATCTTATAAGCCTATATTCTTTTTAAACGACGGAGGGAACACTTCCGCTGAATCCAGATGCTCAGCAACACGCATTTGCCGCTGTGTCAATCAGGAAGAGGCTGCGCAGATAGTATATTTCTTGTTCTTTGTACTAATTCCCCTTACAGCTTCCTTCTTGCTGGTTCCCGTTTTGGGGCAGGATTCATTAACGACTTACAGCAATTTAACAGAGAAAATTACTGCCGAAACCTCTGATAGCGCGTCTTATCAAGCGATATGGTGAGCGATAAACCGCGTTATCTAATTTTTCCGCAGTGAATTCTCTGTTAATTTTATGTAAGTCGTTGATGAATCCGACCCCTGGTTCCACCTCCAGGTTCCTCCTTCCCGGTTTCCCTCCGGGTCTTCCTCCCTCCTCCGTCGTGGCCCCCCTTCCTTCTCTACCTCATAAAGTTGCACACCCACGCTTATGGCGCGACGCCGGTGAGCGGACGCCCATAGGGCGACTTCTGTTGCATCTTCTAAACCCGCACGCTTTGTCTCCCTTACTGGTCCACTCGTAATGGATCCCCAAGCTGGTCCTCCTTACTGCTCCCACTTATTTGTAACTCCCTAATGGTCCCTCCTTATTGCCTCCACCCTTCTTGGCGCCACCTCCTGGTTTGCTTCATTGTTGTATATGTATCCGTATGTATATGTGACTATTGTATCCCATCCTGATCTCTTATTCTTTGCTGGTCGCTCTCCTGGCCCCCACCCTCGAAGTTCCCTCACTACTCTTACCCTTTTAGTGGTCCTCCCGTGTTCATGGCACGAAGTCGGCGACACGGGTTTTGAATCAAGACGCTCAGAAACGCGCACAGTAGTAGCGAACCCTTATTCTGAATCCAAAGCTAACAAACGCGAGCAGTTGCCGCTGTGTTAAGCAGAAAGAGGCTGCTCTTCCTCTACTGCAGAAGAGTCCCACGTTGAATTCTGGAAGCGGCTGCTCGTCGCATGATACGGGTTATACATCCTCTTAATCCAGATGCTTCTTGTAAGGCGTAGAGGAGCCGTCTTCTGAACCCAGACGCTCAGAAAGGCATTCAGTTGCCGCTGCATGAAGCAGGAGGAGCACCAGCATCCCATGTTGAATTCTAAATTCTACGCTCGCCGCACTACGCCGTAGACACATTTTCATTACCTAGATGCTTCTAGTGGGGCGTAGAAAACCTGCCTTCTGAAAACAAAAGCTCAAAAGATCGGTCTTCCGAATACAAAAGCTCAGAAGCGCGCGCAGTTGCCGGTGTGTTGAGCTTGAAGAGGCTGCACAGATGGCAGATTCCTTGTTCCCTGTATGAATAACCTTACGGCTCCCTTCTTGCTGGTTCCCTGTCCTGGTCCAGCTTCCAGATCCCTTCTTGCTGTCGATCCCTCCCTCACCCCCCCCCCTGTGGTTCTCCTTATCACTCTACCCTAATTAAGTGACCCTCGCACGCTCATTGCATGACGACGGCGCGCGAACGCCAATTGCGCAACATCGGTGTCGCACCTTCTAATCCGGTCTTCCTTACTGGTCCCCTCGAAATAAATACTCTTGCTGGTCCTCTTTACTGCCCCACTTATTGGTAGCTCCTTACTGGTTCCTCCTCATTGCCTAAACTCTTCTTAGTACCATCTCCTGGCCTGCTTCATTGTTTCTCCTATCAAACCCCATCCCTGCGCCTCCTCCAGGTCGCTCCCTTCTGGCCGCTGTCGGTTCTCCACCCTCGAAGTCCTCTTATTACTACCCCTTAAGTGGTCTTCTCATGTAATTTTTTCTCATGCACGAAGTCGGCTTCTGGATCTGGACGCTCAGAAACGCGCGTAGGTGCTGTTGTGTTAAACAGTAAACGGATGCGCTTCCCCTGCTGCAGCAACATCCCATGTTCAATAGCAAATTTTCCTTGCGCTGCAGATTATGCGGCGTACCTCACTTAGGTTAGACCACTCGACGGACGAACTTTTATATATATATACACTGCGACCGAAAAGTATAGGGACACCAGCAAATTGCTTAATTCTGCTAGCTTCCCGCGGGAATTGATCTGAAAATTATACTATGGAATTCCTCATGGCGAAAAAACATATATACGAAAGAAATGGGCAAAATCCCCCAAGGTGGCAAGGAACGGGAAAGCATCACGTGACGGGACCCTGTTTTTGAGTAACCAGAAAGTATAGGGACACCACCAAATAAGGTGCGCGGAGAAAGATACGTTGTTGAAAACTATTTTGCTGTACAATATACTGCCTCATAATTTGCTCATTGTAAGGATGGGTCGCGGATAAATGCTATCAGTAGATGAACAAGCTCAAATCAAGGCCCTCAGAGGTGCAGGACTCAGCCTACGCCAAATTTCGACTCAACTGGGACGATCAAAGAAGGTTATTAGCAAATTTCTACGCAGTCCTGATTTATATCACTCGAGGAAGTCTTCAGGACGTCCCAGGATTCTTTCGACTCGAGACGAGAGGCAAATTGTGCGAATGGTTTCCAAGAAATCAATCAGTTTGGAGGAAGTGCGCAAGAGTTTGAGTAAGAAAGTCTCGAAAGAAACGATTCGGTGCTGTTTAAAACGCAATGGAATGTTGTATATACCCAGCTCCGTTCCGCTCCACGTTTGACAGAAACGCACAAAAGGAACAGGCTCGAGTTCGTCTCTAGGAACAAACGACGTCTTTGGACTAAGGCAGATTTTTTGCGTTGTCAGTTCTGACGCTTTTAACATTTCATAGTTCAGGTAATTTTCTCGGACGAAAAGAGCTTTAACCTCGATGGTCCAGATGGGAACCGATTCTACTGGCATGACTTACGCAAGGAGAAGGAGTATTTCCCTAGAAGGAATTTTGGAGGCGGCACTGTTATGGTGTGGGCGGCATTCCACGAAGAAGGAAAGCTCCCTCTTGCCCTCACGTCAGCAAGGATGGACGCAGATAAATACCAGCAACTGTTGGAAACCCATCTGCTCCCATTCCTTCAACAGAATGCTGGCCAGGGAAGGGTTTTTCAACACAGGACAATGCACCGCATGCCAGCAGATCCACAAAAGGCTTCCTCAGAAAAAATCCTGTTGAAGTTGTCGACTGGCCTGCATGTTTTCCCAATATGAACCCAATGGAAAATATCTGGGGACACCTTGTAAGGAAGATTTACGAGCATAACCAGACATATTCTTCTCTGCAAGGACTTCGATCAGCAATTCTACGCGCTTGGGATGAACTTCCTTTAAAAACACTTCGAAATTATGCTGCTTCGATGCCACGCCCGATTTGTAGACGTTGCAATGAACTGCGGAGTATCAATTGAGTACTAGTTATCAACGACTGTTTTTTATCTTGACAATGAAGTTGTTTTTTACTAGTGTCCCTATACTTTCTGGTCAATTGAAAATGATGTGTCTCCATATTTTATTTTCTTATTTAGCTCACATCAAACCGATTTTGCTAAAATCTTTTGTTTCGAACTTCTTTGCCGTAAAGAATTTTACAGTAAAAAATTCAGGTCTTGACATCGATTAGCGTACGAAAAGTACAATTTTTAAGTGTCCCTATACTTTCTGGTCGCAGTGTATATATATATATATATATATATATATATATATATATATATATATATATATATAGAGTTGGTACCAGACTTGTCTGGGAAGGATAAAGCGCTGACTTGTTCATCGGCTGGCCACCGCAAGTCATTGTATGGCCAAATACGCATTCATGTCGCCTCCACGACATCCCGTAGAAGTAGAATGCGTGGCGCATCCCAGAAGGGATTGAGTAACGCCGTCCTTTATCCTTTATATATATATATATATATATAATGAGTGATGATATCTCACATAGGTTAGATCACTCGACGGACTAACTCTTTTATATATAGGTGGTGATATTAATGATTATAATAGTACTTATGGCCTCCATAAATATGTTAGGTCATTCCGAAAAATAAATATTAATAAACTAATTGCCTTGTGATATAATAGTTTTACTTCTGAATTGAGTACTAACAACAAATCAACAATAATTTGTATTCTGTGCAGTCAACGTTTTACTATAACGTTTGTCATAAAAATAGTTCTTAATTGTTTATAGTGGAGGCTAGATGGATCCACAGCATACTAGATAACGTTAACTTTAACAAATTAATTAATTCAGTGGATATCAGGAGAGCCATACGTATAGACAGGTATGAAAGTTGTTCTCTTTTTTTCTCATATAACCTTCCAATTTCACGAAACATCTTCAACTACAACAAGCCATGAGGTTTCTTAATAAAGATTAGCCACAAGACATAATCAGTAATGATCATTTATAATATGAATCATTACAAAATTTTCTTAGCACCAGGCCTTGAGCATGTTATTACTGGGGATTTAAACATTGTTAAAGACAACGGTCTGTACAACATCAAGACAAAAGGCACAAAATTTAAACTACCTACATGCATTGATCAGCATAGCATTGAAAGTTAGAAACTACTACATGAAGCTACTGTAAAAATTATCAAAAAATTTAGAAACAAATAAAAGCTGCATAATGTTAAGTGTGTATACATCAATAACATACTACAAGACTTTTTAGGCATCATCTCAAACACATTCTAGCTACCGAGAATTTAGATGTAGATTACAACGCCTTTAACTAAAACCACTATTACTTTAAGCTGATTCAGAAGCACTATAATTTGCCCCTTAGACGAAGCAAGTAATTTGCAGTCGGTGGTTCTAATAATACCTATGAACTGTACAGGGTGCGTCATAAATATGGTCACTCAATAAAAAGCGAATTACTCACGGGGAATTTGTCAGGGAATAGCGAAACTTCCTCAACAATTTACTAACAATTTAGTTAATACGCAAAATGGATATCATCTAATATGATCTTCCTTGGCACGAATGACAACCTTCAGACGCTTAGGGTAGGACTCAGCGACACCACGCAAGGTTGCTTGCTTTGACAACAAGACTTTACCATTTCTGACAGAAGCAGTATGGAGATGCAAAAAAACACTATACACGGTTATGATGACACGTAGAATCCTAAGAAACAATGGAAACATAAAAACGTTCACAAACAATTATAAAAAATGAAGCGCGAAGAAGTGACCATATTATGTAATCCTTTTATGTAAGCCAAGAATTTCAGTGATGGCACTGAAATTCTTAGCTTTCATAAAAGGATAAAGGATAAAGGACGGCGTTACTCAATCCTTTTTGGGATGCGCCAGCGCATTCTACTTCTACGGGATGGAGGCGAACATGAATGCGTTTTTTATCCATACAATGACTTGCGGTGGCCAGCCGATGAAAAAGTCAGCGCTTTATCCTTCCCAGACACGTCTGGTACCAACCGACCCCGGAGGGATGGAAGGCTTGGTTGGCCTGGGCGGGAAATCCGAACCAGGAACCTGGTATCGGGTGAACGCGACAGTCGCGCCTCCTCCGACTGCGCTACACGCGCCCAGCTTATATAAAAAGGCTTGTAATAACTTCAGTTTCAAATCGGATAGTCTACATATACCCTATATACATGCCATACCCAAGTTTCACAAAAACCCTATTATGTTTCGATTTATAACAGCAGCTTCTAAGCTCTGTTAAACCTATTTCCGTTAAACTAAACAAAATTTTTATTTTTTTCAAGCTTCATTTTAAAAACTACGTTAACTCGACTAGCTATAGAAATATTTCATAGGCTATTGGTCTATTGTTAACACTAACATCAATCATTCCTTAACAGATATTAGAGGTACCAATCTTAAACTTTTTTCTGTAGACTTCACTAACTAGACCAGAAAGCTTATGATACATAGCTTGTGGTTTGCATATGACCAAATCCCGTCAAATAAAATCAGGAATGTCAGGGCTTGACACTCTTGAGTTTAGAAAAACGAGAAATGACCTATTGCTCTTTCACAAAATTGCTAACGATGAAAGCAGTATAAAACTCACTGACCTAGTGAGGTTGAGAGCATTTAATACTCATGGTGGTACAATAAAGTATGATGCTGAAAAGGAAATCGAAATCGTAGGCGCTTCTTTTTCTTGCATGGGACCCTCCCTTCATGTGAGAAGCTTCGGAGAAGACAGAATCTCTCTGGAAATTATGAAGCTTTCAAAAAATTCCTGAAATCACATCTGAAGCCGTAACTTTGTGATGTCTTAGACGTTGTCCATTATTTACTTTTTCACCTAGATAATATGTATAGATTGTTAACAATATTTAGGCAAAATCCTCAAACCGTTTTTAGACCTCTGAAGACGACGAGACGGTCGAAACGTCAGGCCAATAAAGTTCCACCTAGCCGAGGTTGCAATATGAGAGAACGTGGAGTTTACTGTGTAGATTGTATTTACTTTTCTCACTTGGTGATCTTTGTTTAAAGTTTGTGTACGATTGTACTTGTACTCGTGTAAATAAATAAATAATATGTTTACTAATATTCCACATGCAATGATCATTAAAAACATAGCTAGTCTCATTAATATGTGTTTCCGAAATGCCGATAAAATTTTTTTAATAGCTAATAACAATTTCAATAGAGTTTTCTACACAAACATCTGCTCTTATAATAATTTTACTTACTACATTAAAGAAGACCTTATTTACTGGGTTGATTTCCTTTTTTCTAATAGCTATTATCAACTTGCTGATTTTTATTATAAGCAAAAGGTTGAGGTTCCACAGTGCGGTAGTTGCAGTCCCTTATTGGCTGGCCTAACAACTACGGTTATGGAATACCAGTACTCTATTAAAAATTATTTATATAACAAGCTTTTCAAACCTTTTAGATGCATGGATGACATACTTATTGTGTATTACTCAGATACTTATACCGTCTCTAACATCCTAAATAAATTCTGTAATAATATGTTGCTGTTAGAAACTACCCTTCTTGATGATTGATGATAAAAAATGTAAATGCTTAGACTTACAAATTTGGGTGGAGGATGATAAGGTTTACACTAAAATGTATAATAAACCAGACACTTTCAGTTTTATAGTTTTGAAACCACATCATATTCTATCAGTAGTAAGGTTGAAGAACCCTACTACTTATGCCGAAATTCTTAGGATTGCTAGAACTTGTGCATTTTTTGAAGACTTCAAAGTAAGGTAAGCAACTTAGTAAAGATCTTACTGAGTCTGGTACAATACCCGTTACATTTATAAAATTCTCTGTAAATGTGTCTATAGAAACATATTTGTTGCTTATAAATGGTAAAGGATCTCCAGGTTTAATATCATGTGTAAAGGATTAGCCTTTTCGCTAGTTTTTCCTAACCGTTGGTCTTCTTCAGTCATTCTAAACGTCCGCTCATGCAGGCTGGGAGCAGTCACGCTTAGCTACTTAGCTTTCATGGGTTTTTATCTACAGCGGAGCTGGGTCAGCTATGCCGGGTGGTTATGTGGCGTATGCGTTACGGATGTGTTACCTCGCTCCAACAGCGCATCTCATTGGCAATCTCCACGACACCTGGTTCGATCGACTACGGGCAGTTGGAACTTCTGGCGTGGATGTTGCAAGTTCTGCTGTCAATTTCCTTGTCTTATTAGATAACAACTACTCCGCCACTCCTATTGGCGTGCCTCGCACTTGCGCACTTCGCCCGATGTTGCAGTATCACTAAGCTAAGGACAATCACATCAAGCTAGTTGCTCTACTTGTACAGCTTTTTTCCCTACCTAGGAGTACAAAAGGCTCGCAGTACGTACAGTATATAGTATGATAGGGCGATCTATTGGTTTCTCACTACTGGTCCTCCCTTAGAGAAACGGTCCCCCATTACTGGTACTGGTCCTCAATGATCCACCGTTAGCGGACAACGTTTTCGGCACAACTTCTGAATCTCCAGGCACACTGGACGACGTCTTAGGCATGTCTACCTGATCCCCCAACATGTTGAGCGATGTATTCCGCACGTCTTCCGAATCCCCTGGCACGTGGAAGACTTCTGGGTATTCTCTGCTATTTTCGTGCCCCGTAATTTCAACAGTAGCGATAGATGGCGATCTAACTTTAAAAACGAACTTCAGATTCGTGTTGAGCGACCTCGACTACCTCCAGGGCTAAAGTTCTGACCGCCTAGACGATATCAACAAAAAATCGATAGATTAATCAATGTCGATTGATGGCGATCGATACTTCGAAAACTAACCTCAGATTCGTGTTCAGCGGACTCGATTGCCCCGAGTCGAAGTTCCCAGGCAGGGAGAATACGACTGAGTATTTTTCGCTATTTTCGTGTCGTAATTCCCCCTTTCCATTTTCCCCCTATTCCCCCCCCCCACCGATTTCCTCCGTTAATTTCTGCGGCGCCGCCAATCGATAGGTTGACTCATCGCTTAGCGCGTTATTATAGAGTATGATTGATTTCTTCCCGCTCGTTTAGAACTTTCTAGTCATTCTTCCTGTCCTCCTTGACCATTGTCGAACGGTTTCTTCGTACACGCACGCAGCCTTACATTGTGGTTGTGCTTCCCGTTTTACGCGCCCCTTCGTTTACCTCATACTCCTTTTTACGTTTCGCTATTCTCGTTTTAACACTATTGTTGTTCACGTCTTTCTTGTAACGTTTATAGGAATCGTTTATTCGTCGTTTGGTTGATGATCACTTGTGTATGATTTCGTATTTCGTCAATTACAGAATGGTGCTACTAAGTCAGTTTCCTATTGCATATTTATATTCCTTGGTCATCTGTAGTGGGTTTTATACCAAACGCAGGTTAGTTACTTATTTTCACTTCTCACAAAGTCTTTCCAACCTGCTGATGAGACCCGGGAAAGGCTTTATAATCCTTGAGTTTGCTCGCCCAGGTTAGGGTCGAAACGACCATAATTACCTTAAGGCTTTATCTTTTTCTATTGGACATGTCGGCTAACAGGCTGGAAGGTCTTCGTCATTCAATGGAATTCACTGACGGATTCTGCGGGCTCAAGGACTCGCTATCAAGCATTTGACTAGAAGTCGGTCAACCCTATGATATCATTCCGTTATAGGTAACAAATATTGAAAAGGCGTTGAGCGCCTTTTCAATATTTGTTACGTAATTGCACAACTGATCAATTCGGCAGTATACTCATTTATGTCCTGATTGTTTCGATGCTCGGCTATCCTAGTCTCCTGCTCTCCTTGTCGGGCAAAAGCCGTAAGCAACGGGATTTCACGCAATAAGGATAACTGATAAAGGACGGCGTTACCCAATCTCTTCGGGATGATCCACGCACGTGGAGGCAAGTTGAATGCGTTTTTGGCCATACAACGACTTGCGGTGGCCAGCCGATGAGCAAGTGCTTTATTCTTCCCAGATGTCTGGTGCCAGCTCAGCGACCCCGGAGGCATGGAAGGCTTGGTTGACCTGGGCGGAAAATCCTAGCCAGGAAATTGGTATTGTGTTACGCGACAGCCCCATTTCACGCAATGTCAAAAGAAAATACTTGTACACCATCGAAGAGATGTACGGCTGTGATGACTGCTGAGCGTTTTGCGAAAGTTATCTCTCCTCTGGTCCCTCGTGCGTGAAGGACCGATTGCGCTAGTCTGGCACGTGGTGGTGAACGAGTGAGAACGCTGCTGGTGCCAATCCAGTGACGCGGTTTCATTTGACGATTCTTCTTCTTGGTGAAACAACAACCGGTGAGAATGTTAAGTTTATGACTCACCATCAGTCTGCGTCCCATCATACTTTTCCGTTTCGCTTCGTTTTTCATTTCTTTTTTGAGAAACATTCTAACCGTGCTATTATAAGATTTCATTTACCTTCAGTTGTGCAATAAATGACAAACGATGAACAATATACCAAAAGTTGATAGAAGCTCTATTAAAGCAAATGGTTTATTAACTGTCATTATATTACTCATCGAAGAAAGCAGGAACAGACTTCGCATGGAAAACAGGGAGATATTCGTTGCTCATTGGACCCAAGGCGCTCTGAAAATTTCTCATTACCAAAGCATCTATTATCAAGGCAACGCATAAACGCTAAACCTCTATCAACAGGACAGCACACTCAGCTCACTTCAAAAAATTAGGATAGTGACGAGGCAGGCACCAAGCAGAAATGGTATCTCGAATCCATCGGTTGCACTCATTTCAGCGTCCAGCCTTTTATTCATTTCCTTCAACTCTTCAATCCTCCTGCGTTTTTCTAAATAGAAACTACTCATAGTAATAAAAGCGTGCGCTGTGATGTTTAGGGGTGTATACTTGGAATTTCTTCGATGTAAAGCTCACGGTGGTGTGGTATGTTGCTCTTTCGTTACCCTGATCCGCTTTAGTTCCAGAATTCCGTTGTATTAGGGTGTCCCACACGGAATGTCGCTTTATACCGAAAAGTTAAATTCATACAAAGGAATAAAAACCAAACTTAATTCGGTAATATATTCTGCAACATTATCAACAACTTTTCCCAACGTATAAGCAATGATTGGATCCCGCCTTCAAAGAAATTAGCTGGCCGCGAATCGAGGAAGTTGGTCACCCAAATCCGGATTTCGCCGTAGTCGGCGAACTTCTGCCCAGCCAAGGCGTTCTGCATCGAGCGGAATATGTGGTAGTCGGATGAGGCAACGCCAGGGCTGTTCGGCGGATGAAGCAACTTTGTCCAACCAAGTTTCTCAATTTTCTCCAGGGGCTGGATTCATCAAAGTTACTGCAGTAGCTTTAACAGAGAATTGTAAGCAAATAGCTCAGATAACGCGGCTTATCAAGCGATATGGTGAGCGATAAGCCACGTTATCTGAGCTTTCGTTTACGGTTCTCCGTTAAAGTTACTGCAGTAACTTTGATGAATCCGGCCCCAGAACGACTTATGCGATATGAAGCCTCGCATGAGCATGAAGCAAGTTGGTAGAGGACGTGTCAACTCGATTTGGATTCAAATTTGGAGCATGATTTGGATTAGGATTCGGAGCAGACAAGCTCTGCTTCAAGCTCCCGAGTCGATCCTGTCGGATCAGCCTCAACGGTAGTCCGTGAAAGGCGCTTGTCTTTCGTGCTTTTCGTCTTCAAGTCTTTCGTCGCCGGCGGCAGTTTTCAAAATAGAATCCACCGTTCGCATTCTATTTTGAAAACGACATCTTTGCCGAGTGTAGCTAGCTATCAACGAACGATGCGATTCCGTGGCTGAATTCGGTACCTATGAAGCAGAGGGCCAGTGATGCCGTGGGGTTGTCGCGAAACATGTTAACGCGGCAACCCCACGGCACCACGGGGCAGGTACTTATGAAGCACCGCTCCCTCGGTGCCGTGGGCTTGCCGCGTTTCCGCTGACGCTCCCGCATTAACATGTTTCCCGGCAACGTCACGGCACCACGGGCCCTTTGCTTCATAAGTACCCTGAATTCCTTAATTTGAAGTCGTAGAGCAGGCACGCGTGCACAATCATTTTCTGGTCCGTTGTAGTCTGAAGACTATAATTTCTGAAACCGATGAGGGAATACTGTAGGAAAATAGGAAACGTAGAAGATGAAACACTGCGAAAAACTAACCCTAAGCGCGAATAACTGTGAAAAGAAGGCCACAATGTGTGCGGCATTCCGTGTGGGACAACCTAATAGTTCAGTAAGAAAAAAGAGGTCCCCCTAATTCGCATTGCGCCCAGTCTAAAGCCAAAAATGAAAAGATGGAACTCCTCCCTTTTAAGGCACCACAAGAATTACACTTCCACGATGGACTCGCGGGAATGAGTTTTGTCAGAGCATGCTGCCAAAAAGGCATGCTAATGGGGGCTTCTCTGTTTCCTCTCTTTTTCAATGTTACATTCACAGACATTTCTAACTTTTTGTTCGCGAAATAATTCAGGGCGCCGTAATTATGAAATCCACCAATAGGAGTACACAAAAGAGGGTGCTAAGGGCAAAAGTTGTCGGTTATTCAATTCTTCCGTGGAGTGCACCATGCGGTTTAGCTCCACTCGATACACGGTTTTGCATGATACCCACGATTCTGGCACCAATTCCTTGACTTTATGAGGATTGCCGGCTTGGTTGATCTGAGATCATAATCTTGAACCAGCTGGATGCACAAAAGCTCATCCAATTGTCAAGGCTAGAGTTTCTTCTGCACAGCATGGGTAGTTAATGTGGTAGCTCTTCTGTCACACTGAGTACTTGTCCTGGTTCAGCCTTAGCTACGCAAATATATCACAATCAGAACTGCCCACAATTCAGTGAATCTGGAGAAAGACTGACCTATTCTATCATAGTTCGGGAGTTCAGAGCCATAAATCATTGGTTAAGCTTCGCTCCCTGTGTGTCGATTTAGGTGGACAGTCACCGTCCATGACCGTCAACCTGTGAAACCAAGACTTTGTCGTTCAAATCCTCTGCGTAAACCTAGAGCTGATCTTTTCGTGTTAAGGTCCCGCAGACTTCTGCGGCCAGCGGCGGGCGGCGGACGGCGAAATCGACGGGTCACGCCGGCCAGCGGCGCCGCTCAGCGGCGACGGCGAGGTACTGTAGTCTTTCTAGTCGGGACGCCGCCGCGAAAGGGCAGAGCGCAGACAGACTCTCGCGGCGCCGCTGGGGTGGCGCCGTCTCGTATGATTCAAATCATTTCCGGCGGTGCTGCTCTAGCGGCGCCGTCTAGCGGCGGCGAGTTCTGCGTCCCTGCCTTATGATGAAGGATAGGGCAGCGGCAACGCCGCAGAAGTCTGGAGAGGCCTTTAGGAGAATGTTCAAAGAGCATGTTCAGGGTTCTTCGTCGTCGGACCGTCTCTGCCGTCATCCTCGGCGTACAGTTCGTAGTACACAGCTCGCGCCCGCGCGTCAGTGACGCCCCCTTTCTAGCTGCAATGGCACAGCGGCGTGTCGAATTCAGAGCGCGGTCGGCCAGTCGCGCCGCACGGAGAATTTACGCACCGCGCCGCGGCGGGAGTAAAAAGACCGCCTCAGACGAGTTTGCCAAAAACCGCGCCTCGATTTGCCAATTGGCGTCACGTCGCCAAAAACCGGACCAACACCTGCATCCCGAAAGCAATAATATCAATGAGAAGTCGAATCCACAAAACAGGATTGGTCAATGCGACGTAGTTATTCCTTAGTTGGCTGTTTGGAATGTAGATCGCGATGGTAGGATGAACCTCCAGCAGGGGTTTAATGAAGGAGGGTGAACTTTCGGTCAATCAATACCGATCAGTAGTATCGATTTTACATGAGAATCAAAATATAATAGTCACTGGTGTAAGATCACCGAAGGTCATGGTAGATATGCAGGCAGTGTTCTTAACCAAAGAAGAAAATAGACGGTTGAAAACTGTGTTTAGGCGATGATCGATGTCTTGGACGTTGGACATATTTCACAGTGGGTGTCCAAAATCAGTCGGCTGATCAACTTTGATCTGTTACTATCGATTTACAAGGTAAAAATAACTAGATCTGTAGTAACTAATCTACATATAACTCCATATCGCGATTATAATCATGAATACCAACCGCCGGGAAGAGAACAAAGCGATAGCGGGAAGATCTCGTTTATCTTCCCACCCCGCGCTGCATGATTACGGTCACAGGTGTTCAAAACCTATTCTTTGATTAATATTGATCGATCTTTCGATCTGTAGGACAAAGTCCAGCAGTCATTATCAGGGCCAAAGCTAAGCCACACTACTCATCGTATTGATCAAATTGGTCACTTAGCTACGAGGACCTTTGCACAGCCACTATGCTGGCTGAAAGTGCAGATTATCGATCGCCCAATGCTGCTTTCACGTTAAACGGCCAGTAGTTTTGCCTGTACCAAATCGCAAACTGACACACAGATGGATTGGCTTATTGATATGTTACAAGATAAAATCTAGTTGATGTTGCAGAACATAGAATGCATACTTTATGCGCTAACCTGTTCGTTCCTGCTCACATTTCGCGAAGCATTGGTCATGGGGTTCAAACGACCACACACATCTCTTTAAGCAGCCGCTCGGAGTCAGCTGAACAGTGACATTTAACGTTTACTAAGAGAATGGAGTTTTTTGGGTGCAAGGAGCCATTTTAGAAGAGGATTTTAGTAGTAGTTATATCCTGTTTCACCTCTAAGCCTTATACAGGATATAGTTATTAAAGCAAAGAAGCGAAAGAAATACAATCACTCCCGAAGGATCGTCAGTAGGGCAGAGAGTGACTGCTATACTGAATAGCCATGTGCTGTGCTTTTATACGCGAAAAATAAGGTCAGAAGGAGCGGGTATTGCCTGTGGGACCTGGTTGCAGAGAGGTCAAGGTCGGCTTGAGAGACCTATAGGGGACGTCAATGCCTGTAGAAATACATTCGTATGAGGTCAGTGTTTAAAGAAAAGCAAGTAGTATATATACGCATAACAAGCATCAAAACGTCATCTGTCATGTGCGATGTCAATAACCGTCCTTTTTGCCGAGGAGCCTCGGTACAACCCCAACTTGAGGACAGGTCGGAGAGAGTAAATACAGTATCGCTGCACAACCTGCTGCCCTGAGTTTGCTGAAAAGCCCAGTTTAGCTGGCTCATGGTGTCACGATGCTCGAGGTAAAAACAAAGTAAGGGGTTGTAGGGCATGGGAAGGAGAAGCAACTGCCCCAATCACAATTTATTCACCTCTCCTCAAATTAGTATTGCACGGAAACGTATTTTAGCCTCACTCGTCACTGTGCTATGTGATACGCATGGTTGTTTTGTCAACATCCGTTGACATTTTGAAGCGCTTCCATGATGGACATGGACGCAATAATGTCTGAGGAAGTGGGCGGAATTTCGAGATTTCAGCCTATGATGCGAGAACGCAACACTGTTTGGCCAATGCAGTAATGGCGGCTGCAGTAACCTTCACCGGCCTACCTGGGATGTGGCAGAGCGCATCTTGGGTGGATCGAAAATAGCAAAACAGGGGAGAAAAACGTAGAATAAATAAACTGTAATAGGCAAATTCAACCCATGGCATTTGTAGCAGCCCTAGCCTTGGATTTAGAGGGTCTATCTGTCCGATCGAATGGGGCTCCGGCCACGCATTCTATTTTATCGGTACGGTAACCTCGCAACAACTCGTCCACTATAATTGCATGCGAGCTCTGCTCGCATTGAATCTGACTCACTACGAGTTCGCGCGTACGAGTTGTCGCGAGCCTGTAGTGCAACGCACAAACCCATACGCCCCGTTTATACTTCGACGCCGAGCGACGCGACGCCACGCATAGTGGCCATATTGATTGAGCTACGCGATCGATCAATTTGGCCACTTTACATGTCGTCGCGTAGCTCGGCGTCGGAAATATAATCGGGGCCATAAAGGGTCAGGTACATTCATGCTGCTTGACGCAGCTCCAATGATGAGCGATAGGCCTCTGTTATACTCCCGCGGGAGCATCCGCGGAACGTCCGCGGACCAATGGTGCACGGCGGAGGCGGGCGTGGCGGGCCGCGACGAGTGGCCCGGCGCGGGATCCCGACGCGATTTCCGCCCATCCGCGGAAACTCCCGCGGGAGTATAACAGGGGCCATAGAGAAGAGACTCAGAGTGCGTCAGGGGTGGCGCTGCTCTTATGACATACGTTGCTTCACATTTGGCGCCCGGCGTCAACGGCGGAATGACGCTCGGCAGCAACGTTTCAAGGGATGAGCTCGGTCATTCCGTGAAGCGTCGCAGCTCGCTGCCGAGCATCGCTCCGACCCTTAGGCCTCGGCGACGCTTCGGCGCCGCTGTGTTGCGCGGGCTTCTACTCACTGCGTAGCAGCTCGCGTAACACTGGCGTCGACGTCGCTGACAACAGTGTCGCCGAAGTAAACATAGGGCTTAAGCCGCCTGCACACTCCGCAGCGGGAGTGTGGCAGCCACGTTGAGGCATAGCGTGGAAGCGAGTCGCACTGTGGCAGAGGCGGCAGCACGGGTGCACACTAGACATTGGATCCGACTCCGATTTTCCGGATAATCGGATGATTCGGATAGGCCATTTTTTCAAACCTCGGATCTTCGGATGATTCAGATGAGGGCAATTTCGAAAACCCCGGATCTTCGGATGATTCAGATGAGGGCAATTTTAGAAACCCCGGATCTTCGGATGATTCAGATGACGCGATTTTCGGCCGAGCCGGATTTCGGATATCCGATTCAGATACAACCGGATAAGTGATATAATAGGGGCATGCAACCTCTTAAAAACGGAACACATCATAACACCGCGTTTATTTCATTGAATAATTGAAATCACAAGCGCGCAAAGCAGCTTGGAGCGCCTCAACTTGAAAAGTGGTTATATGCCTGGTAGCAAGGCACATGAATGCCCAATTACATCATAGCTGGCCTAGCTCAGTTCACCAATGGAGTGGGACACATCAGCGCTACGTAGAAGATGTCGTATTTGGCTGCCCCTCCCCAGAGCTACTTTGCGCTTCCAGAACAAACAAAAACAGCATTAGGACCCCAAAGAGCCAAAACCCACTCAATAGTGTGTTGGAAATGCCCAGCGAAGTCTTGTAAAGTACAATAATGAAACGATCACCAGACGTCCCGCAAAAAATTTCTCGTGCTTTGAAAAGGGAAGGGTTTGAAGCGTATGTCTGAACGGGGAGAGCGAGTCATTTTCTTTTTTGCAGGTCGATAAAGCCGAGGCGTGGGGGATCCTTGAAGTTACCGTGGAATCGGCGCCTTACCAGTTCGGGCGTATTGTACGCCCGCGATGCCGCCTGCGGGAAGCGGCTCGTAGCGCAGTGGATAGCGACGTTGCTCTATGAGAGAGAGGTAGATGGTTCGACTTTTCTGCGCTGCTGCATCTTTGCATTTCAACTGATTCTGGCATCTATACCATTTTACATGTTTGCCGCGTAGTGTTTCCAGATGTATGCCGTGGAGAGCAACTTTCTTGCGACTTGTTTATTACTGACCTGTTTTTTAACCAAAACTCAATGGGAAAGCTGTTCAACATAACGATGTACGAACGTTTAACCTCAGTGATACGCAGACACGAAGTGCATGGAACATAAGCACTGGTCACAATACGCGCAGCGCATAAAGGCTACTGGCTCCTCACAGTTTGCTTCCATATATGGACAAATGAGATCGGCTCCATAGTCGAAATCCAACCGAAGACGTTCCCTTTACTCCGAAACAAGAGTTCCACCCGAGAACGTTGTCATATGTCAAATGCTTGCCAGCCTTTCCACGCTATCAGTTTATCTTGCGGATCCCAATCTTCTTCTTCTTCTTTCACCGCTTCCAACTGTTCGTCTTCGTTAACTTCAAGTTGACGTGCTTCGAGGCTCTTGAGTATGCTGGCCATCCGTTCGGTCATGTTGGTGTTATTCCCTTGAAGGCTCCTCATCAAAAGGTGGACCACACTTCAGCGTGAGCAAGTGGATCACCACTCGAGCATCGGCAACATTGTTGGAGTTAGGTTTTAGAGAACCTCCAGCAGACCTCTGATTTCCAGATTACAGGCAAAGATGAGATAAAGAGTGTATCGATGCCGTTTAGGTCAATTTGCGTAATCCACAGACTTTCTCGTTTTAACCACATGTGACGTCACATCATGGTCTTCTTTGAAAATCCGAGTAGGATGGTTTTACCAGGGGTAATTGGTCGCTGTAATTGAAACACTGTGAGAAGCCTGTAACCTTTATACGCTGCCCGTGTTGTGCTCAGTTCTGCTTCATGCACTTTGTACCTATGTATCACAGCTATTTATTTATTTATTTATTTATTTAAAGACGCGAGTTACAGTCACACGCGTAAAACAAATAAAAAGAAAAGGGTAGGAATGTGCCATAAAGCAACAATTAAAACTCTATTACAGAAACACAGAACCTTAAAACATGCCGCTATTGAACATTTGTGCATCATCCTGTTGAGTACCACAGCCTGCAGCTGGAAAATGCGCAGAAAACGTCTGAAAATGGTATAGACGTCAGAATCCCTCAACTTTCAACCAATCAGTTGAAAAGCAGGAATGCAGCAGCGCATGAGGATCGAACCCCCGACCTTCCTCCCATGAAGCATCGTCACTACCCATTGCGCTCCGAGCTGCATGCCGGCAGAGGCATCGAGGTCGTACAAGACCCCCAAACTCGTTATTCGCCGTGTTCCATTGTGACTTCAAGGACCCCCACTCCTTGGTTTTAACGACTTGGTAAAAAAGCACATTTTTGTACTAATTGAGGGGTGGGAATTAATCCTATTTAATACGATGACTCCCTCTCCCTGTTCAGACATACGCTATCAAACCCTTCCCTTGTGAGAGAATTCCCGCTAAATGATTGCAAATCTGCCCGAAAAATTCAGGTCATCAATGGCGCAGAGTTTGCCAGCAAGGCACGCTAAGCTCCTATTATCCGATTTTTATCCGATTTTTATCCGATTTCATGCGAATCATTGCGTTCTTCAATACCCCGGATCTTCGGATGATTCAGATGAGGGCAATTTTTAAACCCCGGATCTTCGGATGATTCGGATGAGGGCAATTTTAGAAACCCCGGATCTTCGGATGATTCAGATGAGAGCAATTTTCGGCCGAGCCGGATTTCGGATAATCCGAAACCGGATAAATCCGACCGGATATCCGAAAATGCATGATTCGGATCCCATGTCTAGTGCACACTTCTAACAATGGCAGCGAGGAATTAGTTCTGACATTCCTCACTGCCACTGCTTGTGGCTGCGGCACTGCACTGCCCGCTGGCAGCTGCAGTGTGTATGCGGCTACAGATTTTGAGCCATTGCGGTCGAGTCCGATCCAGCCACGCCATCATTTAGGCCGGTATGGCCAATTTTTGTTTTCATTTTACTTTTTTATTTTGTTGAATGAATTAGTGAAACCGACATGGGAATGAAGGGGTAAGGTAAGTAGGGAAGGTAGGGAGGTGGGCGTTAATGCGGCTGTTTGTGTTGGAAACAGTACCTTACTATATCAACCGTTCCCGTACTGCGTCTCCAGATTAACCAATTGTGGAAGAAAAAAAAACTCGAACTAAAAACTAGAAATACCTCTCTAGCGTTTGAAGGTGAGGTAACTGGAGTTGACCCAACCCATAGCACACGGCGATCGCAGCATTGTCTCAGGGCAGCTCGTCCATCGCAACGGCAGCCTCAGCGCAGAGCAGCGTTCTGGTTCGGATCAGGTCTACTACGCGCTCTCAAGAGGAAAGGCTCCTAAATCATAGTGAGCTTTTGCAATGCTGTTTTGACAGGATGTAGAGCCGTGGGAGAGAAGTCCACAACTACAGCTAATTTTTGCTGGACGCCTTTTTAGAGACGGGAAAAAGAGGCGTAAAAACGTGTGCGCAACAATCATCAACACCTACGACATTTCAAGAGATGTGGCTCGGCAGTACAGTTGGTGGGAGTGCCGCCTCATAAGAGCACACCGGCAGGATTTTGAGTTCGAGTCCGCGTACTGCTAATATTTTTGCACATATTCCATAGTTTCTTGTTATTACGCTTTGTGATGATCACATGACCATGGTCCGCAAGTATGTCCATATTCAAATTTTCAGTGCACTGATGTACCGATATGGCCCCAGGTTCATTGTATTCAACCGTGAGGTACGCGTATTTGTGTGCAGTTACGGTACCACCAATGATATGGTACTATACGGTGGTGGTGCAGATACGCCTCGTTGAAAAATTAGCACATATGAAGGCCCAAATAGACAGCCTTGGTTTGCTGTAAGCATTGATGGTCTAAAATTGACTTCATGGTCATGAGAAAGCTTAATGCCAACAAACTATAACGTGCAAAAACATTGGCAATAAGCGGACTCGACTTACAAGCCCGCCCGTGTGCCCCTATGAAGCGGCTTTTCTACCGGCTTGGCCACCAAGCCACATCTCTTGGGGTGTCATATGTGTTGATGGTTGTTGTGCACACATTTTAACACCTCTTTCTGCCCGCCTTAAAAAAAACGTTCCGCAAAAACTAGCTGTAATTCTAGACTTTGCACACACTGTCCTACAAAATAACATCGCAAATGCTCGCCATGAGTTGGGAACCTTTTGCTGTCAGAGACGGACAAAAAACCGTGACACAGCGAGTAGAGAGGTTACTCGGGATGGGACGCTGGCGCCTTTGGGCCGCACTGGGCCAATATTCCTTCGTCTTTTTGTTTGTGCTTCTTTTTTACTTCTGCTTTAACAAAGCGGAACTGGGAGTGTAGGATTTGGAATGAGATTATCATAAGTTGCTCTTTGTGTCACTATTTTGTGTTTTTTGTACCACTACTTTAGTTCTGCTTTAACCTACAGAGGTGAGAGGGTAGGTTGAAAAGGAAAGGACTGCAGGTTTTTTAAAAGTTACAAGTTCACTTTTATTAAAACGGAAAGATGACTCGCGCAAAGAGGCGAGTCGTTTTAGATTCTTTATACGCCAATGTGTCTAGCATTGGGCTAAATCCCTTTAGACACCAAGTAAATTCTGGGGAATCGTCCCTCATTCATGCTCGACGTGTCTCACACGTCATTGCACGGAAGCGGCACAACGACAGTTATGCTGCAGTGGTGTAATACACGTTTTTCACACGCCTTTACACATAAATTCCAACTCATCAATAACGTTTGCCAGCTGACGAGCACCACGGAGAGTCATTTCATGTACGACTTCAACCGGAAAAGGTCGTCACACAAAACCGCGGATTTGGGAGCGCAAATACGCTTGGGGTGGGGGAGGGATCACCATGGACTCAGTGGATATTAGCCTTGGTAGGTGAAGGCACGTGTATGTCCATTTACAGAAAGACATTTTCAGAAATGGCGTAGCTCAGTTCACCACAGGTGTACCATCACCAGCTCACTTCACCACAGTTCACCATCACTTTTTTAATTTTTAGCTTCGTTCAGTACAAAGCATGCCGGGCTGTCCTACATGGTGAGCCCCTCCCCAGCATATTTGCGCCGATCTGAGAATAAACGACGGAAGCAGAGTTTGAATAGGGCACAATCTCTCAGTTTTATAAGTCCCTAAACTCTTTGAGAGCGTTTGTACAAACTTCTTCCTAACTAGCTTCAAATCCACGCACATTTGGTTAAGTAGTTCGAGTCTCTGGACGAATTTTGTAGTATGCTTCGATATTGAGTTATGGTACAATCCTAGTTGGTGGTGGCCGCAAAAACGATTTCGTAAGAATCGAATGTGCTCAGTGTTGAAGATGAAAACATGCGCATATATACATAAATACATATTTGTGTGATAGGTCAGGACGTTTGCAAATAATGAGGACGTCAAGTACATTGTCTTGTTTGTGTCCAAAATGTTGATTGATGGTGTCTTGGCCTACTTTGCTTTCACTTTACCGACATCTTTCTAGATGCTTGAAAGTGCTCTGTTCTCGATGCAGACTTAATAAAAAGGTCAACCTTGATTAAATTTGCGCTGAAAATTGTCCTCGTTAGGTTCCCCTCTTCCAACAAGGAACGCGGAAACTGAGTCTATATGGGCAACCAGATTGGCGCAGTTTATGTTTTCTATACGTTGTTGCCCATGTATTGTGTTTCGTTATGTCAAAAAAATCGTTTGAGAGCAGCTGCCACCAACTAAGATTGCACCTGCACTACTGACGTCTAGACCTTCACTTGTAAAGGCGTGTGGAAGATGTGGATTTCCGGTTTAGCATAGCTGACGTGATGGTGCTTGCGTCCACTGACGTGTACCAAACGTGTAGCAAGCAATTCCCGAAAATTCTCTTGGTGTCTAAACGGATCAAGCCCTAGCATTGTGCTTTTTTCGCAGAGATCCCACGGCCGCATTAGTTGGGCGAAGGGCGGCTGTTGGCAATTTGCCAGCAGCGCGGCGGCTCCGCATGCGTTCGCGATGGAGCGCGAAATCCATTGCTGTTGGGTTCTTTCGTCGCTCAGGGGGGAGTCCGCAGCTGTGTTCTGCGCTCTTCGAGCGCAGGACTGGGCTAGGGAAGGGACTCCGGGGTGGGTGCCATTTAAGCTGCTCGTGTGGAACCGCTTTCGTCGCTCAATGGAAGTCCGCAGCTGGGTTCTGCGCTCTTCGAGCGCAGGACCAGGCTAGGGAACGGACTCCGGGGTGGGTGTCATCCAAGCTGCTCGTGTGGAAACTGCTTTCGTCGCTCAGGGGGGAGTCCGCAGTTGGGTTCTGCGCTCTTCGAGCGCAGGACCAGGCTAGGGAAGGGACTCCGGGGTGGGTGCCATCCAAGCTGCTCGTGTGGAAAATGCTTTCGTCGCTCAGGGGGGAGTCCGCAGCTGGGTTCTGCGCTCTTCGAGCGCAGGACCAGGCTAGGGAAGGGACTCCGGGGTGGGTGCCATCCAAGCTGCTCGTGTGGAAACTGCTTTCGTCGCTCAGGGGGGAGTCCGCAGCTGGGTTCTGCGCTCTTCGAGCGCAGGACCAGGCTAGGGAACGGACTCCGGGGTGGGTGTCATCCAAGCTGCTCGTGTGGAAACTGCTTTCGTCGCTCAGGGGGAGTCCGCAGTTGGGTTCTGCGCTCTTCGAGCGCAGGACCAGGCTAGGGAAGGGACTCCGGGGTGGGTGCCATCCAAGCTGCTCGTGTGGAAACTGCTTTCGTCGCTCAGGGGGAGTCCGCAGCTGGGTTCTGCGCTCTTCGAGCGCAGGACCAGGCTAGGGAACGGACTCCGGGGTGGGTGCCATCCAAGCTGCTCGTGTGGAAACTGCTTTCGTCGCTCAGGGGGGAGTCCGCAGCTGGGTTCTGCGCTCTTCGAGCGCAGGACCAGGCTAGGGAACGGACTCCGGGGTGGGTGTCATCCAAGCTGCTCGTGTGGAAACTGCTTTCGTCGCTCAGGGGGAGTCCGCAGTTGGGTTCTGCGCTCTTCGAGCGCAGGACCAGGCTAGGGAAGGGACTCCGGGGTGGGTGCCATCCAAGCTGCTCGTGTGGAAACTGCTTTCGTCGCTCAGGGGGGAGTCCGCAGCTGGGTTCTGCGCTCTTCGAGCGCAGGACCAGGCTAGGGAACGGACTCCGGGGTGGGTGTCATCCAAGCTGCTCGTGTGGAAACTGCTTTCGTCGCTCAGGGGGAGTCCGCAGTTGGGTTCTGCGCTCTTCGAGCGCAGGACCAGGCTAGGGAAGGGACTCCGGGGTGGGTGCCATCCAAGCTGCTCGTGTGGAAACTGCTTTCGTCGCTCAGGGGGGAGTCCGCAGCTGGGTTCTGCGCTCTTCGAGCGCAGGACCAGGCTAGGGAACGGACTCCGGGGTGGGTGCCATCCAAGCTGCTCGTGTGGAAACTGCTTTCGTCGCTCAGGGGGAGTCCGCAGTTGGGTTCTGCGCTCTTCGAGCGCAGGACCAGGCTAGGGAAGGGACTCCGGGGTGGGTGCCATCCAAGCTGCTCGTGTAGAAACTGCTTTCGTCTCTCAGGGAGGAGTCCGCAACTGGGCTCTGCAAAACCGTTACAGCTGGAAAAAAGGGCAGAAAACGTCTGAAAATTGAGTAAACGTTAAAACTCCTGAGATCTCGTCCAGTCAGTTGAAATGCAAAAACACCGGCGTGCAGAGGAACCGAACCCCTGACCTCCGTCATCACCGCGAGGCGCTCTACCCACTGCACCACGAGCCCCTTGGCGAAGGTGTCTCGCGGGCGTATAAGAGACAGAAATTGCACGGCTTCCGCGCTCCGTCGCCAAAGTGGAGTGCAAGCGGCTGCGTCGCGTACGTCACTGGGCATGTTGCCAACAGCCGCCCTTCGCCTAAATCTTTCGGCCGAGATCCCACACCCCTCACCAAACTGTGATGCGCCGCCTTACCTTATCTGCGCATAGCCGTATATCCACCATCGTTTTGCGTTTGTAAATAATGTCCTTGAACAGAAAATTAGTTACGGCGGAACTCACTACTCCAAACGGTGTTGTCGTACATGCGAACAGAAGCATCAAAAGCAGAGTCCTCATTTTTGGGCGATAGGACGGGGAGTGTTTGAGCGTCGAAGATTTGGAAATGCTGAAGTAGACAGAAACAAGCCAATCGAAGTAGCTATGCCTTTCCATCAGCTTATATAGCTTTATCAGTGATTGCTATGGTGATTTGAAGCTATCATTGTTTTCATTCTTCCTTTCAGTTCGATTACCGGAAGCGAAAAGGCTTCCTCCATTCGGCGGAACATATGAAATTTTTCAGGCTCAATGTGTTCTTCTCAAATGTCTCACATTCCTCATTAGAGGCACAAGGAAAAACTGCGAACGAGCTTTCACTCGGGTTGCGAAGGTGGTCCAGATCATGCATTTGTCGGCCTTTTAACTAGTGGTAACAATGAACTGCCTAATACGAAACAAGGGCTTGAGGTTGTTTGACTACAGATTCGGTTGGTGCTATGATATTTCCTGTTCTGTCGTGACGATCCTCTTCTACAGTACTTATTTGCTTTGGTTATCTATTTTATTCTTATGCTTCTCAATATTTGGTAATTTGAGACATTATTAGATCTCATTAGATCAATGCTTTCGCTTCTCATATTTGATCTCTCTTCCTAGCAGATGCACGACCGAAGACTTTCTGGGACATATCTAAATTTTATTTGTTTATTTATTTATTGTGGTTTCCAATAAAAATGCTCAGCCAAGTGGGGGAAAAACAGAATACGCGTAAGATTGGCTATGCAACCAAATTATAAAATGGCTAGTATCCACTTAGAAAAGGAAACAAAAACGAATGGTATGGAGTTTTCTCGGAAATGAGGGACCACTTAAGTAGGACGAAAACATGATCACTGGGAAAAAAAATTAATAAGAGATAGCAAAAGATAGGTAGACGATAAATAATTGGACACAAGAAAGTTCATTTACTGAATAAGTGAATTTCATTTACTGAATTTGCCGTCGGAACGCTAGAACTACAACCCTCCCAGCACGCAACTGGCATAGCCATACCGGGGCGGACCTTGTATTTCAAGGACCTCATTGAAATAGTACGTACCCCAGGCGATGGCTGGGAGAGGAGGCGTGGAGGCGAGGACGAATCAATAAGAACGTTTGACAACAAATTGAGGTTTTTAAGGGTTATCAATTATATTTGTGCTTTGTTAAAATAATTACTTAATTTAATAACTTTCTTTTTTGAGTCTTATGAATTTTTTTGGTAGTCCTTAGCGGCAACACCCACTAAGAAAGCATCCACACATCTGAAGCACTATAAAAGTGTAACAATGAGGAGAAAGAGAGAAAAAAATAATGTAAAGATTGTCATGAACACAGAGTGAAGTAGACATTTAGGTCAGCATTGAAGGAACCAATTGCAGAAGAATGCAAGAAAAATTAACACAAAGGAACAACAAAAAGTTTTTTTAGCTAAAACGTCTAAAAACTCCTAGAAACAACTGCAGGAAGACTAAAAGGACAATAGCCCGTTAACAAGATCGTAGAGGCTGCTAGTAGGCGAGGCGGGCGAGTAGGCGAAATTTTGGTCGTAGCACTCTTAGTTTGGGCTGAAGACTGCTCCATAATCTGACGGAACAACTTGTTATCAGCAGTTAGAGATCTCCTAAAAAATTTCTTACGTGACACAACTGACATCTTTGGCTTTAGTAATTCCTTGCAGCCACACGTTTCGCTTTCTATCTAGAAGACTCACTCCAGCCGTCTGACGTTTCATGCGCTCTTCCGCTCCTGCAAGTTTGTATTTGGCTGACTTCGATAGAGCCCAGGTCTCAGTACCATACAGCATTAAAGGCAATGTGCGCACATTTCTTTTTTGCATTTAACTTGCCCTCCTCAACTTGGGCGCGTGTAGCGCAGTCGGAGGAGGCGCGACTGTCGCGTGCACCCGATACCAGGTTCCTGGTTCGGATTTCCCGCCCAGGCCAACCAAGCCTTCCATCCCTCCGGGGTCGGTGAATTGGTACCAGACTTGTCTGGGAAGGATGAAGCGCTGACTTGTTCATCGGCTGGCCACCGCAAGTCATTGTATGGCCAAATACGCATTCATGTCGCCTCCACGACATCCCGTAGAAGTAGAATGCGCTGGCGCATCCCAAAAGGGATTGAGTAACGCCGTCCTTTATCCTTTTATCCTTTTAACTTGCCCTCCTTATTTTTGGAGCACGCCATCATTATACATATAGATTTAAATGGTTGGCTTTTGAAATCCTGCTTAATGTATAACGCTGCGGCTTCAATCTTACATCGTCGCCTGGTTTGTGTCTCTTTTCCTTTTTTAGTCGCGTAGCCTTTTGTTGTACTAACATATAGCGCGAGTTTATTGGACGCAGTTAAATAAATAAATAAATAAATAAATAAATAAATAAATAAATAAATAAATAAATAAATAAATAAATAAATGTTGAAAAGGCATCGCTTCCACTTTATCTCGACTGTCCTCGATGCTCAAAAAGTTGCGTATCGACAAACAATACTCCATACTGCACAATTCCTGCAGATGATTCCTTTGGAAGTATCGCAATTGAGGGAGATATCTTGTCCAAGGTACAGTACCGGACGCGTCTTTTGAATAGACGCCGAAAAAACCGCACTTTTGCGGTTTTTGCGTCTTTTTATTATAACTTGCACAAAAGTCATCCATTTGAAAAACCAATAGTACATTTGAGCTCAGGAGATCAAGCTCTATCGCTCTATATACAATTCATACGAAAGATAAAAAATGGCCAAAACTGAAAACATGCGCTCCATTGAGAAGGCCGACCGCGTACGAGTTGTCGGCCGCAAGGCGTCAAAAACCGTTGCATGCTCACAATTCCTCTAATTTGAGGTTTTTTTTTAGAAACGGTTGGTACCGTTCGATTCGTCTCCTCGAGGTCTACACAATCATGTACACAACTTCGCCAAACCACCGCATTTTCGCAGTGGGTGGTCAAAGATGACTGGAGCAGACTTTTTTGGCACTGGGGAAGCTCATATTCCAGGACTTGCATGTTCTCGAAGCATCTCAAGCAAGGCATAAAGTGATCCGTCGTGCCAGGAATCCTCTGAGAGTGCGCCGTGCACAATGCATATAGGATCGAACCTATCAATCAAGCGGGGACAGTTTGTAGAGTGAGCATTTAGGGAGTTTTATGAGAAATTCTCAGCCGCCTTACTCAGGAATTGCTGTACTCTGTTCGGGCGAGACTTTGGAGTGCGCTGTGCACAATGTATTTAGGATCGAACCTATCAATCGACTGGGCGAGACAGCTCGCAAATTGCACCGCGGGGGTGTTCTGAGAGCAATAACTCTGTCAAGTTCGAGTCTTTCCTGCTGCAGGTTGTGCATTTTGCAGGCAGTAGAAAGTTCAAAAAACGCGCTGAAACATAGCGACCTAGCTTAAGACTTGACAAAGTTACAGTGGTGCGAATATGCAGGCAAACCTTGTGTGACACGATTTTTTCCGAGTTCAGTCGACTACACTACAGGAAGACGAGGCGAGCCAATGGCATCCAAATGCTCGGGCGAGCACAAGACTGAAAGCACTTTACGATGACATGCTCGCAGCTGTGGCGAGAACTGTTATCTGGGCGAGTAAGTCTTAAGCTAGGTTGCTATGTTTCAGCGCGTTTTTTGAACTTTCTACTGCCTGAAAAATCCACAACTTCCAGCCGGAAAGACTCGAACTTGACAGAGTTATTGCGCTCAGAACACACCCGCGGTGCAATTTGCGAGCTGTCGCGCCCAGTCGATTGATAGGTTCGATCCTATTTACATTGTGCACAGCGCACTACAAAGTTTTGCCGGGACAGAGTACAGCAATTTCTAAGTTGGGCGGCTGAAAAATTCTGACAAAACTCCCCAAACGCTCAGTCTACAAACTGTCCCCCCCCTTGATTGATAGGTTCGATCCTATATGCATTGTGCACGGCGCACTCTCAGAGGATTCCTGGCACGACGGATCACTTTATGCCTTGCTTGAGATGCTTCGAGAACATGCAAGTCCTGGAATATGAGCTTCCCCAGTGCCAAAAAAGTCTGCTCCAGTCATCTTTGACCACCCACTGTGAGCGAAGTTGTGTACATGATTGTGTAGACCTCGAGGAGGCGAATCGAACGGTACCAACCGTTTATCAAAAAAAACACCTCAAATTAGAGGAATTGTGAGCATGCAACGGTTTTCGACGCCTTGCGGCCGTCAACTCATCCGCGGCCGACCTTCTCAATGGAGCGCATGTTTTCAGTTTTGGCCATTTTTGATCTTTCGTATGAATTGTATATAGAGCGATAGAGCTTGATCTCCTGAGCTCAAATGTACTATTGGTTTTTCAAATGGATGACTTTTGTGCAAGTTATAATAAAAAGGTGCGCAAAAGTGCGGTTTTTTCAGCGTCTATTCAAAAGACGCGTCCGGTACTTTATGTGAAAGACTTCACATTGTCGACATCTTTTTCGTTGAGATAATGGACGTGCTAGAGGCCACCACCTTCGTTTTCTAGGCACTTGTTTTTAAAACAACTAAGCGAGTGTTCGTCTAGTTCGCTAATCATGGTTTCCAGGTATTCTTCGGTTTTTACAATAAAACAACGTCGTCAACAAAGCGAAGGTTGGTGAGAAAAGTTACCTTACCTGATGTTCCGCAACCATTTCAAGTGAGTCTCCGAAAAATATGCTCTAAGGTCAGATGAACAGTTGTGGTGAAGTTGTATCACCTTGGCAAACTTCTGGACAAACTCTTACTGAAGCGTTTGCTCCTCCGAGACGAACTGCGCTTTTGAGTAGATTTCACGGAGCAGTGCTATAAGTTGATCAACGATCCTCACTAATGTGTAAATGTGAAACTCATGACGCTGCTCCAAACCCATGTCAAGGTGGCGAAGTGCAAGTGGCTTTTCTTATTCTTCGACATTTACTCTACTTGATAGTTGACTGCATCTTTTTTAAAGCTGACATTAGTGCTTTCTATCCAATGCTACAGCGGTTTTTCTAGTTGGTCTTCCTTGAACTCTAGACGAGGTTGTTATCAGCGTTTACATTAAGCGAAAAACGTGGCCATAACATCGTGGACGACGAGCTTCTTGTCATGTTTCTGCTATTGGAGCACATTACCGCTGGACATTATGCTATGGTCCCGTTATGAGCGTGATTTCGCAGTTTAGAGCAGCAATTCCCCCAAGATTGAAACCGGATGGGTTCCAATTTCTTCAGTTAAAGGCTAACACTGAGCGCTATAAAACAGGATTGTAGGAGTGAGATTCTGTGTGCCACCGAAATAGACACTGGTCAGCAACCACACTGCCTCTAGGAGCTATCTTTACCTACAATATACTGAATTTACAACAAAATTGCCTACAATAATTAATAATTGCGTCATCTCAATCCGCCTCTCTTTACGCAGTAGCATCGACTTCTAGAATGACTTTAGAAACACTAACAGTAGGCAAAATTTTTTAAAATTCATTTCAGTTTGCTATGCGTTCATAGCATTTCTGATAATACCGTGACTACATCCTCTTTCGCTTATCTCATCCTTTCGCGTTCTTCACCACACAATTCTTGCTCCATGCTTCACCTAGGCGTAGCGTTAGACAATTCCGTGACTGCTTTCTAAATGAATGACAATAACAGCCTTACCACGCTTGCACAGTTCAAATAGCGCCTCTTTTATAAGCCATTGCCTGAGGTACGTATCAGTTTAAAAAGGCCCTTGAAATACAGGACCCATCCCGGAATGACTGAGCGAGTTTCATGCTAATAAGGTCAGAGGACAAGTGTTTCGCAATTGCTTACATTTTCTGTGATAACCTCGTTTAGATAAAACAAACAGTCACGGATTACTTCTCCACTACAGAGCCTTTATCCACCTCATTGTAGAATTGTTGTTTTCCTTAATATATAGCCAATTGCTGATTTTTGCTCCGTTATTAGTTCTACCACCATCATATAGTCATTGTCTGAAAAATAAACGCTAAACGTTAATTTGAAACAGCCATAAGACCTACTCGCTGCCTCCGGATTCTTGCAAGCTGCATATTTATCTTTGTCTCTGGTATGTATTCTTGGCCTAGGTATAATCTTTTGTGCTGATTTTGTAAAACTTTTTGACTCAGGATTTTCTATGTTTTGCTCTTGCCAATCTTCAAAAAAAAAAAAAACAGCTTTTGCTGCACTGTTTTGCTGATTCTGTTTTGTATCTCTTTTGGCCCAATAAATGTTCTGTTCTGTTCTGTTCTGTATTTGTTTTCTGTACCACCTTTTAGCATCATAATAGGTCAAAGTAAAATTCATATCCCGAATCAATGTAATGCTGGCATTTTGCACAAATCAAGCAAAAGTTTCTAAATTCTTCAATGGTAATTGTTTTGCCAAATTCACAGAGTCTATACAAAACGTTTGTTGACCATTATCTCCAAGAAGTTTTTAATGTATCGAAAAATATCTTTCCTCCTTCCTCGCGTTTGTGTTTCTTGTTACCAATTGCCAGTATTTGGGTATTTTATTTTTTCTTTTATCGCATTCTTCTCAGTTTATGTTCTGGTGTTCACCTTGCTTGATTTTTCGCGTACAAATAAATAAGGAAATAAAAACCATTATATATTCCTAGAAAGAACTAGACGACTGGTACAGGTACGCTGTTCGTTAATATACTCTTAATAGCTTCCCCCTTTACTGAGGAGTTCCGGCCAAGCTCTTATGTCCTTTGGATTTTGTTCTTACATCCGCATAAACGTATAAAGGTGAGAACGAAAGGGATGTAGGGCTTTAATTCACTTTTGAATTTTTCTTTTGCTTAGAGGGATGGACAAAACGAAAGTACACCAACAGAACATCAATGAATGTTATTGATGTCAGTACATATTGTCGCATTCCACCTATTTTCCAAGTTCTCCCGCACGGTAGAGCATCTGGTTTCTGAATTTTCGTTGTGGAAGTCCCTGCCGTGCACAGCATGAGCAACCAGCTCTCCTCGGGAATGCATTCTCTGAATAACTGAGCGTTTCAGAAATGCGCTGGTGATTTGGTTTACCTCAAAGTGGTCAATGTAGTTGATAAAAAGGTAAACTTGAATTGGTTTACCTTAAAGGTTACCACTTCAAGGTAAACCAATTCACCAGCGCATTTCTGAAACGCTCAGTTATTCAGAGAATGCATTCCCGAGGAAAGCTGGTTGCTCATGCTGAGCACAGCAGAGACTTGCACAATGAAAATTCAGAGACCAGGTACTCTACCGTGCGGGAGAACTTGGAAAAGATATATGTACCAGAGCAGTAAAAAAGGGGAAAACGAGAGCGAGTGGAGGTAATGCATTTACGAACACAGTCGGTATACTTTTGTCCTTCATACGTCTGTGGTATCTGGCATTCCCGATCATGTAGACTCCATTTAGCATTTGAACCCATTGTCCTCAAAACTTCTCGCCTGCAATCAACTATGGACAGTCGTCTTTTTTGAACTCGTTTCCTTGCAGTTCTTATAGTCTTCCATGAAGTTTTCTATGGAGCTTTTAAAGGGCAAATGGCTTTTGAAGATGCGATATCGACAGCTACTCTTTCACGGCTAAATCTTGCCAAGTCTGCTTCAAGCCTTTCACCTTTTTCACTTTTCACCCCGTTGGTCATCGAATTGCTCGAACGGGTGCTAGCGGCGTCTCCATTCGTCCCTATCGCGTGCCAGAGTGCTCCAATGAATTCAACTCGCTTGCTTACCGTAACTCGCTGATGCTCCGATGGTGTAGCAAATCAAAAGTGGCATCCCACGAAGACGAATGCTACTCGGGATTCGGCTTGAACGCCGTACGGGGCTAGGACAGAAAGCGATAGTTCCAAGTGTAGTTGCTGGAAGCGAGACGACTAATAGCATCGGATTTCGTCGCAATTTTCGTGCTTGTTTCACCAGCTCATACAACAAATCTTATGTTGTTTCGCTACTACCTTTGCTCCCACCATTAGCTCTTAATGGTAAAATGTGGTTCACCGAGCTCAATGCATGAGTGAGTTGAGATGGATCATATTATATTATACAGATGAATCATACACAGGTCAGTTTTGGAGTTTCGCTGCAAGAGAAATGACGCAGCCAATATTTTTCGAATGTAGTATCACTACATATTTACTCATTTATTGATCCAGACGTGCGCTTCACAATTAAGCAAAACAAGCTTACAACAATAATAGAATTAGAATGTTTCCCGATACTACCTACCCAATTATTATAGTATTGGTCTGCCGCAAAATTGATCGCCGAAACGAACCGCTTTCTTCAAGCTGCTATAACTCAGCTTAAACACAACTTTATTAATCGGAGTAAAAATCATCAGAATTTATACATTTTTTAAACCGGCCAATTTCTGACGCCATTGAGAATCAAGAGCTCGGGAGAAATGATAGTCAGTGGGAGAATGGTTGGGAGAATATGGTGGGTGAGGGGGAACTTCGATACCTTAATGGGCCAATTTTCGCCGAGTGATTTGTGAGGTGTGTGGCCTTGCATTGTCCTGCAACGGTAACGACCTTCCTCTATTCACCACAGCCGGCCACTGTTTTCGCAACCTTTCATAGTGGTTGTTTGTATCGGTGGTTTGTATTTTAGTCTAAATCACAACAATAACGCTCTCAATCTGCTGTGACTGCCTGATCAGGTTGTAAAAAGCTGTGATAGAGTGCACCTTTAGAACACCACCACAAAGTAAGCTTAACTTTTTTAGGGTGAAGGTCGGGTTTAGGAAACGATGTTGGAGGAGCGTCCTTATCTACAGAGACAAATCCCCGCTTCCCTTTA
Organism: Heligmosomoides polygyrus polygyrus; assembly: GCA_947396885.1. NCBI lineage: Eukaryota > Metazoa > Nematoda > Chromadorea > Rhabditida > Heligmosomidae > Heligmosomoides > Heligmosomoides polygyrus. The sequence continues at coordinate 86,267,172 of OX377202.1, forward strand.
TTTTAAAAAATCCATTTTTCATTTACAGTTATAATACGGCTTACAAAAGGCTCATTTTTAAAGCACTCTGCTAACGTGCCTGTATTCGCCTCCGGATTTACTTCGACGGCTCTCCACTTCCTTCGAGATCAAAACCGCCAGAACCGAATTTTTGAAGCAGAGTCTCGCCATTCTTTCGTAAGGACACTCCGTCCCAAAAGCGCTGCTAAGGTTGCGGGATGCTTTCGCGACAGAATATCCTAATTTAAATTCGTAAATAATGTAATGACTCGATAGTCGCCTCAGTTCATAATCTCATGGAGCCCAGGAAAGGCTGGCTAGAAAAATTAGAGCGAGCTGCACATGTTTTTTTTGAAAGAGCAGGGAATTTCCACCGGACGAAGTCTGTGGTTTTCCCTGAGACGAAATGATATGGGGCAAAAAACCTATTTATTTACACGTACCTCGAAACGGAGAATAGTTTTGCGACAGCCTAATAAAATAGGGGTTAATTGCAAGGAAAAATCGTAGTCAATCAATCAAGCTCATTGTTATCGGAGGAAAAATGGACGAAGCCAGCTGAAAACGAAAATAGTTTGGTGCATTCATGATCGAAATATACTTCTTTGTCGTTGACTTGAACCGATGGTTTGAACGAATGTCAGATAAGGAAAGGAATACCAAACACTAAGATAAACAAGAAAAATCGAGAGCAAATGTAGGTCAGGGTTATAGCGAGCTGATTATTTTGTGGACTAATGAGGTTGTTGCTACGATTTTAGAAACCCATATCCTTCATCAGCAAAGGACCAGGAAACATTATGAAAAGCAGCGACTTCAAAATAAAGCTCATGTCTTAGAGTTTTTTTTGAATAGCGGTGTTTTTTTAAAGTTGAGTCTGCAGTGAAAATTTTATGACAGTTTAAAATATTAAAAACATTCCAAATATTAGGCGGTCGCAGACCTAATTTCCGTCTTTTTCTAAACTAATTTCCGTATTTCCAAGGCATGTATAAATAAATAAGTTCTTTGCCCTAAACTATTTGTCTCAGGGAAAACCACACTCGGTGTGTTTCTTTTTGTTCTTTCAAAAAACATATATGGATGTCGCTCTTATTCTTCTAGCCGATATTTTCCAGGGCTCCGTGAAGTAATGAACCGACGCTACTATTGAGTCAGCATGCTTTACGAATTTGGGACAAGTTGGGGCATTCTGCGGCAGAGGCATCTCGTAACCTTAGTAGCGCTTTTGGGACGGACTTTCTTGCGAACGAACGTTGAGGCCCTGCTTCGAAGAATCCGCTTCTTGCGATTTTGAAAAAACCGGGTCGCAGGCGCAGGTCGTCGCTTGACGATGAAGTTTTGGGGGGGGGGGGGGGGGAGTCGTGGAAGCAAATCCGGAGGCGAATACACGTACGCTAGCAGAGGACTTTGGCGTACATTGTAGAACTGTAGCAAGACATTTAACGAGAATTGGTACGGTGAAGAAGATGTCGAAGTGGACACCTAATGAGCTGACTGATGAGCAGCGTCTGGCACAATTCGACACTTGCTCCAACCTGCTAGTTCGCTTTAAAAATGGGCCTTCTGTAAGCCGTATCATAACTTCAGATGACAAATGGGTCCTATACGATAACAGGAAGCGGGATTTGTCTGGGTAGATAAGGGCGCTCCTCCAACATTCTCTCCGAAACCCGACCTTCCCCCTAAAAAGTTATGCTTACTTTGTGGTCGTGTTGTGAAGGTGTAATCCATTACAGCATTTTGCAATCTGGTCAGGCAGTCACAGCAAAGTCTTACTGCTGCGATTTAGACCAAATGTATAAAGAAATTGCGAAAATTGTGGCCTGCTGTGGTGAATAGAGGAGAACCGCTCCTGTTGCAGGACAATAGAATGACCCACCTCACAAATCACTCGTCGAAAGTTGACCCTTTTAGGTGTCGGGGTTCTCCCTTACCCACCATACTCTCCTGACCTTTCCCCAACTGCTTATCACTTTTCCGAGCACATGATTCTCTTTTGCGTCAGAAACAATTCACCAATTTGGCTGATGTTGGATTTGCCCTCCTTGATTTCGTTAATTCCTGTGATCTCAGTTTCCACTGTAAAAACATAGATTCATTAGTCATTCGTTAGCAAAAATGCATAGATTCTGGTGGTTCTACTACAACGAATAATGCTGTGTTTAGACTGACTTATAGCAGTTTTAACTAAGCGGTCCGTTTCGGCGATTACATTTGCGACAGCCTAATAGTTGGAAAGTAGCCAAAATCGTATTTCTTTGCAGGTAAGATCGATTGGATTTCTACATCTTCAGCCTGGAAGCTGCTTTGTTTTCGTTTTCCTTTTTTTCGCATACCATCGCCTTGTCAGTAATCAATTTCTAGCAAACTCTCCGTCGCTAATTGCATAGATGTGTGATTCTTGTCTACTCGTTGTCCCCACACAACTGCTCCTGATAAGTTGGTCTTCGCGGCGATGTTCTTCTCTGTATCTAGTCCTAGTATTGGGTTGTTCTAAATGTTTTTCATTGTCTTGACTTCTAACTTTAAATGTCCGCGATTTCGTTCAGAGTTAACAATTTAGCTGTAGCAAGGACTACTACATTTAACAATTTTTCGCCAATCAGAACAACTTTTAAGAAGATCCAATTTTACAGTTCAAAATAATTAGGTAGTTAGAGCTCACGAAGTATCTGAATCGTTTTCACGTAAAACTGGATACCCTGCTAAACAAGCCTAATGCTTTTAAAGTCGGACTGAACATCTTCCAAATCCAAACGTATTGTCTCCATTGTGGAATTGTAAACGATTTAAAAAGGTTAGGTCAATTTTTGTTTATAGAAATTTAGTATGACTTTCTTTTCTTTTTGAAAAATATTAATATTTGGAAAAAAATAATCGTTTAAAACTTGTTTTAGAAAGCAGGTCTATGGCTGTTTTTTTTTGCACTAAAAGAGGAGATTTTCCCATGTTCTCGTAGCGATTTTTCTTCCAATAATAGCGAAATTTTTGCTTGCATTTAACTTCACCCATGTAAACGATACAACAAAAAGAATTGTAAAGAACACACATATCCTCACTTTGACACTTCGTCTGGGCACTATTTACGGCACCGATCGAACAAGAATCGCGTCGAGCTTTTCGAGTGCATGGCGCGATCACGAATTTTAATGCATTAAATGATTGCTGCCTGGCGCTTAAAAACGATTTATTGCTTTTCCTCAAAAAATAAAATGTCTATAGAATTACCACACTCATTCGAGAAGCTGAACCAAACAATTTTATTTACCAATTTTTTCAAAGAAAGTTATTCCAAATTTTCCGTGGACAAAAAATTATTTAGACCCTCTTGGAGAGACTGTAGTTTGACCACTAAGAAGCTCATTTTGATTTGGAAGATATCCACATTGATTTCTGAATCATCAAGTTTGTTTAGAAGAGTGTCCAATTTGACGCGCAAATTGTATATTTCCCAGTACAAAGTGAGATTCTTCGTCCGCAAGCTCTCCAAAAATTCAAAAAAAGGTCTTTGTATTGCGTACAAATCCAGCGGAATCAGGTAGTTTCATGAGTTTGTGCGGATGCGCCGGATGGTGTTTTTTGGAGTTGGGGCTGTATGAACCCATTGAATATCAGTTCGAAAAACACTGGCGACATAATACCATAGTTTGAACTCAAAATCTCATCACCAATCCGAGTATAAAACAATAATTACTTTAGTAATTTCTTGATTTCTTTATTAGGTGGTTTTAAGAAATGCACCGACACCAGGTCGCAAAACACTGAAACAACCTTTTGTTTGTGATTAAGAAGTTCTACGGCAGTTCGTAAAAACTAGTTACTGTCAAATTTTCCGAAAACCTTGTTCTTTGATAATTTTTTATGACGCGTGGCCAACATTTTTAAAATATTTAACTTGCTTCCTGTTGGAAAAGGCTATGATTGCCGATGGCACCATTTTCTGAAGGGGTTTTGGGTCACGGAGTACAAATTTAATTATGAATACGTATAGAAATAATAAATAAATAAATAACCGCAAATAAAAATAAGTGAAGCAATGATAATGTGTTAGCTTAATTTAATTTAATTACTATTTCCTTTTGTACAAGGAAGGGATTTGTTACCTTTTCCTTACCTCATACCTTGCGGTCGGAAGTTGGCCTGAAATTTCGTCTCTAAATCTGGTATCCGTTTTCTGTGTTACGGTATGTAAATTACAGTAGGCCTATGGTAGGCATGGGAAAGCTAAAGTGTGGTAATAAGATAATCGACTTCGTTTAAATTTCGTCAGAGGTGCAATTGAGGCGCTGATCACGCAGTTGGCGTTAGCATTCAGCGTATAAATTTTTTGAAGACCATTTTTACCTTAAGGCAGGCATCGGAAAAGGAGTGCGACTAGTCGAAGGATACTGCGAAGAAGCTGGCACCGTTTTTCACATTCAAAATATCTAGCGCAGCCTCATGTATTATAATCTACTCTGAGACCGAGCATAGTGCCATATTGTCCTAAACGAAGCTTGGACGAAATTTTTCTCTTGACCTCGTGAGTCTTGCGAGTAACTTTCTTTGATTTTTGAGTGATAAAGACGTTCTCACGCTAACGATATGCAATATCGTCCCGTGTAGTATTAGATATATGGCTGAGAAGAGTGCCTTGAAAACAACAAAACAGGAAGTATGTTCAATTAGCAGTGTCAGTGTTTGCAGTTTGTAAAATCATGATGGTACTTTCTTTTGCAAATTTCAACGACCCTTCAAAGTGCTCATTGGGTGAGACATCGTCAAGCTCTGTCCTTGTGTTCATTGAGCCGAAAAGTGATGCGTTCAGCATGAAAGGTTACAATGAAAGTTGGCTTTCTGAAGATCAGAAAAAGCAGGACACATAATTTATTGGGACAAAAAGTGGCGTCAAATCAATGCAGCACAAAAGATGACAGCTAAGGTTGTCTTTTTAAAGTCTAGAAAATGTGGCTTCTTCCATGGTTTGTGTTACGTGAATCAAAGATATTTTGTTGCTCGTTTTCTGAGAAGAAAGAAAAGGAAGAGGAAGAACATTTATTGGCCAAAACGTGATACAATATACAATTTACACAAAAACTGGCTATTATAAGTTGTTAGTAGCTTCGTGAGAAGTTCCATACTCTATTGAATAACTTTTTTTGAGCTCTTAGTACTTGTTGCCATGAAAAATGTCCTGGAAACAGCGCCATTCATTGCCACTTGCTGCGATCACAGGCAGATTATTTGCCCTATTATTAGCCCACTAAATACATACGCACTTCCTGTGATGCCGAATGCCTATTCAGCATTTTCTACTTGGCGACTGCAGTAGCAGCAGCATACTTGCACTTCCCGTCAGTTCCGAATGCAGAGACTACTGCAGAATTGCAGGCAACCTGATAGGTTCTGTCAGTTTTCGATTGTGCTTTCCATCCTTGTCCGTGTCCATCGCTCACGTTTGTTTAGTTCTTCAACTTGTTGTTTCTATTACTGCGTTTTCCGTTATTGTTATGCCGTATGAACGCTTTTTTATCATCGGAGAACTTACGCACGCACGCAATGAGGAACTAGCGACTCAATGGGACAGGAACGTTGAAAAAATGCAGTGAAAGCAGTAAGAAAAGGGGAATAACGAAATAAGGGCGAAAAGAAGGTGTCTCGGGGTCCGTAGAAAACGAATCTCACGGAAAACTAGTTCAAATGGCATCTTCTTGTGAAGCCTGTTACGGAAATGTGTGTGACTGGTCAAAATATACAAACAAAGAACGGCGTTAACCAACCTATTTTGAGATGCGCCACGCATTTTATCTGTACGGGTTATCGAGGAGGTAGATTGAATGCCTATCTGGGCATTACAATGACTAACGGTGACCAGTCAATGAGCAGATCAGCATTTTATTCCTTCCGGACGAGGCTGGTAGAATCACCTACCCTAGAGATGGAAGGTTTTGTCGGCTTCGGTCGGAAATAAGAGACAGGAATCTCATTCGGAGTGTAGACGACAGTAGGGCCTCCTCCGACTGCGCTACCTTACGCATAAAGATGTCAATGCTCATTAGTCGAATCATTTGAAAACGACCCCGGTCTACCTACTGTACTGAAAATGAAGAGATGAAGTCAATTACTAGCACAACGGATGTAGAACAAACTGAGAGGAAGCTGGAAGAATTAAAGGAAGTGAGGTTTGGCATACATTTCGCATCGGCCCTTAGATGAGGAATAAACATAGAAAATACTCCTTCCCTCTGTGCTCGTCAATAAGGAAATGAGAAAGCTATGGTCTAGAATAGAAACATAAATCACTGAAAAACAGTTGACGCTGATGAATTACTCTCGGGCCAGATTCATCAACCGCTTTCCACCCTCTAACAATGGAAATACTACCAAAACTTCATGCTAATGAATGTCATATCAAACGTTTGGCGGTATTTTCACCGTTAAAGGGCGGTAAGCGGTTGATTAATCTGGCCCCAGGTGGAGGAATAGTTTGTGAAGACGTTTCCATTAGTAACGTATGACAATTAAATGAATTAAGAAACAATCGAAATAGTCCCCTGAGAAAGGCCTACTGTTTCGTTTCAAGTGGACCAGTGGGACGAAAAACAATGTGAGAATGCTCGCCCTCCACGGCCATCGCTTATCACTGTGGACTGCATTTTATTTCCCGAGAAATCCATGACTATGATGGAATTGTGGTCCCGCATGGAAGCTCTCGGACTTCCAACACAATCAGATGTTTTGCTTGTTCTGTCGCAGCGAGCTTCGAGGGAGTATAACAAAGACGATGTGCTAACTTCCACGATTTGATCATCTTATTCTGCATCAAAATTTCGGTTACAACCCTTACGTTCTAGGAGCATTGTCCATGAGTGACCGCTTTAGGCGGTCATTGAAGGGGCTTAGGGTTAGGTTCCCACTCGAGCAACTACATGATTAACGGAACAACAGGTGATAAAGATGATACAGGCAAAGCACCTGTATCATCTTTATCATCTGTTGTCCTGTTAACCATGAAGTTGCCCGAGCGGGCGCCAGGAGCGTCTCCATTCGTCCCTATCGCGTGCTATAGTGCTCCAATGGATCCTCCTCGCTAGAGAGACACGAAGAGCGTCGTATCAGGGCTTCACGAAGAACTCCGACTAACGCTTTGGCGGGCGTCCTGGTGTTCTCTTAACATCCCTCAGAATCCAGTTCGTGATGACTCTCTTACAGCGGGTGTCTGCGAAGCGCACTACTTGGCCGGCCCACTTAATTTTCGACTGCCTGGCGCATGAGACAGCGTCTCTGATCTTCGGATGTGGACGAAGCTCCGGACTCCGGAGCGCTTTTCTCAGTTGCATGAGTTGAGCCGTACCGGGCATGGTCCTTTCGATTCCTCGAAACCATGCTCGGTACGGTAGGTGGTTCTTCGTTTTCCTCCCGAGCTCTTCAGTGCTCTTGTACAAATGATTTGCGAGAAAAGCAGGAAGCCAGTGGTACAGGAAATTTGTGAGGCCTTACTCTCCTTAGTAACGTCATCTTTCAATATCGTCGCCATGGCTGTTTGTATGTCAGCCTCAATATGGCTATCGCTTCGCCAGAAGCGAAACTCGTTCATCGCAATCCACAATTTAATAACCTACTAGGCTTAGGACAGTTGTTTCCCTGAGCTTCATGTTTATATCTTCGTTTTCATAGTAGTGAAGCTCAATGTAATCGAATCTTTATTGACGACGTTTCGGGCCTTAAACCCTTTTTCAGGTCTAAAAGAACCATGTCGCCTACATGTCATACATTGCGTACATTCAATAGCAACAAAACGTCAGACATACTACAGACCTGGCTGGGTAATCGGGAAGGGAAGCGGGTAAAGCCAATGACTTCGAATACGTGGCTTGGCCGGAAATGAGGTGCAGGGGTCTCTGAGCTGCTTGTATAGAATCGCGGGAAGTGACCGGTCTCTCGTCTCTCAATGTCGCCATCATCCTCAGCAGTCACATCACTAGCCCTTAGAGACTGATAAGGCTCATTGCACATTTCATTTCTTCCTTCTTGTTGATGGGTGGTCACCAGTGCTTTATTCCAAGCGCTTCCTTGATCTTCCTCTCCACTGGATCTGTTAAATTCCTATGGAGGATCGAGACTCGCAGCTGTGGCAGTGGATCACGTGTATGTCTGAGGGTACGATGTCTAGAGAATGGATTATCTGGGTAGCTCTGGGGGCTGCGCAGTGCTCTATAATGTTCATCCATTCTCATGCAAAGTGGTCTCGCTGTTTCGCCAATGTAGAATTCCTCACATGTCATACAAACCACTTTGTACACCACACACCTCATTTGGCAAATTTAGTTATCCTCTTGACAGATAAAGCAATCTGACCTTTCACACTGATTCTCGTATGGACGCGACGCTGTAAGTAGACGTCGCAGAAATGGAGGTGGTCGAAACACGAGGCTTATAGGGAGCCTCGATCGTTTTACGACACGGTTGATGTCCAAAGCGAAAGAATCCGTGATGAAAGGAACAATCAGAGGAGAACCACCAGGTCGTCGCTGACGAAGATATAAACCTACTAGGCTGTTGAATTGCTCCAAAAAATAAAGAATAACAAAGTATCGTTCATAGACTATGACAATATGAGTGTGAGTGTGATAAGTAGTTGCGTGTGTACGTCTACCCATGAACAAGTCAGTATTTCCCACGCAGTAGACGAGCTGAGTCGCCCACTAGGAGATGTATGCATAGATTTTTACGCGTGACGACTTGTTGAAGACGAACCAAATCTTTGAGACCTGTCTTAAGTGTTCAGGAAGAGAGCTTCATGCACTAGTATTCTGGTATACGGTAAAAGACGTTCAGCGGGCTAGCGGCCGCCAAACGTCTGGTGGGGACTTCGCCCCCAAACCCCGAGAATAGAACAACCCCATCCCTTCTGGTTGTGGGGTTCGCCGCCAAACCCCGAGAATAGAACAACCCTAATCTTCCTCATTTCTTCTTTAGGCCTTTTACAGTAAAAAAGACTGGTTTTACTATATAGATTAGTGCAGTGGGATATGGTAGGGCAGAATTTTCACTGCTCATATGAAGCCCATCCACCCTCCATTAAACGCACGCCATTTATTCTCCGAAGCGCTCGTTCTGTACGTGTTGAGAAGCAGGTAATGAGAGTCCCACCCAATCCGGTGCTTAATCAGCAAAATCATAATTAAAATTAATCGGTATTGGTCGACACCGCTTACTGTCTGACGGCAATAATACTCCTCCGGATTCCATGGACACTCTCTTTACCTACCCCCTCTCCCTTCCCAAAATACTTCCTTTCCTATGTGCTGACAAAGAAATGAAGTGAGAGTCAAGCACGCACACGTGACACTGAGTACCGATTCACGTGTCACTACGTTGACACAACGTCTACGACACTCCTTCTGCACTCTGACACACGTGTCACGACTTCTATAAGCCGTCTGAGAAATCCGACACACACTGAAGGATGTTGAGGGAAAATGCTGGTTCCCCTTTATTCACGCTCCCCCTCTAATGGTCCCCCTTTGTTGCTCCTCTCCTATTGGCCGCCCTTACTCGGAATCCCTGCGCAAGTTGAACGACGTCTTCAGCGCGTCTTCTGAATCCTTACGTACGTTGAACGACGTCTAGCGCAGGTTTTCTGAATCCTGACTCACTACGTCTAGCGCAGGTCTTCTGAATACCTACGCACGTTAGACGAGGTCTTCAGCACGTCTTTTGAATCCCTACGCAAGTTGGATGACATTTTCAGCATGCCTCCTGAATCGCTACACTCTGCACTCGATCCCCATTCATACCCTGACGCGTTGCCCCTTGAATATCTCGTAATCTTGTACGATCAGCCGCCAAGGATATAGTTCGCCAGCAGTCGCCCATGGTTAAGCTCAAAGAGCGCAGGGCTGGCATACGCCGCACTGCTGTAGGCATCTTTTGGCTTCAGTTTCCCCTCCCGGTGACGGGCGCGTGACATTAGCCGATTATATATAGTAGGATTTTATTTATTTATTGAATACGTCATAAGACGCGCCACATTAGGGGAAAAAACAGGCGAACATTTTCAAGCTAATCAAGGCGAATTTCCAGGGAAACAAGCTCCGTCCCCCATAGTATAGTAGAGCTGACATCACTGAGCTACAAAAATGAATAGGAGGGCGAATCGGAGGTGTTTAATGCAGAAGGAACAGCAAGAAGGCAGGAGAAAAAAATCTGATTTTTAAAAGACCTTACAGTGGATTTAAAGTTTTCGTTAGAAGTTTGTAGATTGTTGGTTTGTACAAATTGGATAAACCGGCCTTTATGGGCAGCGCGCATATCGGCGAGAGCCAACGAAGAGCATGTGCTCCAGACGGTCCCAGAAGAGGCCTTCGATAGTACGACAACAATTCCAAGCGGACCAAAGAATATGGAACATGGCACCTGTGGCCCTATGGGACGCCGTGCGAAATATACCTAGCACGTAAATTCAAAATAGTTCGCAAGCCAAGAAGATTCTATAATGCCAGGTAGACAGGTGCCGTAGGAAGCGTACTGAGATGAAAATATGATAATTTAACTGAATAAAAACTGATATATATATTAGAATAATAGGCCTTCTTCAAAAAAGTATTTTTCACTACAAGTGTATTTTCCGCTGCGTGTTTCATCTATTACATTAAAATTTAGGCAGGTGACCGCTCGCTGTAAGAACCACTAGAGTTGCTTACCAAGGTAGGGTATAAATATCCATTGTGAAATCTTGATAATAAGTCAAAAGGCCTCCACACACTTCTGCGGCAACGCCGCTCGCCGCTGTGGTGAAGGATAGGGCAGAGACGCCGCCGGCGGCGCGCTCTGCGTCCCTGCCCTATGGTTAAGGATAGGGCCGTGGCGTTGCCGCAGAAGTGTGTGGGAGCCTTAATTCTTGTGCTTCATGGAAGTCGAAACCGGCCCAGGGATAAAGGCTGGTTGGCTTGCCTATTCCCGCAATTTTACAGCTGAGAGGATGGCAGCTTGCATCCACAAGGTTTTCTTGAAATATTTCAGCTTGGAGAGAACAGGTGTTGGTCGGCTTTCCGTAGAGGTATGCAGGGCTTTTGAGCAATCGGAGCATGTTTCCTTTGAGATGCATCTTGTTGTTGGACGCCTAAAAGACAGGCATTTGTACCAAAGGTGTTTTTCTTTCACAAAATTACAATTGGATCTGCGGGCGCAGCGAGCGGCTGCGTATTCAAATCGTCCTCCGTGCAGCTAAGTTTAACTCTTTTTTCAATTTTTTAGCCTTTCTGTGTTTCCTGTAGTATACTTATTGCCTGGTTTCCCTATTCTCGTTAGAAGGAGTTCAGTTATTTATGCTATACCGCTTTTCCTCTTCTCGTCGCTCTGCACCTGGTTCTTCTTGAGTGGCGACATCGATATTGACTTTGTTTCTGACGTTCTTTGATCTCACTCACAATGCCGCAGGCTAAAACTCGTCAGGCTGAAAAAAAGAGATTCTCTCGTTGAATCTCAACTTCCCACTGATGAGGACATTGCAAGCATGTCCATAAATGAAGTTATGTCGGCTGTGTTGGCGCGCAACAAGAACCCGGTGATAGCAAAGCTCTTGGACGGTCTTGTTTCAAAACTTTCGCAAGAGTTTGCTGCAGCTGTTGAGTCAGATAAAAGATCTTGCAGCCTAGTAATCTCCGGGCTCCCTGAACCGGCTGCTGATATCCAACACATATTTGAAACCTAGCAACTCAGAAGACTCGTCTGTTTAATCAACGTGTAAAACTCTAAGGTTCCTTCTTTCCTAGCTTCTACTACAGAGCGACCTGTTGTTAACTGGTTCGGAATCTTCGAAAATTTCTGGCATATCAACAAAAGAGAGCCAGTTTCCGCTGCAACTGTAGAAGCTTTTTCTCACTGATGAGGTGAAAGCTAAGATCTCAAGTTGACCTTCCTGTGCTTGAGGACGAGAATGGAATTCAGTATTCTGATGAAAAACACAAGGCTGATGCGCTAGCTACGTATTTTTGCACTGTATTTACACCCCATTCTAATTCAAATTTGGCTGAAGTTACGTTGCGATCGGCCGGCTGCTGACCTATAGCCGTCGGCTAAACAGCGCGATGTTGAAGACAAAGTAGGAAAGATCATGGATGTGTTGAATTTGGAGTGTCGGCCGTTGGAAGTGTACCGAATGGGTAGACCCAATAACACTGAAGTTGGTTCTACATTCTCGGACACACTGGATAACAACACTATCCAACTCTCACCGTTTGCGTTCTAATGAATTCTCAAACGCTCGCCACGGCACCTCCCATGGTGTGAGATGTTTTTTTTTTAATGCACGAATCCTGAGCAATAAAATTCATCATTTACAGTCTTTTTGAGTAGCCATAGTCCTGACTTAGTTTTTATTATAGAGCCTATAAAGGTAGTGATGTGCGTACCGATATGGTAGTGGTACCTAGGAAGGTTTTGAAGATTTTGAAAACTCTTAAGCCTTCATGTCTCTTCCGCATGACGGTATCCCACAGATAGTATTCAAAAGGCGGCTTAAACACTACATAAGCCCTTGGCGATGATTTTATACATCTCGTTAATGTACAGTGAAGGTCCCTATATGTGAAACGAATCTATAGTTACCGCTATTCCGAAGCCTAATGCCTTTTCCTCACTTACTATCGTCGTACTGGCCAATTAGCACTCCGCCTACTCCTACCAAAGTCCTAGAAAGGCTAATTCGAGACAAAATTTCCTCTTGGCTGCTTAGAAATCAACTTACTCCTCGTGCTTTTTAACGGGAGCGTCGACCATCATCCAGTTGGCAGACTGCAATATTGAGTTTGGCTATAAATGAAGCTAACAGTGTTGACGTCATCTATTTCGACTTGTCGAAGGCCTTTGATAGAGTCAATCACGATAAGTTGTTGTTTAAGCTAGAGAAGCTGGGGATAAACAATTCTCTTTTGAGTTGGATCCGTTTATATTTAACAGAGAGATATATGTACGTTAAGTTTGGATACTCGTTTTCCAAACGTCTTCCGTGCCTAAGTGGAGTTCTTCATGGAGGTGTTCTTTCGCCTATACTCTTTATTCTATGCACCATAGACCTTCCTACATTTTTAGCTACGCATGCGGACGTTAAAGTTGAGATGCATGCCGACGACATAAAGATGTATGGTATATACAATCAAAACATCAAGGTTTTAGTGCATCAGGCCTAAGCACAATTCATTACTAATGTGATGGACTGCGCCAAGACTTGGGACATTCCGTGAACCTCGATAAAACTGTTGTGCTGCACGTTGGAAAACCGGATAAACCTGAATATTATTATAATGGCACGGCTTTGAAAATTGTGATGTAGGTGCGTGATCTTGGAATCCTTATTAATGATGATCCTGATGTGAAACTTCATATCAACCGGACCGTTCAATGGGCGTTTGCGGCTGTATTTATGATATTCAGAAACTTCGAGGGTACCGATCCTATTATATATTTGAAGCTCTACAAGGCGTATGTAATTCCTGTCTTGAAGTACGGATCCCAGATTTGGAGTCCCCTAACAAGGAAGCTTCAGGCGAAAACTGAGAAAATCCAGCAAACCTTCACGCGAATTTAACTTTATCGTTTCAATCCTGATCCGAATTACTCATCGTCTCTTCCAAGTTATTCTGATCAACTAAGACTTTTCAATCTCCAAAGTTTGCTTTATCGACGAGTGTTCAGCGATGTAGTCTTTTGGGGGGTCGAGCGTTCTATCCCCTCGTCCCCCTGGCCCGCCCACCCCCAACCCCCTGGGCTTGCTCGAGAGTCTAATGGCTGCCTTACGAGATAGTGGAGACGCAGACATTTGCCACGCCTCTGTTTAAAGGGCGGGGGGTAGAACGCCACTCCGCCGTCTTTTGCATCAACTTGCTTAAATGTGATCTGAAACTACGGCCGAGCAAATATTGGTGTTTTCGACCTTGCCGTGGGCGTACTTTTTCGCTGTTAATTGAGAATCCTAGACTCAGCAGGAATCAATTTACCAAGGTCTTCAACTCGCTGTTTTTTCGGGGAGCTAGATGGCTACAAAAACTTCCCGATGCACTTTTGGAAGCTCCGAATGCATTCGTGTTCAGAACTAAATTGAAAGGATATCAATCTGCTCCAAGTTCATGGTATTCTAGACTTTCGATCGGAGCGAGTATGTGGCTGGTCGTTCTCTTTTCGCTGATGAGATAATGGTTTCAACCAGTGTTTTACCTTGCACTTTCGGTTTCGTTCTTCACTGCGTTTCGATGGAGCTCGTTATACAATTTTTTTCGTTACTGCAATTGTTTTTGTGTATTCCTGCGGAATAGGAGAGTGGATATGGTGGATATTCTTTCATGTTTACACTGTCGCATATTCTGTTGGATTGTTCTCGATGAGAGTTTATCTGCCGATTTTTCTCGTTCACCCCCTTTTGGGCGTTGGTGTACAGAAGAGATATTGTTACTTGCTTTAACTGCTTTGTATTCCGATTGAGAGTAGTAGCATTGGGCAGCTTATTGTGAGTTTTGGGTCAGCATATTCTCTTTCAGTCTTCTTTACAATCAAAGTTGCCTGAGTTGCGTACAGCATGAGTACAGCCTGAGTTGCGCTGAGCTGTGGTTGATGAGTTACAGAGGGTTATTGTTCTAATCGGCATCTTGTTTGCAACGATTTATCCGAACGGGATGAATTTGTGTAAGCAGTTCATCTCTTTATGTGGGACACTTCTTCATGCATGGCCTCGTCTCACTTTTTGAACATTTATGTCTCCAGACCGCCACTGGGTGCGTATCAGTATAATGAGACTCCTGAGATACGGAGTCCGCCTGGTGGTGCGTGTCCTGGATGACCTGGAACACAAACTACGCCACTGGTCTTCTACAGTTACTCCAGGCTGGTTCCAATAAATAGCAGTTCGGCTCATCTCACTACTACGTGCTTTTTTCGTGCTATAATAGGATGCTCCAAAAAAAAAAACGTTTTCCTTCTGCAACTCTTGTTGCATCTGAAGCATACTCCGGTTAATTTAGCTTTTTGCTTTTTTCTATAGTTATCTACCGTTGGATTGACTGAGAATAATGTTTTTCACTTAGAACGCGCAACTTTGTCTTTTTGTTGAAGTTCTTAGCACTCCCCTTGATGACCTAGCCAATAAATAAATAAATAAATAAATAAATAAATATCCTGATCCAGCTGGATGGTGTTGGATACATTCGGCAAGTGAAGAAGGTATGACCGATATTGAGCAGAATTCACATCTGCTTTGCTTTATGGAATTTTCGTTTGTGGTGGGACGGAAGGCTGCAAACGGTTTTGAGAGCATACATATTGTTGTATAACGACATCAGATTTCTTCCTTCTTGGTCGCAGGGGGAAGGTTTGCGAACTCCGTTAACAATAAGTGCCGTACTGTTACCTTGTCATCTTATTGACTCACCAATCTGTCGATGGCGATATTATAGTATGTGGATGTGAAAGGCAGAGCCTGTGAAAGACATCCAGCGGATTCCAGTCGGTGGCGGCTCTTGTCCAGCTTGTGTCAGCGAAGCGCACTACGTGACCGACCCACCTAATTTTCGAGGAATTGGCATAGGCGAAAACCTCTCCGATCTTCGAAGCTCGGAACTCCGAAATCCTTGTCTCACTTGCGTGAATCGTTCGATTTTTCAAGTTTTCAAGCTCGCGCCAGCAGGACTTTCTGTCGCGTGCCAAAGTGATCCAGCGTATCCTCCTCCCTCAGGGCTTTCGCGAAGAAGTCGGAAACTCACTCCGTTGATCGTCCTCATGACTCCTGCGATACTGGATCGAACTTCATCGTCACTAGATATATTCACGAAGCCAAGCCAAATATCTTGATTAGGAAAACGATACTCACGAAACAACTTGATATCGACATAAAGGATAAGGATAAAAGACGGCGTTACTCAATCCCTTCTGGGATGCGCATTCTACTTCTACGGGATTTCGTGGAGGCGACATGAATGCGTATTTGGCCATACAATGACTTGCGGTGGCCAGCCGATGGACAAGTCAGCGCTTTATCCTTCCCAGACAAGTCTGGTACCAATTCACCGACCCCGGAGGGATGGAAGGCTTGGTTGGCCTGGGCGGGAAATCCGAACCAGGAACCTGGTATCGGGTGCACGCGACAGTCGCACCTCCTCCGACTGCGCTACACGCGCCCCTAATATCGACATACATCTGCTAATTTCAAACGTCATAACTCATCAGGTTGTAAAGAAAACACGATCCCTCAAGATCCAGCGCATTGGCAATGGAACGGCGCATCTCTTAGTCGGGCTAGATTTTTATTGACAGAACCGGAAACCGACAGAGCTTTTCATTACAATCCAATAATATTTTTTAATCGTCCGTTAAAAGGAAGGATTTTGGAAGAGTTATTCGGAGAACATTCTAGATCATTCTCTCAGAAATGGATCTGCAAACGTCTGTGTGCTTAGATGGTTGAGTGGGCAACCTGTTGTAAAATTGTATCTCGTGGTGTTAGAGAGTCTGGTAAAGCATTGAACTCATAAGTGCCTTGATTGAGACAGCCATACGGAGTGCTCATCGAAGAGCAGTCCTCGTATAGCTGATGAGGTCAAGGAGTGCCGTCGTGTACGTGCTTCTAGCCAAACGAATTCGTGGTATCGTTCATTAATCTAATCTCGTTCTTTCTTGACTAGTCAGTTCGCCTACATACGTAGCAGTTAGACCCTTAACTACACCTATAGGCCTTACTGTATGAAAGTAGTAATTCAGTTTTTACTAGTTCTCCAACTTTGTTTAGATAGCGACAGGGGGATCAATGCCAAGGACGGGCAGAATTTCTGTTTCTGATTTTCTGGTTATTTTGGGCATTTTTTCTATTTTATGCAAAAATGGGCGAAATTAGTCAGAAAACAGAAACCGGCGTGGCGCTGAAAATTTGGCATAGGTATCCGACCGTCTGAACTTAATCTGGTTCTAAATATGGCATCCTTTACAGCTATAATTACGAAAGTGATAATTTCGAAATTTTCTGTTTTCCGAATTTTCTTGGCTTTCCTGACTTGCTCATCGGCCGCGAACCGCAAGTCGTTGTATGATCAAATACGCATTTAAATCGCCTCCACGACATCTCATAGAAGTAGAATGCGTGGCGGATACTAAAAGAAATGGGCTAACGCCGTCCTTTATCCTTTACCGTGGCTAAGACTCAGCCAACAGTGCTGTCCAACACACCATTAATTGTTTTCTTTGCATAGCAATTGAATTTTCTATAATTGTTCAGTAATTAGTAGCCGGGCGCGTGTAGTGCAGTCGGAGGAGGCGCGAGTGTCGCGTGCACCCGATACCAGGTTCCTGGTTCGGATTTCCCGTCCAGGCCAACCAAGCATTCCATCCCTCCAGGTTCGGTGAATGAGTACCAGACGTGTCTGTGAAGGATAAAGTGCTGACTTGTTCATCGGCTGGCTACTGCAAGTCATTGTGTGGCCAAATGCGCATTCAACGCCTCCACGATAGAAGTAGAACGCGTGGCGCATCCCAAAAGGAATTGAATAAAGCCGTCATTTATCCTTATTCTTTAGGTAGTAGTCATTTCACTATACTTGTTTGATGTGGTCTACTTAAGTGTTTACAAATAACATTCTTACTGAAGTGTTTGAAATAAGGACGTGACTTAACTCAACCAAAGACCAGGGACGAAACACCGGAATTGCCACTGAAATGGAAACAGTCAACAAAATTCCTTTCATACAGGAGTCTTCAAAAATTACTACTCTCACAAACCAAGGCTTTCCAGCCACGTGTATGCTTTGTTAACCAAATTGCTATCCTCAGAAATGCTGTTAAGCTGTTTGATGTCTGCTCATTTGCCTTTGTCACTTATGCCTTCTAATAGTTGCTCACCGTTGAGCGATTTGAATACCTCGTATCACCCATAGTACATAAAAGTCATTCCATTGCTTGACGCTTTGACTAGAAACAAAAATTCAACAAATCAATGATAGAATTACCAAATCATTGCGTGATTTCTGTGGTCGTGGCTACGTAGCCGGAGGCGCCGGCTGTAACATGCACGCGATTAAAAGTTCGGATACCCCACCCAGTCCAGTCAAGTCTTACATCTCTTCGGGGTCGGAAATTGGTACTAGGCTTGTCTGGGAAGAATAAAATGCAATACCGGCCGCATCTTTTGATCTTTTAGCGGAGAAAACGCAAAAAAGCCATTTTCGCTGAAAATGAAATAGTTTTTTTGCGTTTTTTCCGCTTTTGGGTGGCACAGTTCAACTCGCATACTTTTAAAAAAATTTCTATATAATGGATAAAGAACGACGTTGTTAAATCTTTTTTGGGATGTTCCACGTTTTCTACTTTTACGGTATTTCGTGGAAGTTATTTGAGTGCGTATTTGGCCTATACACACAATGACTTAGGATGAACACGTCACCGCTTTTTCCTTCCCGGACAAGTCTGGTGCCAATTCACCGACCCGGAGGGATGGAAGGCTTGGTTGGCCTGGGCGGGAACTCCGGGCCAGTAACCTGGTATCGGGTGCACGCGACAACCGGCACCTCCTTCGACTACGCTCCACGCATCTAGTTTTAAAAATAGATCCGATGTTTGAGATCAACAACGGATTCGGTGAAGTGAAAACGCCCAAAGAATGTTTATAATGCTGATCGAGTGTGTTGTATTCTATAAATGACCTTTGGGTGTAATTATCTTGGGCAAGAAAGGAGATCCGCCGCGACGAACAGAATATGGTTCATCGAATCAACATTTTTTCGGATTTATTTTTAAAACATCGCAATTTGAAGAAGGATATCAAGAAGCGGCAGAAAAGGGGTTTTTGCGATTTTCCGCCCAAAGGCAGAAAATATTCGGTGGGAACTGTGCTAAAATATTGACTTGTTCCATCGGCTCACCGCAAGTTGTTCCATAGGCCAAATACGCGTTCTAGCCGGTTCCATAACATCTCGTTAAATAGAAGTGGATTCCAAAGGGGATTGACCAACGTCTATCATCTTTTATCATTCTACATTAAGATTTCTTCAGTAGCCTTTATATTCGACTGAGAATCTCTTTGCCAACATGTGTGCATAAGCCTATATTGATGACATAGGGCACCTTCCCTCATTTTGTAACGATAATATCTCTGCTTGTCTACTATTTATTTAAACTGTTTAAACGAAGCTTTGTTCTGTTAAGAACTATTTACTCATGTTCAGAAGGAGGATGCCGTTTCCTCTTCGTTTATTCTACATATTATACTTTATGTGCCCTTGTTTTCAGGAATGAGTGATCTGTCCAGTTGTTTCCACGCCATTCACCCAGAAGGAGCCTCGCCAGAGGAACGCTACATTTTCGGCACTACTGTGTTGCTAATATCCGTCGGGTCCATCATACTAAATACCTTGCTCGCAGTTGTGCTGTGCCGATCGGCTGCCATCGAGAAGTCCGTTCGACCTCACATTGTGAGCATGGTTGCGGGTAGCCTACTATGCCTGTTCACAAACTGTTGGATCTTGGTGCCCACTATATTGGGACAGATAATCATACTTGATCCCTACAACGTGGTGCTGGCAACGCCTGATACTGTTGGATATTTGATGGTCATGTTCACCACAACGACTATGGCTGTAGACAGATTCTTGATATTCTTCATGCCCCAGGTGAGCAGTGGCGAGTAACAAAGGAATAATGCGATACTATAGGGCTTCCAGCTGTTAAACTTTACATCACACAGCATTCCTTTATTTTATTATACCAGACGTTCAGCGGTCTAGCAGTCGCCAAACATCTTGTTCGTGGTATCGCCCCTAAGCCCCGAAAATAGAACACTCCGACCGTCTTATTTTTAAAGCAAAACGTCCTCCCCTCTGTCAATACTAGAGATGCAACGCATGCTTCCCACACAATTTCTTTATTTACTTGCTACGCAAAGTCTTATCTGTGGCACATCTTCTAGATCTGAACGCATGTTGCATAACGTCTATGACACATTTGCTCAGTCCCAACGCGCGTGTCACGATCTCATGAGCTCTGTGACACGTCTTCTGCATCTCGAACTGGTTCAACGATACCAACTGGTTCCCTTACTGCCCCCTCCCCGCTTAATGGTTTAACCTTTAAGGCTTTCCCTTACAGGTGCCCGTCATTCTTCTGACAAGGGACGGGTCTGAAGCGTATGTCTGAACGGGGAGCGAGTCATATAGGGAGAATCCTCACCCCTCAATTGGTTTAAAAATGCGTTTATTTTTTGCCAAGTCGCTAAACCCAAGGAGTAGGAGGTCACAATGGGGTACGGCGCAGCACGCGATTGTGGGCCTTGTACGACCGCGAAGGGTCTCCAGCCAGTCGATCGCAGCGCAGGTGGGTAGAGGGTTGACTCGTGCGCGAGTGTCAGGAGATTGGTTTCTCTGCGCTGATGCATTCTTTGCATCTCAACTGATTGGTTGAGATTTGGGGGATTTTGACGTCTATACCATTTTCAGACGTTTTCTGCGCGTTTTCCAGCTGTATGCTGTGGAATTCAACGTGGTGATAAATGTTCTGCACCAGTGAATCGCGGTGTCTTCCTCCATGGTTATGAGCACGCAACGGAAATCCAATTGATGACGTACTGTTTCCTCCGAAACAAGAGTTCCAGCCGAAAACGTTATCATTTGCCCACTGCTTGCTTGTCTCTCCACGTCCATCAGTTCATCCTGCGGATCCCAATCTTCCCATTCTTCTTCCACCACTTCCAGCTGCTCGTCTTCGTCAACTTCAAGTTGACGTGCTTCGAAGTCCTTGAATATGCTGGCCATCCGTTCGGCCAACATGATTTCTTCCCTCGAAGATTCCTTGTGTAAAGGTGGGCCACAAGCAGGTGGATCACCACGTGACTGTCAGCGGACATTGTTGGTGTTAGGTTTTAGAAAACCTTCAGCAGACCTCTGATTTCCAGGTGACAGGCAGACATGAGGGAAAGAGGGTATCGATGCCGTTTAGCTTAATTTGCGGGATCCACACACCTTGTTTCTCATTTGAACCACCTCCGACGTCACAACGTGGTCTCCTTTGAAAATCCGAGCAGGATGGTTTTTTCCCGAGGTCGTTGGTCCATGTATGGAAACAGACTTCATGCACTTTGTATCTGTGTATCACTGGTGTTGAACATTTATACATCTCCATCTTGAATACCACAACCACAACCAATTGAGGGAATTCTCCCTGTATGACTCGCTCCCCCCTTTCAGACATACGCACGCTTCAGACCTTTCCCTTGTGAATCCCGAATCAAATTGGACACTTTTCAAATCAAATTGTACACTCTTCTAAGCTGGCCTATTAACTTTGAAATCAAATTGAACATCTTCCAAATCGAGACGGGCTTCCTACAGGTTAAGCTAAAAACACTCTAAGATGGTTAGAATAATTTTTTTCAATGAACTCTTGGAATCATTTTTTTGAAATTTCTTACTTTACATAGCTGCCGAATGAGTGAATCAATTTTATAAAATTTTGATTTTGTGAGAAAAAATCATAAATTAAATTTGTGTTAAGGCGCGCGCGGCAAGGCAACAATTATGTCCTGCATCAAAAGACTGGTGCGCGCCATGCACTCAAAAAGTTCAACTCAACGTTAATTCGATTGCTTGTGTAAATGCTGCTTACCTGCAGCAAGAAAGTCAGAACATGTGCATTTTTTACAATTGTTTGCGTTGCATCCTGTGTGGAAGTGCATGCGAACAGAAATTTTGCGAATAAAAATCGCGAAGTTCCGGACGGGGGCATGGCGCATTCTCCGCTTTGGCTGTAGAAAATGGCTTCAATGAAAGTTATACTAAAACTTTTCTTCAACAAAAAAATTATTCTAACATTTTTGGAGAAATTTTACTTTAGTGTAGAAGAAGTTCGTTTCGATTTGGAAGAGTTTGCTTTAATTTGAAAAGTCTTAGGTCAGCTTAGAAAAGTGTCCAATTCGATTTGAAGATGGTATATATAGTGAGAGAAGATATGAAAATCTCGCGAGCAATCTCCATCATCAGAAAATCCAAGAAAAATTAAATAAGAAAACACTACTAACTTGACGAGTTCTCCTCATCACGTTCTTGGGCTTATAGGCAATGTTTTCGTTACATCAGCAGTGCATTACGGAACCAACTTAATGAGATGTATACATTGTCTTCCAGATCCGGCAATCAATATCAGGCAGTTTTTTGCTGTACATAATGGCACTGATACCTTTCTCACTCTCGATGATATTCACTGCGCACATGAATATCATTGGCTGCCGAAAGCGGGTAAATCCCTACACTATGTCCTACACTTATGCATGCAGGTGGGTGACGTAGCTATTGCACTGAGACAGCGAATATCGGTAGTTAGCAAATTGCATTTTTTCAAAGGCATGATATTTAAACACTTAAAGTTTAAAAAATTATAGAGTTGTACAGGGTGTCCCAAAAAACGTAGGCACTGTTTACAACTTTGCTTTCAGTAAAGGTGCTAAAGAAGTTAAGAGCTCACATGAAAGCGCAAGAAAATAGAAATTTTCTAACATATAAAGCTAGGGATTGCACCACGCCTTCGTCTGTTTTCTTGCATTTTACACTCGATTTGTTGTGCTTCTCTGGAATTTTGGGCATAATTTTTCTGCAGAATGGCTGCATTGATTGATTTGTGTTTTCTTTAAAATTTAAAAACACTACAGCTTGCGACAAATGAAAGATACCGTAAAAATTAGGAACTGTTTGAAGTATTCTAACATTGCTGCTTGTGATGCTCTTGAAGACGTTTGAGAGTCATATGAAAGCGAATGGCAATGGTTATTCTGCGACGTGATGTAAATGGTCATGATTGCGGTACAGACGCGTCTGAAACCTTGCATTTCACACTCGATTGGTTGTGCATGGTCAAAATGCTCGCTGCAATCTTGTTATTGATTGACCACAGTATCTTCAAAAGCTTGTCTAGCAGCAATGTTAAAACGTTTCAAACGTGCATTTTTTCAGGATACCCTACCATTTTGAACAAATTAGAGCAGTGTGTTTTTAAGTTTTGAACTTTAAGGGAAGCCCAAGTAAATCCATTGGACAAATTATGACAAATATTCAAGCGAAATGCAATCAGTCGAGTGCAAAATGCAAGAATTCAGGTGAGTGCGTGACGCAATTTCCGCCGCTCAAATGTAGAAAACTTGTATCCGTATTTTTTCGATATATTTTTGTATTGTTTGCGCTTCACATGTGTTTTTAACGTCTTCAGTAGCTTTACTGGCAGCAAAGTTATCCCCTTTCAAACTGCGTTTACATTTTTTACAACACCCTATACCCTGTTGCTTTTTCTGCTATTACGGATAGTTTTGGATCTATCCTAGTCCGGGGGCCACATAAGCAAAAAGTAGGTAACAAAATGAATTGAGACTTAACGAGCGGCTTCTAAAGAACGAGATGGAACCTAAAAGAAACCAAAAGCGAACGAACAAACAAAAAAATAAATAAAAAAATCGCCGCGGTTCACAACCGTCTCGGCGGGCAAGGAGCGACGGAATAGAAGCATGCCGCGTGCTGACCGCCGGCTCACATGTTATAGCCAAGATCTAACATGGTGAGGAGGGCATTCAACTTTGCCTGCCTACAACCGCAACAAATTTTTCTTTGTAACTTTTCTTGTTTAGGTCCCACGCTGTTCCATAGAGGCCGCTTGGTAAGTCTCAAGTGGATTTGCTACATATAATACTTTTTACTTATGTGCCCCCCCCCCGGACTAGGATAGATCCACGGTTTTTCCTTCGCCTACTGCAGCAATTCGTAAGGAGCCGAGTTAGCCTAGTGGTTAGTAGTGTAGTTTCATGCACAAACGGTCACAGGTTCGACTCCCAGCTCGGGCACGCCATGAACTGCAAAAATTGCAAAAATGGCAACGGTTCCAGCGTCAGGCCCAGGTTGACAGGCCGGCTGATGGAGAAACCTCGTCACAAAACTATGATCACAAGTCGCAATAGAATCAGTGTAAAGGCTAGGACGTCACCCGGAAGTGGCGCACAGAACCCCCGCCCGAGTTCTGTGGTCAGTATGCGAGGGCTACCGAGGGCCGAACGACCTCGGCTAAAGAAGCTAGTTCGACTGGGGACTCTGAATGTGGGAACACTGACCGGGAGATCTAGGGAAGTGGCTGACCTGATGAAGCGCAGAAGGATACAAGTCCTGTGTCTGCAGGAAACGCGATGGAAAGGGGCGAAAGCCAAGGAGATCGGAGAAGGGGTCAAGCTGTACTACAACGGAGAGGACACCAAGAGGAACGGGGTAGGGATAGCTGTCGCGGAGTCCCTCAAGGATTCAGTAGCGGCTGTCCAAAGAATAAACGACCTCATCATGTCACTACGGCTGGACACGAAGGAGGGTTACTGGACCATCATGTCTGTCTACGCTCCGCAGACCGGATGCTCCGAGCACGACAAGGATGACTTCTACCTCTCGCTCGAGGAAGCCATAAGGTCCGTACCAGAAGGCGACTACCTCTCCATAGCAGGGGACATGAACGGGCATGTGGGGAGTAGCAGAAGAGGAGTGGAAAGGGTGCATGGAGGAAAAGGGATCGGCTTGGTAAACCCGGATGGAGAACGAATTCTGGATCTGGCTATCGCCCACGACCTGGCTGTCTGTAGCACCTTCTTCGCGAAGAGGGAGAGCCAGAAGGTGACCTATGCTAGCGGAGGAAGAAGAACTGAGGTCGACCACATCCTGGTTCGAAGGGCTGCCCTGAAAACAGTCCGGAATGTGAAGGTTATTCCGGGAGAAGACGTGGCATCACAGCACAGACCCTTGGTAGCCGACCTTAGCATACCTCTACCCACCAGGCCCAAAGTGAGGACGGAACCCAGGATCCGATGGTGGAGACTGCGGGGTTCAGAGCGGAACGAGCTACGAAGGGCAGTGCTCGAAGCAGGCCTTCCAGATCCAGCTGGTCCCGTGAATGAGACCTGGAGGAGGGTAGCCGAAACAATCCTGAGATGTGCCAAGGAAACCCTGGGAGAAACAAAGGGAGGAACCAGAGGGAATAAATCGGCATGGTTCTGGAACGAAGAGGTGCAGGCTGCGGTGAAGAGGAAGAAGGAGGCCTACAAGCTGTGGCAAAAGACGAGGGCACCCGAGCATCTCACAGCCTACAGGAAGCTGAAGAGGCTGGCAAAAACAGCTGTAGCGAAGGCAAAGAACGCGGAAATAGATGCCCTGTACGAGAAACTAGACGGGCCAGAGGGAGAGAAGTTCGCCATCCGCCTGGCCAAGGCGCGTCATAGAGCTAGCCTCGACATTCGAGTAGTGAAGACTGTGAAGAGTGCTGACGGTAGGGTGTTACGGAAGCCGATCGAGGTCAGAGAGAGATGGGAGGAGTACTTCAAGGAACTCCTGAACGAGGAGTTCCCTCGTCGGGAGGCCGAGGAAGAACAGCCAACGGAAGGACCCATCCCACCCTGGACGCAAGAAGGGGTTCGCAAGGCCATACGGAAGATGAAACTCGGAAAGGCAGCAGGGCCTGACGGTGTGCCAGTAGAGGCTTGGAAGGTGCTCGGAAACCTCGGAATCAACTGGCTGACGCAGTTCCTCAACAGAATCACAAAAGAAGGTAAGATGCCGGATGACTGGAGGAACAGCACCATAGTCCCCATCTTCAAGCAGAAGGGAGACGCTTCCAAATGCTCCAACTATCGAGGGATAAAACTGATCTCACACACGATGAAGATCTACGAACGACTGGTAGACTCAAGGCTGAGGGAGATGGTACCCATCTCCCAGGTGCAGTGGGGCTTCATGCCTGAGAGGTCCACCACAGACGCCATCTTTATCGCTCGTCAGGTGATGGAGAAATATCGGGAGAAACGAAAACCCTGCTACCTGGCATTCTTGGATCTGGAGAAGGCCTACGACAGGCTAGCTCGGACCGTAATCTGGAATGCCCTTTGAGGGAGGGGTGCCCCGGAACGTCTGATCACGGTCATAAGGGACATGTACGAGGGCTCGAAAGCGGCGATACGAACTCCACACGGGGTGACAAGGAAAGTGGACATCACAGTGGGGGTACACCAAGGGTCGGCTCTGAGCCCGTTCCTCTTCCTGCTGACGCTTGACTCTATAGTGAACCACCTTGAGAAAGGCCCTCTCAGAACGATCCTCTACGCGGACGACATCGCCCTAGTAGCCGACAACCAGGAGGAGCTGGAGGAGAAGGTGCAGCTGTGGCAGAAAGCCCTTGCGGACAACGGCCTACGGCTGAACGTGAAGAAGACGAAGTTCATCAGCTCTGAGCAGTGCGCTGGATCGATCCTAGACTGCCAAGGGGAAACGATCGAGAAGGTGGAAGAATTCCGCTACCTCGGAAGTGACCTATCCGAGGAAGGAAGTGTGGACCAGGCGGTCAGGGACGGATAAACGCAGCCTGGCTCAAGTGGAGGGAGTCCACAGGGATCCTCTGCGACCGTAGATGCTCCAGGACGCTCAAA
This sequence comes from Heligmosomoides polygyrus polygyrus, assembly GCA_947396885.1. Lineage (NCBI taxonomy): Eukaryota > Metazoa > Nematoda > Chromadorea > Rhabditida > Heligmosomidae > Heligmosomoides > Heligmosomoides polygyrus. Next base: position 86,293,615 of record OX377202.1, read on the forward strand.
GACAAGCTCTATAGAACAGTTGTAAGACCTGCCCTCCTCTACGGCAGTGAGTGCTGGGCCCTGGGTAAGGCGCAGGAGCGGCAACTGCACGCGGCAGAGATGAGGATGCTGAGGTGGGCATGTGGATGGACCCGTCGGGACAGGGTGCGAAACGAGGATGTTAGGGCAGTGATGAAGACTGTCCCGATCCAGCTGAAGATGAGGGAGCAGCGCCTAAGGTGGTACGGACACGTCCTCAGAAGGCCAGAGAATCACCCCGTAAGGTTGGCCCTAGATTACGAGGCACCCGGAAAGCGTCCGAGAGGAGCCCCTAGGAAAAGATGGAAGGACGTCATCAAGAGAGATCTCGCCGAAGTCGGCGCCACGGCAGATGACGCCCTTGATAGGATGAGGTGGCGACAGATCACAAGAACAGCGGACCCTGCGACTGCGCGGGACTAAACGCTCAGGAGAAGAAGAAGAAGAAGAAGAAGAAGAAGACTGCAGCACTTCGTAAACAACTTTGCACTTTTCACTGTAACAAGGGTAAAGCGGATCTCAAAAACTAGTAAGGGATACATGCAGGTTGGATTCCTAAGGATCACGGATTATTTTTACAGGAATTTCAAAAATTGTGTTGGCTTACTCGACGAAGCAGTTGCGCGATGGGCTCTCCAATTCCGCCTCATTCCCACATTGTTCAAATCTTGTTCTACAGGGTGTCTCAAAAATGTATACACTGTTCGAAAGGTGACAACTTTGCTCGCAGTAGAGGTACTGAAGAAGTTAGAGGCTCATAGCAAAGCTTAGGAAATTAAACATTTCTGACGTATGAGCAGTATGGAATGCGATATGCTCTCGTCTGAAACCTTGCGTTTTACACATGATTGATTGTGCTTCGTTTGAATACTTGTTATAATCTCTCCACAAAGTGGCCGTATCGATTTATTTGTGCTTTCTTTAAGGTTTAGAATTTGAAAACACACCATGGCTTGAGAAAAATGCAGGGTATCGTAAAAAAATGCGGGTACTATTCGTAAGGTTTCAACATTGGTGCTAGTGAAGGTTTTGAAGAGATCTGAAGAGTTTGAGGCTCATATGAAAACAAACGGAAACAAGATTTCTGTGGCGTGTGAAAAAACAAGATCGCTCTGTGCTCTTGCATGAAACCTTGTACAGTACCGGACGCGCCTTTTGAATAGACGCCGAAAAAACCGCACTTTTGCGGTTTTTGCGTCTTTTTGCTATAACTCGCCCAAAATTCATATTTTTGAAAAACCAAGAGTATATTTGAGCTCAGGAGATCGAGCTCTATCGTTTGGTATATACATTTCATATGAAAGATCAAAAATGGCCAAAATTGAAAACTTGCGCTCCATTGAGAAGACCGGCCGCGGACGAGTTGTCGGCCGCAAGGCGTCAAAAACAGTTTTGCCAAACCACCGCATTTTCGACTTTGCCAAACCACCGAATTTTCGCAGTGGGTGGTCAAAGATGACTGGAGCAGACTTTTTGGTATTGGAGACGCTTATATTCCAGGACTTGCATGTTCTCGGAGCATCTCAAGCATGGCGTAAAGTGTTTTGTCATGCCAGGAATCCTCTGAGAGTGCGCCGTGCACAATGCATATAGGACCGAACCTATCAATCGAGGGGGGGGGGGGACGGCGGGGGGTGGCGTTCTACCCCCGGCCCTTTGAACAGGGGCGTGGCAAATGTCTGCGTCTCCACTATCTCGCAAGGCAGCCACTGGACTCTCGAGCAAGCCCAGGGGGTTGGGGGGTGGGCGGGACATGGGGACGAGGGGGAAGAACGCTCGACCTCCGGGGGGGGGGGACGGTTTGTAGAGTGAGCATTTAGGGAGTTTTATGAATTTCTCATAAAATTCTCAGCCGGCCTACTCAGAAATTGCGATACTCTGCTCCGGCGACACTTTGGAGTGCGCTGCGCACAATGTATATAAAATCGAACCTATCAATCGACTGGGCGCGACAGCTCGCAAATTGCACGCGCGGGCGTGTTCGGAGCGCGATAACTTTGTCAGCTTCCAATCTTTCTGGCTGGAACGTGTGGATTCCGCAGAGAGTGATATGCTCTAGTAAAGCGCTAAAGCATAGCAAATTATCTTACGAATTGCTAAGGTTACGGCTGTACGAAAATGCAGGCTGGGCATGTGTGACACGATTTTTTCAGATTTCGGTCGACCGCTGTGGGTACACGAGGCGAGCTAACAGCATACAAACTCGCGAACGAGCAAAGCACCAAAGGCACTTTACGATGATCTGCTCCTAATTCTCCAGCTGCCTAAACTGCCTTAGCCCCATCTGTCATTTTAGAGCGGCGGAGGGTAGCGGTAAAGCTTCTTCCGCGCTTACTTGCCCAAGTTCGAGCTTTCGGGCCCCAACCAGGGTACCGTTCTGTTCAGCACGAAAAATCCCTATCGAACGGTTTTAATTTCGACCAATTTTGAAAACATCGATTTTTGAGAGGTTCTCATCGAAGACGGCCTCTAGGCCGCGCCAGATGGACGATGAAGTCATCGAAAATCGATGTTTCCGAAATTGGTCGAGTTCGATACCGTTTCATAGAGCTTTTTGTGCTGAATTGAAAGGTGTAACTATGAGTGGCGAGAATTCGAGAATTGTTATCTGGACGAGTAAGAGCACGGAGAACATAGACCGTTATTGTGCTAAATTGCACGCGCGGGCGTGTTCGGAGCGCGATAACTCTGTCAGCATCCAATCTTTCTGGCCGGAACGTGTGGAAAACGTAGGCAGTAATATGCTCTAGTAAAGCGCCAAAGCACAGCAAATTATCTTTCGAAATTTGCAAGGTTACAGCGGTGCGAAAATGCAGGTTAGGCATGTGTGACACGGTTTTTTTCAGATTTCAGTCGAGCACTGTAGGAACACGGATCAGCTTGCGGCCTACGAATGCGTAGGCTAGCGAACTAGCTAAGGTACTTTACGATGAAGTGCCCATAACTCTCCAGCTGCCTAAACTGCCTTAGTCCCAGCTGCCATTTTAGAGCTGCGGAGGGCAGGCAGCGGTGAAGATTCTTCCGCCCTTACTCGCCCACATTTGAGTTTTTGACACAACAGATGGTACAGTTTTGTTCAACTCGAAAAGCTCTATCGAACGGTATTAATCACGGCCAATTCCGGGCAAATTGATTTTTTTTTACTTTTTTTTCCCTAGAGGACCAATGCGCTCGCTCTTCGCCTAGCCTGCCCGGACGATGACGTCATCGAAAGGCGACGATTTCGAAAATTGCCAAATGTTCTTGTCCAAGCTTCGTTCAAATTCATCTAGGTGGTTATTTGGTGCGCTGATTACGAATCCGATATCCGTTTTTGAAAATTCTGCCGATTTCGACAGGTCTTCTGGATAACTGAGGGTGGTCGGGAGAGGAACACCGATTTTGCTCAAACTTCCTCTAAGGGCAGGGGTTATTCAGGGTGCCGAATACGATGCCGAAGTCCATTTGGCCGGCAGGAGACCACCCATACCGATAACTGAGGATATACCTACCAACCTCAAATGGCTGCAACATGCCAAAATCGGCGCAATTTTCAAAAACGGACATCGGATTCGTAATCAGCGCACCAACTAACCCCCAGATGAATTTGAACGAAGTTTGGACAAGAACATTTGGGAATTTTCGAAATCGTCGACTTTCGATGACGTCATCGCCCGAGCAGGCTCGGCGAAGAGCGGCCTCGTCCTCGAGGGAAATTGTCAAAAAATCAATTCTCCCGGAATTGGCCAACATTAATACCGTTCGATAGAGCTTTTTGAGTTGAACAAAACTGTACCATCTGTTGTGTCAAAAACTCATATGTGGGCGAGTAAGGGCGGAAGAATCTTCACCGCTGCCCTCCGCAGCTCTAAAATGGCAGCTGGGACTAAGGCAGTTTAGGCATCTGGAGAGCTGCGAGCACGTCGTCGTAAAGTGCATTCGGTGCTTTACTCGTCGTCGAGTTTGCATGCCGTTAACTCGCCTCGTGCACCCGCAGCGGTTGACCGAAATCTGAAAAAATCGTGTAACACATGCCTAACCTGCATTTTCGCACCGCTGTAACCTTGCCAATTCGTAAGATAATTTGCTATGCTTTAGCGCTTTACTGGAGCATATTACTGCCTACATTTCCACACGTTCGGGCCAGAAAGATTGGATGCTGACAGAGTTATCGCGCTCCGAACACGCCCGCGTGTGCAATTTGCGAGCTGTCGCGCCCAGTCGATTGATAGGTTCGATCCTATATACATTGTGCACAGCGCACTCCAAAGTCTCGCTGGAGCAGAGTACAGCAATTTCTGAGTAGGGCGGCTGAGAATTTCTCATAAAACTACGTAAATGCTCACTCTACAAACTGTCCCCCCCTCGATTGATAGGTTCGGTCCTATATACATTGTGCACGGCGCACTCTCAGGAGGTTCCTGGCATGACAAAACACTTTACGCCATGCTTGAAATGCTCCGAGAACATGCAAGCCCTGGAAGATAAGCTTTTCCAATAGCAAAAGTCTGCTCCAGTCATCTTTGACCACCCACTGCGAAAATGCTGTGGTTTGGCGAAGTTGTGTACATATATGGTTGTGTAGATCTCGATGAGACGAATCGAACGGTACCAACCGTTTCTCAAAAAACATTAAATTAGAGGAATTGTGAGCATGCAACTGTTTTTGATGTCTTGCGGCCGACAACTCGTCCGTGGCCGGCCTTCTCAATGGAGCGCAAGTTTTCAATTTTGGCCATTTTTGATCTTTCATATGAAATGTATATACCAAACGATAGAGCTCGATCTTCTGAGCTCAAATGTACTCTTGGTTTTTCAAATGGATGACCTTTGGGCGAGTAATAACAAAAAGACGCAAAAACCGCAAAAATGCGGTTTTTTCGGCGTCTATTCAAAAGGCGCGTCCGGTACTGTATCTCAGACACGATCGATTGTGCATGGGCCGAATGCTTGTTACAAACTTGCAACTACTTGGTCGTATTCACCTGTACTGTGCTTCTTTTAATGTTTAGAACTTGACAATGAAGGACACGTGACATGCGAGTTGATTGGTTGCACAATTTAAATGTGTGCAAGAGCCCCATTTTCCAAGACGGATTCTGTGAAGTGGTGAGGCAACAATCAAACCGAACGGAGATGTTAATCGGCATAATTACAGCTACTGGGCAAAGGAAAACGTTAAAATTAAAGTTTAAAATCCCAGCACAGGTTAAGGTGACCAAGTAGCAGCAAGATTGAATCAAGCGTTCAGGCCATGCACAATCAATCAAGACGGAACTGCAGGAGCGCTTTTAGCGGAGGCATGGCGAAGACTTAACTATTCGCACTCTCCAGAAACCTCGTTACCCCTTGCTTTTATATGAGCCTCAAATATCTTCAAAAGCTTTACTAGCAGCAATGTTAGAACCTTTCAATTAGTACTGGCAATTTTGGGACACCCTGCATTTTTCGCCAGCATTAGTGTGATTTTAGGTTTTAAACCTTAAAAGAAGCTAAACCAATTCAAACAGCTACTTTGTGAAGAAATTATAGCAAGTATTCAAACGAAACACAATCAATCGAGTGTAAAGTGCACGGTGCAACGCATAGCGCTCATGTGTTAGAAAATTTCTATTTTCTTAAGCTTTAATATAAGCTCTTAACTTTTTCAGTGCCTCTACTGTCAGCAAGGTTATCACGTTTCAAACACAGGAAACTTTTCTTAAAGACACCCTGTATTTCTTTAAACAAATCAGTGGAGTAATAGCGAGCTCTTCACTTCTGGGCATCAATATACGGTTAAGCTACTCTTTGCAGTGAGTGTGGCCTTTACGATACGATGTTGAATGTGTTCGCGTTGGCTTTTCCGGGAGCTAATTTTGTGCTATACTTTGCTGTTTTTGCCAAGATATTCTACCTGAAGCGCTCGTCTCCAAGGCATACACGTGCCGCTTTTAAGCTTGGATACGAGATAAAAGTGGTGAGTTGTTTACCGTTGCTGTTGACGAAGAAAAGCTTATGTTTCTGCCTTTAGCATTGCGTGTCCTCAACTTTTTTTCGAGTTCATAATGCTGCACAAAATGAGTGGAACAGAATTGCATTGCGTAATTGAAATGTCTAGATCCTGACCGTTTTCTTTAAGTTTAAATTGGCTGCTACCAAGTTTGTAGGCCGTTACAACGAGCAGTGGTACGAGATTCTGTTACAGATTTAAATTTTTTGTGACCTCAAATGGGTTCTGGTTTACAGTTTCATAGGCCTATGGTATAGTCCCGAGGAAGTATCCGCGGAACGGGAATAATCTAGTCGGGACCCAACGCGCGCCCAATAGCCGCATTCCGCAGCATCCATTTTCCGCGGATCGTCGGCGGCGGTCGGTGAAGGGGCTGGTATAGTTCCCGTCCGCGGGACGACGGACAGCCTCCCGCAGTGCAATGCACCGCGGGAGGATGTCCGTCGGCGTCAACAAAAACGTTATAAAAAGTAAACGTGCTCCAATTCGAAAACGACCGATTCCGTGAACTTGGAACGTTCCTAATTCATGGAGTGATAAAGCGCTCCAACGCGATAATCATTCAGTATCTGCCGTCGACCGTGACGGGTCGGCGGCCACCTTCCGCGGTGCACTTCCCGCCCGCGGATGTCCCGCCTTCTCCGTCATCCTACGTTTTTTTGCATGGATCGACTCCGTTGTCTTTATGCATGAGAAGAATTACCGTGCGCCGCAAGCATCGGGTTGACTTCGATGCGCTGTCGAAACCACAACCGAAACCTGATCAAGCAAAACGAGTTGCCTTCTTGTGGTGAAACAACAATGGCCTGGTCTTTTGGGAATTAGTTTTTCACAGTTCACGGTAGCTTCGGACAAATTCTGTACCCAATAGGAGAAGACGGGTGAAATCCTGCACAGACGCAGGCTCTGCAAGAAAAATTTTCAATCTCATGGATAACGCCAGACCACACACCCTGAAGGACACTTAGGTCACATTGGAGAGGCTCGGAATTCAACTTGTGTCAAACCCACCATACTCATTCGACCTTGCACTCACTTATCATGTCTTCCAGTGACTTCGGCCCCTTTACCGGAACAACTTTCAATAATTGGGAGGAGGTCGAAGGCTCTGCCGATTCTTTCTCGCCATCTAAGTCTTTGAAGTTTTTCGCTCACTGAATTTGCTCTTTACCGGATGGGTGAAAATATGTGATAATACATAATTGTGAGTGTTTACTTGAATGATAGCGGCTAATAATACGCTTGTTGGCGAAACATCTCGCTCTGCCACTTGTCTAAAAAAATTCGAACAACCTTATAAAAAGGCCTTGGAAAACATCATAAAACCGTTAAAATCTTCGATGCACTGCCTTTCCAGGTAGCCCAGTTCTCGCTCATCTGTGCAGCGCAGCTGGCCAGCAGTGCGTTCTTCTATGTTTTGCCGCCGCTGATGAATGGCAGCGACACAGCATACCACATATCCATGGTATTCTCTACAATGAATACGGCCGTGAATCCGTGCGTTATCATAGTTTTCCAATCAAAGGCACGACATGCGTTTCGAACACTCATCGTGAATAGGAAGATCAGCAGTTCGAGTGCCTGGAACGCCGCCGTGATTCACATACCACAGTACCAAGTAATGAACACTATTGCTCACAATAAACCTATGTGCTCGGTTTAGGTCATTGAACTATTTGACGTTTATCTTGTACATAAACTGTGGCAACCTGAAATGCTCTTGCTGCTGGAATATGTATGTATCTTTAGCATGAGGAGGTCCTGAAATGTTATCGCTTCCTTGCCATAGCATCAGGTTGCGTGTGCAATGTCTTCCACACATACATGCTTTAATTTCTATTTGAAAATTGCTAAGTACCTTCAGTCTAGAATGGATGAGAAGCGTTCTTCCTTGCTGTAATAAAAGTCGATTACTTTCCTTACCAGGAAAAGGTCTCAGGTGTAGGTCTGAACGGGGAAACGGATAGTACTACGAGAATCTCCACCCTTCATAAAGTAAAAAGAACTCGTTTTTGCTGAGTACTTGAACAAAAAGGGCTACGGGCCCTTGAAGGAGGGGTACAGTAGCGCACCGTCAGCGCGTGCCCAAGTGCATGCGCGCGCTGTTGTGTATGGGACGCGGCGGAAGGCTCTGCAGCAAGCGAGTCGGTGGCTCAGCAGGGTGCGATGCTGCTTCGAGGGTGCTAGATCAGATGTTCGACTCCTGTGTTATGCAATGCTTTTGCATTTTTCATAACCGCTGCCTCCTTCACCAATTTGCTTCCTACGCATCTCCTACACATTTATTTCACTCTAAATTGACAAAAGGGTTAGATTCGTGATCAACACCCCATGTCTTCCCCAGCCCTAGCCACCCGTGCCTGCTGTAATCTACCGTAATCAGCCAAAATTTCAAAAACGAATGTTAGATTCGTGATTAGCACCCCAAATAACCCCTATGGGAGAAGTTTGAGCAAAATCGGTGACCCCGCCAGCCCTGGTTATTCGCACCTGCTGTAATCCGTAACTGTTTAACAACGATGTTTTGTTGCGATCAAAACTTCTAGCGCCAGGCGGGACTCGAACCCGCACCTCCCTCCGACCGGGCAGAAATGCTCTACGCCATTACACCATCGGCGCCGTTTGAACGCAACATCCACACCTCGTGGGACCGATCAGCACCCACCCGTATCCGGGATGGCGCCGGTGGTGTAATGGCGTGGAGCATTCCCGCCCGGTCAGAGGGAGGTGCGGGTTCGAGTCCCGCCTGCCGCTAGGAGTTTTGATCGCAACAAAACATCGTAGTGACAGCTTACAACCTCGATACCAGCCAATTGAGGCTTAAAGGAACTGATTTGAATTGCGACCGTTTAACATTCACTGAAAAACACAAAACTTTGTAAAATACAAAAAGTGGGAGAAGTGACTGAAGCACAGCTTATAGTAACCCCTAATTTGAGAATTTAGAGTGAAATAAATGTGTAGATGTCTAGAAAATAAATTGATTTAAACCACCATCAAGGCACTATTGCACTTTCACGACTCCAGAGGTCGAGGAGAGGTCGAAAAAAAATTTCGCCAACCTCCCCAAGAGGGTGGTTATTTGGGGTGCTGATCACGAATCTGACCCTTTTGATAATTTAGAGTGAAATATATGTGTACGAGATGTAGAGGAAGCAAATTGGTGAAGGACACAGCGATTATGAAAAATTGCAAAAATAGTGCATAGCACGGGAGTTGAACATCCGGCCTAGCACCTTTGAAGCAGCTTCGCACCTTCGAGGGCCCGTAGCTCTTTGGGTTCAAGGACTCAGCAAAACCGAAACGTGTTTTCTACTGTATGAAGAGTGGAAATTTTCGCAGTACTATCCATTTTCCCCGTTCAGACCTACTCCTGAGACCCTTCTCTGGTTAGCTCCTATATGTGGCTTGTTACCCAGCAGATGACTTATATCGACGCATCTTGAATCGTTTATTTTTTCTCGCCTGCTTTAATTGCTTTATTTTCTAACAATTCTATAAACAAATACTACTATCCGCTAAATGTTTTCAACGATTTCCTTATGCACGTGCAGTAAACATAAACATAAATATAGACATTGACTTCTTGTCAATTCTTGTCTCCGTTGTATGTAATTAACCGAGAACATGTCAACAGGCATGTTTCGAATCTTGTCAGTGGCAATGGTCTGTTCGCTACGCATTTATTTGATTGTTTATCTGGTTATTTACCTTGTTTGTATTGAAGCGTTATTGCCACTTCGCATTCCAATAAATGATATGAAAACTATAACGAAAGCGAATAAAAACAGTCAAAATAAATAGTTTTTTAGTAGCAGAAGGTAAACACAGACAAACGATAAGAGGACAAAGGACGGCGTTAAATGCAGTCCCCTCCAATTCAATCAGTTTCTTTAAGCCTCAATTGGCTGGTATCGAGGTTGTAAGCTGTGACAGCTTCGATCAAAGAGCGCCGGTGGTGTAATGGCGTAGAGCATTCCCGCCCGGTTCCCGCCCGGCTGTGAAAAAAATGGCGCTCCAGTGAGATCAGCTACTCTTGCGACAGTCGTAGTTGTACCTTACCCTGATTCCTTTCATGAATACAAATCGTACCCACTACCAGCTGCTGGTAGTGGGTACGATTTCCTTACGGTGTCTCTACCTATACTCATTGCTTGATGAATCAGGGCGCGGTCCCATACGGAAATCGAAGATAAGCAAGATACTGACTGTGTTTGAGATCAAACCTACCATTATGTTGCCTCGTTCATAGTCGCGAGCGGCATCCGCGTAGCAATGCGTTGAATACATATCGACAAGAGATGTGCGGAATTTCCGTTTCCGCGTTCCGAATTCCATTTTCCGGCCGCTTTGACGACTTCAGTATTGTTCCGTGTTCCGTTTTCTTATGGGGCGGAAGACGGAACGGAAATGGTGACTGATCATTACCTGACTGGAAATGCTGAAGAAATATATCAACTATTCGTTGCCTCTTTTGTGACTGTGATGTTTTCAAACCCGTTGGTGCATCTTGAGGCCAGATTCATCAACCGCTTACCGACTTTTAACGGTGAAAATACCGCGAGCAACACATTCATTAGCGCTAGGTTTGGTGGTGTTTTCACCGTTAGAGGACGCTAAGCGGTTGGAGAATCTGGTGGCTGATGTCAAAACAGTGTAAAAACCAAATTGGACTCTTTTCGTTTCTTGAAACGATGAAGTGCCGAATACTGTAACGCCAAGGAAGGTTTCATGAGTATCTGAACCAAGAATCAATTTCCTTATCTGGAGCGTGCTTATCTCTTTCCCTAATAATCTTAGGTCTGGCCTGGAACACCAGTTCTACTGTAGATCAGAGTTCTTGCTTAGGCTGCTAGCATTGATTTCCATTGGGCCTATCCTAGTCGGAGCGCATGCGCTGTCTTGCCTCTCCCCCCTTGAGTTTATTTCAGAGCTTCACCTACTGCCAGATGGTATTATGGTACCCATGTGAACTCAGAGGGTGTGTCGTGGGTGCTGAACGCAACTGCAGCCTTAGCGTTGCCCCCTTCGAATTAGGATAGATACGGGATATTCAATAAGACCGGCTAAGTACTACATTATGAGCGGCAAAATCTCTGGCATCTTTCTCGTCAGCTGGATTCATCGCTTTCTTTCAATTTACAGAAAGATTAAACTTCGATTTGTTACACTAGTAATCTGAAAATTCATCTTACAAGGGAAGGGCCTGAAGCGTATGTCTGAGCGGGGGGAGCGAGTCATATAGGGAGAATCCTCACACCTCAATTAGTATTAAAATGTGTTTGTCTTTTGCCAAGTCGTTAATCCAAGGAGTAGGGGGTCCTTGAAGTCACATGGAATACGGCGCATCGCGAGTTTGGGAGTCTTGTACGCCCGCGGTGCTTCTGTCGGTAAGCGGCTCGCAGCGCAGTGGAAGTGGGATTGCTTCATGCAAGGAAGGTCGGGAGTTTGGTTCTTGTGCGCTGCTGCATTTTTGCATTTCGACTGACTGGTTGGGATTTGGGGATTCTGACGTCTATAACATTTTCAAACGTTTTCTGCGCATTCTCTAGCTGTACGCTGTGGAGAGTATCTTTCCTGCGACTTGTTTAATACTGACTGGTTTTCTAACCACAAGACAATTAGAAAGCTATTCAACATAACAATGTATAAATGCTCAACACCTTCGAAGTACCTTAGTATGCAGACCATCTGTTCGGCCAGCTTGATTTCTTCCCTCGAATTTCTCCTTGTCTAAAGGTGGGCCACAATTCAACGTGAGCAGGTGGATCACCACTCGAGCATGGGCGGACACTGTTGGTGTTAGGTTCTAGAAAACCTTCAGCAGGCCTCTGATTTCCAGGTGACAGGCAGACATAAGGGAAAGAGTGTACCGTTTAGGTTAATTTGCGTCATGCACAAACCTCGTTTCTCATTTTAACCAACTCCTGATCCCTTTTGAAAATCCAAGTAGGATGGTTTTCCCGAGGTAATTGGTCCATGTATGGAAACAGACTGTGAGGAGAATGTAGCCTTTATACGTTGCCCTATTGTGCCCAGTGGTGCTTCATCCACTTTGTACCTGTGTATCACTGATGTTGAACACTTCTATATCATCATGTTGAATACCACAACATTCAGCTGAAAAATGAGGTACAAAAACGTCTGAAATGGTATGGACGAATCCTCAAATCTCAACCAGTCAGATGAAATGCAAAAATGCAGCAACGCACAAGAACCAAACCCCCGACGTTCCTCTCATGAAGCAGCCCACCTCCACTGCGCACCGAACCGCTTGCCAGGAGGCATCGCGAGCGTATAATGCACCCACCCAATCTCGCGACGCGCCGTATTCCGTTGTGACTTCAAGGACCCCTACTCCTTGAGTTAACGACTTGGCAAAAAATAAACACATTTTTATACGAATCGAGGTGTGAGGATTTCTCATTTATTGCTACTATTATTAGTATTTCATGATATTTCACGATTCATGAAAAATTAAATGAAGTAATGCGTTTTGAGACATTTCCGTCTCCGTATTTCGTATTCCGGTTTACGCCAATCTTTGAGCGTTCCGTTTCGTATTCCATGTTCTCGAAAAAAAATCCGCACATCTCTGATATCCACGTTTTTCGCGCGTGCGCATCCACTAAAGCGCTCATAGTCGAGCGCAATGGAAGACTTCTGGTAGTCGTTAGAACTTGCCGCATGTTTGGAGAGTTCCTTTATCAGGAACGACAGAAAATGTGGATTAGAACTCAGTTTGCTTAGAACATTGCCGTACACATTTGTGTTGAGCTTAGAGCAGCTGGTATAGAGGTTATGCATGCTGGAGTGGTTTTCACTTCGACCAGAACCCGGTGCAATGCGGGATTTGTACCTTCACCCTTTGCCTTCTGGACAGGATTACAGCAACAGCGCGGTTTGATTGCACCCAACATTCCCAAATCATAGGAGAGTGATGATAGACCATCCGCAACGAGGATATAGCGGATGTGGTGCGCGGTTTACCAACGCTGATAGTATAGTGGGCTAAGACCCCGCCCTGAAAGCAGGGGGTACGGGTTCGAGTCCGCCCGGCGCGAGAGTTTCGATCGCAACAAATGATCTAACAGCATCAGTTTACACATTTCCTTTGATGACCAGGGCGCGTGTAGCGCACTTGGAGGAGGCGCCGGCTGTCGCGTGCACCCGATACCAGTTCGTGGTTCGGATTTCTCGCCCAGGCCAACCAAGCCTTCCATCCCTCCGGTTCGGTGAATTGACACCAGAATTGTCTGGGAAGAGCAAAGTGTTGACTTGTTCATCGGCTGGCCACCGCAAGTCACTGCATCGCCAAACACGCATTCAACTCTCCTCCACGACGTCCCGTAGAAGTAGAATGCGTGGCGCATCCCAAAAGGGACTGAGTAATGCCGTCATTTATCCTTATCCTTTGGTGACCATGTCTAACCTATGTCTAGTACTCGTTACTCCTCACACATTTCTGTCATACTTAAGCATACAAGAGAGAGTATCTCTAAAGACAGGGCTTCATTAACAATCTAAAGTTGACGTATGCCTTCTCACGTTCTTCACGGTCATATAAATCTGCACGTAAATGAGTGTAAAAAATGCCAGCTACGGTTATGTCGTGTCCCGTTATAATGCGGAATTTCTACGGTCCCTTCTGCGTTATAACGAGAGGGGACTGTCACCTCTGCTTGGGATAGGCCACGCATTCTATTTCCTCGTCGCATTGTGGAGGCAAGTTGACTGCAGGCAATGACTTACCGTGACCTACAGGTGAACAGGGCAGTGCTTTATTCAATGTCACGAGTGTGCTGCTACGAACCCCAGGCAGATACAAATCTTCTTCTTCTTCTTCTTCTTCTTATTCTTCAGCGTTTGTCCCGCATCGTCGCGGGGTCCGCTCTTCTGGTGTTACGACGCCACCTTTCCCGATCCTGCGCTTTATCAGGGTGGACACCAGCTACTTTCATGTCCGTGTGTAACGTATCGGACCAACGCTGCTCCGGGCGTCCTCTAGGCCGCTTTCCAGATACTTCCAACTCAAGGCCTATCTTGCGGACGCTGTATTCTTTCCCACGCAGAACGTGGCCGTACCATCGCAAGCGAGCTTCGCGCATCTTGTCGACTATCGGTGCGATACCGAACTTTTGCCGAATAGCATCATTTCGAATGCGGTCCATGCGCGTGACTCCAGCCGTCCAGCGCAGCATCTTCGTCTCCATGACGCTGAGGCGCGTTTCAACTTCTTTGGTCGCAGGCCAACTCTCAGCGCCGTACATCGCTACCGGGCGCACGACGGCTCTGTAAATCTTCGACTTCAGGTGCTCTGGTATCTTCCTATAGCAGAGCACGCCAGTCAGCGAACGCCACTTGGACCAAGCTGCACTCACGCGTGAGTTCACTTCAACCATCAGACCGCCGTCAGACGCTATTGCTGATCCCAGGTATTTAAACACCGAAGTGCGTGCAAGTTCAGTACCGTCAATCTTAATAGAGCCGAACTCGTTCACGTCAGTCGTTAGGTACTCGGTCTTTTTGACGTTCAATTTAAGTCCGAACCTCGCCAGACGGTCGCACCAAGCTTGCACCTGCCGCTCGAGATCGTCTTTCTCTTCGCAAGCGAGCATCACGTCATCAGCATAAAGCAGCGTCCATGGAACGGGCTGCTGAAGATCTCGCGTAATGGCATCCATGACGACAACAAAGAGGAGTGGAGAAAGCGCAGAACCCTGGTGCACCCCAACAGAGATGGGAAACTCCATTGAGGTTCCAGCTGCAGCTTGCACTCTACTATTTGGGAAAGAATAGAGCATCCGCACCCACTCTATGAGTTCCTCAGGTACGTTGTGTTGTCGCAAGGCGTACCATATAACCTCACGCGGTACGCGGTCGAAAGCCTTCTCCAAGTCGAGAAAGGCGATATGCACCGGCTCCTGTCTCTCGCGATGCTTCTCCACAAGGAGGCGGGCGACGTGTATAGCATCAATGGTCCCACAACCAGATACAAATAAAGAAAGAGAAATGAAAAGAATAAACAAAAAGGACTAATATCCGTTTCGTTCCTACCCTTAGACGGATATCAGCAAGAACAAAAATAAAAGAATAGGGTCTTTCCCGGAACTCCTCAGTAAGGAGGAAAGACCCTTAGAATGTTTGAACATAACTCACCTTCAAATCGTATACGCTCCACAAAAATATACAGGATCACAGTAGAATAGATAGAGTAGTAGTAGGATAGATAAATCACAGGCTGTATAGGTAAGAAGTCTCTAAAAACGATGAAATCTCAAGAAAATCTTCAACAGTGGTGAACCAGCGAATACCTAGTATCCAACGAGAATATAAGGTAAATAGAGGAAAAGACATAACTGCTGATATTAGGAACTAAGAGGTATTTATAGGCTAAAGTAATACTCAGCGTGAAAAAGGCGCGGAAAAACAATTGTTATTGGAGCAGATAAACTACCACAACAAGGGCAACTGTCAACTAGATCGGCTAAATGGCAAGCGTGCTCCGAATAAGACACAGCGCTACGCCCTTAAGTGCAATTACACTACCTTCACCATAAAACGTTACATAATTTAAAATACTTCCAAAAACGATAGAAATGCAAGGAAAAGGTGTATATGCACAAAATACAATAAATGAAGTAGGCAGAGATCGTATAAGAAGGCAAGTACATCTAATATAAATTTGGAAAGTTATACTGATGAAATATTGTGTTATGGAACTAGGAAGATTAAATATTATGACTTGGCTGTAAAGTATTAAAAAAGCTTCTCTAGTATTTTATGTTTACAATATTTAACATCGAAAAGTTTGTATTTATACAAGATAAACTTATTTTTAGTTAAACATTTGAAAAGATTATTAACTATCACTAATCTAGTGTAACCATTAGCAATAAGAAGTTTATAAAGTGTATTGATACGTTCTAAGAAATCTTCTAAACATGTACAAGTTCTGGAGATTCTCAAAATTTCTGTATAAATTGTGGCATTTTTAACACCTAAGCTGATTAGAGATGTAGCATGTGGAAGTCTTTTAACCTCAAAATTAAAACTATCAGTTTTGTTATAATTTTTTGTGCGAATTATGTTGTTATCAATAACTATGTCTAAATCTAGATAGCAACTGTGGTAATCATTAATGTGAGTAGATTCTATTTTAAGAGTATTACCATACACATTATTGAGGATTTCTTTGATATTGTTAGCATCACTATTATAATGATAAGTATATCATCCATATATCTAAATGGTTTAAATACTACGTTATTATATGTTCTATTTGCAATGGAATAACCATATTCAAAATAGGACAATGTTAAGTCAGCTAGCAATGGGCTAAAGTTACCTCCCTGTGGAACTCCTATAGTTTGTCTAAAAATAACTTTACCTAATTGACAAAAACTGTTATTGATAAGAAAATCTACATAATACATTAAATCATGAATGTCATAAAGGTTATATTTAATATCACATATATCAGTGTAAAATATTTTATGATTGTAGCTATTATAAGCAATGTATTTTTTACCTGAATTTTTAAAGCATAATTTAAGTATATTTTTTATGTTGTTGATTATTACCCTATGTGGTAAATTTGTAAACATGTTAGTAAAGTCTGCAGTGAAAATTTTCAAGTTAGTTACATAAATGCTAATTAAATTATTACTAATATTTATGTCATCTATGGCCCAGTAACCAGTAATATTTTTATTTCTTTTGTTAATAGAATTTACATATCTACGAAAATGAACTTTAACAAATGAAAAGATATTTTTAAGTTCTACTGCTAACGGTTTAATACTACTATTATAAGCACCTGTAATAAACCTAAATTTAACCGGTGTTTTGTGAAGTTTGGGTATGCAGTACAAAAGTGGTATATCTGCCTTATTAATACTACCTATTCTCATTTTATTACAAATATTGGCATGTCTGTGTAGAATCTCTCTTTCAGATTCTTTATTGTAAATAACATATGTATTATTATCAACTGCATTATCCACATTCATTTCTTTAATAAGCGTAGAAATGTAAAATTGGAACATGGAACGGGCTGCTGAAGATCTCGCGTAATGGCATCCATGACGACAACAAAGAGGAGTGGAGAAAGCGCAGAACCCTTGTGCACCCCAACAGAGATGGGAAACTCCATTGAGGTTCCAGCTGCAGCTTGCACTCTACTCTTTGGGCAAGAATAGAGCATCCGCACCCACTCTATGAGTTCCTCAGGTACGTTGTGTTGTCGCAAGGCGTACCATATAACCTCACGCGGTACGCGGTCGAAAGCCTTCTCCAAGTCGAGAAAGGCGATATGCACCGGCTCCTGTCTCTCGCGATGCTTCTCCACAAGGAGGCGGGCGGCGTGTATAGCATCAATGGTCCCACAACCAGATACAAAGCCGCACTGGTTGTCGGAGAGCTTGACGATTTCACGGATTCTTCTATCGAGGATTCGCCGAAGATCTTCATGCTGTGCGAAAGCAAGCGAATCGAACGGTAATTGCAGCAGTCTGCAGGACTGTCTTTCTTCTTCCAAATCGGAATCGTCGTACTGTTGTCCCAACACTCCGGTACTTTCTTCTCCTTTACTACCTGATTGAAGAATTCAGCCAACCACTCAGCAGGATACCAGAGCTTCGACTTCCAAACATCGGCTGCCAGATCATCCGGCCCTGTCGCCTCACCGGGCTTCATCTTCTTCAGAGGCGCTTCTGTTTCCTCACCGATGATCTTGTGAACGGGACCATGAACAGAAGCCACAGAAGGGATGACCGGATGAGGAAATTCCATAGTGGAAGTTTCCTCAAAGTAATCACGCCATCGCTTCAGCGCCTTTTTGCGGTCTCTCAGAAGATGGCCGCTCTCATCATTGATGCAGCCAACTTTTCAATGTCCTCGGTTTGGCGATGGCGGGTCTTAGCAAGTCGGAACAAATACCGCTCACCATCGCGCGATTCGAGCTTTCGGTAGACATCACCATAATTAGTGGCTTTCGCAACAGCCACGGCTTTCTTTGCAGCCTTCTTCGCCTTCTGATACTCCTGCCAGTTGTCGGCTGTTCTGTCGCCGAGAAACACATGATACAGCGACTTCTTCTCTCGAACCTTCGCTTTCACATCGTCTGTCCACAGCCATGCCTGCTTGTCGACTTTGCGTCGTCCAGGCTTCGTAGTGCCGAGTTCCAACCTTGCAGCTTGGCGTATCGCGTCGGTTGCTCTCTTCCAAGTTTCATCGACAGTCGTAACTGTCGGTAACCGCACGCGAGAGATCACAGCTGCTTCCTTCTCGTTCATTCGCCACCACTTTATCCTTGCAGCACCGCATCGCTCGACCTGCTTCAGGCTCGGTGAGGCGATCTTCAAAGTACAGATCAGCGGTCGGTGCTGTGGGGTGACCGTCTCATACGGCACGACCTTCGCGTCTGTGACAAGGCTCCGGTCGCGATCCTTCACAAGCACAAAGTCTATCTAAGACTTGGAGCTCCCACTATAATATGAGATGAGGTGGGAGTCGCGTTTTCGGAAAACGGTGTTCACAATGGTGAGGCTATGCGATTCCGTATACTCAAGAATACGCTCACCATCGGCGTTACGAGACCCGTATCCGAAACCACCATGACAGCTGTACCCGTCCTTCGCAGCACCTACGTGCCCATTAAGTCACCAGCGACTATGATGACATCTTTCGACGGTACCTCTGCTGTCTTCTCATCAAGCAGGTTCCAAAACTCATCCTTGGCTTTATCGGAGCACAGGCAGATACAAATGAAAGGCTTAATCCACATAATGCCGCATGAAACTGCCAAATATACTGCTTCATCCCTTCACCCACAATTTCCACCTTTCATACAATTCGAGGACTAAAAGAGAGTGCTTTCAGAGAATGCAAAAAAATCTGATTTTATACTCTTCACTTTCACTTTATTACCACTGAAAGGGAAGCACTGAACAAAATTCCTGACATACAGGAGTCTTTAAAATTACTACTCACGCAAAACAAAGACACTGAAGGCATGTCTATGTTTTTGTTAACTAAATTGCTATCTTTGGAAATGTAATTAAGCTGTTGATGTTTGCTCATTTGTCTTTGTCGCTTATGTCTTCTAATAGCCGCTCAACGTTGAGCGATTTGGATACCTCGTATTCCCCTTTTCTATACATCAAGCCCTTTTATTACGCTATCGCTTTGACTAGATAAATAAACAAATAGTTTTACCAAGCCATTGCGTGACTTCTGTGAGCGTGGTGGCGCAGTCGAAGGAGGTGCGGCTGTCGCGTGCACCCGATACCAGGCACTTGGTTCGGATTTCCCGCCCGGGCCAGTCAAGCCTTCCACCTCTTCGGGGTTGGAAGTTAGTACCAGGCTTGTCTGGGAAGGATAAAATACAATACGACCGCATTTTTTGGCCTTTTGGCGGAAAAACGCAAAAATACCATTTTTGTCGTCCTGGATGGCACTGTTTAAATTGCATACCTATAAAAATGAAGCATAAAGAACTGCGTTACCCATCATCTATTGGAATCCGCCACGCATTCAACTTCTACGGGGTGTCGCGGAGGTGATTTGAATGCGTATTTGATTATACATACTAGCGGTGGGCAGCCGATGAACAAGTCAGTGCTTTATCCTTCCCAAACTATTCTGGCACCAATTCGCCCTCCCCTTGGAGATGGAAGGCTTGGTTAGCCTGGTCGGAAAATCTGAGCCAGAAACCTGGTATCGGGTGTGTGAGACAGCCGGCACCTCCTACAACTGCGCTACATGCCACCAAAATCAAAGGTTTTATTTTTAAAAAATTGTCTGCTGGACGGAAGATGGCTACTGCCTCTCGGCATAACAATGCTTCTTCGATCCAAATCTTCACCATTTATAAAGTATCAGTTTCTGCCGGTGTTAAAAATTAATTGAAATAGATACATGACAAACTAATATGGTATTTATATCATTAATATTCCCGCTGGTGAAGACCGCTTTCGAGCTTTCCTTCAGAAGCTCGAGCTGCGACAAGAGCATGAACAGTTGCAAGACTTGTTTGGCTGTTAGAATCGCTTATAAGACACCTCGAAACAAAAGAAATAGACACAAAGGCACATCCAGCCTCAGTATTGAGCTCAATTGCATGGTCTAGATTGGGCGGATGATTACGGAAAAGAGGCTCCGCCAGTTCCATAGTGACCAGGGCACAATTCACGTTATGCATGCTTCGCAGTTTTCTCACACTGGTCTAACAATAGAAACGAAACAAATGGTGAATTTTTTACCTTGTGATGTATTGTTTTAATTATAAAAATTTTAAAAATTTATTCACTCAAGTGCCTCGAGAAAGATCTATTCCAAACCTGAACTCATTGTTCGTCAGCTCGCCCATTGAATCAACATCCTGCACGTGCTAAAAGGCCTTCCGCGATATCATGTGGGATAGGAATGCAGGTGCGCTCCGTGCAGTAATTAATATGCTAGTTTTCCTCGTTTTTTTACCACCTGCCTCTGTTCAGTCGATTTACTCAACGGGCTTCATCGTCCAAACTCTCTTATAATGCCTCCGCTCAATTGGTTTCAGTGACAAAAATCTGCTTTCTAATTTTCCATTTAAGCGCGCTAGTGCTTTTAGATTCGCGTTGAACCATGTGAATTGAAAAAGCCGTTACCCCACGCTTTCAAAATCGTAACCTTTTTCTTTGATCACATCAAAAGGCAATATTTCTTAGATCTCGAGCTATCTCACTTTTTGAATCAATGTCTTTTGTGAATTGGAGGTGGAGAAGCTTTATATTGAACGGGAGAACCCTTGTGAGCCATCTTTTTGCAGGAGCCTTCTAGTCCAACCAAGAACCCATTTTTGAGAGTACTTTCTCGTTCGGACGCGTGGTAGGGCAGTCGGACGGCTGTCGCCTGCACCCGATACCAGGTTTCAGGTTCGGATGTCCAGCCTACGCCAAGCAAGCCTTCCATTCTTCGGTGAGTTGGTATAGCGCTGATTTGTCTATCGGAAGGCTACAGCATAGCCCAAATACGCATTGAAATCGACTCCACGATATGCCGTGCAAGTAGAATGCGTGGCGCATCCTAAAACGGAATGAGTAAATCCCTCCTTTTTCTTTATCCTTATCCTTTGTAGCCCTTACATGTCCATTACCTTGCTTTAAACCTGAAGCTGTATAATCTGTTACCCACGGCTTTATAATAAAAGGATAAAGGATGGCACTATTCAGTCCCCTTTGGGATGCGCCACGCATTCTACCTCTACGGGATGTCGTGGAGGCGACATGAATGCGTATTTGGCCATACAATGACTTGCGGTGGCCAGCCGATGAACAAGTCAGCACTTTGCTCTTCCCAGACACGTCTGGTACCAATTCACCGACCCCGGAGGGATGGAAGGCTCGGTTGGCCTGGGCGAGAAATCAGAACCAAGAACCTGGTTTCGGGTGCAGGTCACAGCCGGCACCTCCTCCGACTGCTCTCCACGCGATCAACTCATGGCTTTATATGAACTGATTATTCGCCGTTTCCCGGAATTTCAGTGGAGACCTAACCTTTGTAAGGCAAACCTGAAAAATCGGTAGTACTACACATGCAAATATGTAAATAGGCAATTAACTGTCTAATTGCCTATTTATTTGCTTGGACTGGTAGATATAAATATCCACGGAAAAAAGAAAAAACCTAAGAAACTTGTACTCTACAATACAACGTAAAATAAAAAGTTATCCGTTAAATACAAAAGTTAAATACATTGAAAGATATCCATTAACGAGCCTCTTAGGTTGAGGTAATGAATTAGGGAGCACGTTGTTTGAGCATCTTAAGAAATCAGACCCATCCCTTTCGATAAAATAGGAAGCTACGAAAGACATTTTTGCATAGGAGAAATAGATTTCCTGCTGATTTCCTTACTTCTTGCATTAGAATTCCGTAACGTGTGTGTTGAAAATTGTTACCATCTGAAACACGAGAAATTCAAACCGCACATCTTCTAAAACAGAATGCGCAACTTAGGCATAAAGTAATGCATTGCTACGAAAACAGGTTATGAAAATAATGAAAATTTTGAAATTGCCTTAATGAAATAGCACTGTTCCAATCCAAAGTATTCGCATTTTATCTACTAAACCAAAATCACTCGTTGCGACATCAACCTCTTTGTTCTAGCGTTTTAATCCGATAGGCCGCATTAGTCGTTTAGCCTATACGGATTGTTTTAAAAGTCGAGCAGTTTTCTAGAAATGGAGAAGACTTTCGACTGTCTCCAAGCGATTCATCCACAGGAAGCCTCTTTAGAGGAACGGTACCTTTTCGGGACTACACTGCTGCTCGTATCAGTCGGCTCTATCGCACTCAACGTCCTACTGGCATTTGTGCTGTGCCGATCGAACGTCATCGACAAGTCCGTCCAGCCCCATATCGCGAGCATGGTAGCCGGAAGCCTGCTGTGCCTGTTCACAAACTGCTGGATTCTGGTGCCAACCATTCTTGCCCATGTGATCATCGCCGATCCATACAACGTCATTTTATCAACGCCTGATAGCATTGGGTATTTGATGGTTATGTTCACCACCACAACTATGGCTGCCGACAGATTTTTGATATTCTTCACCCCCAAAGTGAGCTTCTAGTACTGAGGGAATCTGAGCTATTGAAGCTTCCCTACGGACAGCGAAGCGACAAAAACACACTACACGTTCACGTTTTGGTAACAATAGTCCTACAGATGGCGGTCTTTATGTGTTTATGTGCCATTTTCACTTCAAGTTGGCTCATCTTCTAAACAAAGATGTTTTTGAGATCAAAGTGAAGAAAGATTGTAAACGAATTTTTTATTTAAGAAAAATTTTTTGCCACTTATTTTTTTCTTTATTCTTTTTTCTGTTATTTTTTGTTTTTTCTCGGCATTTTTAGTTTGACTTTTTTAAAGAGTATAACAATTCTATATTTTTTCGAAAATAATTTTAAAATTGAAAATAATTAAAAATTGAAATATCGAGCTGAATTTTGTTTTAAAACGCAACAAGGCAGCAATCACTTAGCGAATTAAACAACGAGATCAGATCGCGCCACGCAGTTGAAAAGCGCGGTTTTTAAGCGTCATTAGAAGCTAATCTCGGTCAATACATCACTAGATCAATAGACCCTCCACTCTAACAGGCATGTAGCTTGTCACGACTCACTTCTGCATGCAATTTCGCAGCTGCCACACCTTTTTCTCTTCATTTTCTCCCCTATTCCTAAGGATTTCTATCGTTTTTTGTTGTTGCAAGGAGCCAATTATTGGCCAAACTCTTCCGCTATTTGATTTTGCATACAATTTTTTGTTGGCTAAAATAAATAAATAAATAAATATATAAATAAATAATAGATGGCCGCTTTTCCGCTATTTAAACATGCTTCAAACCGTTATTTTTCCTCAAAAACAAAATGAGATTTTTACAAAAGTTATATGTCCCTTCTTAGGTATATGAATTGAAACGTCAAAGCAATTCGCACTTAAATTGTCTTTGAACAAAAAAATTCCAACGTTTTTGAAAATTCTCTAGTTTAATGTAGAGCGAGCTCGTATTCGTTTGGAAGATGCTCAAATTGGTTGTAAAAGCGCTAAGCTTGTAGAAAAGAGTGTCCAATTTTACGCGAAAAGTGTCCAGTTTGATGTGAAATACGCCCATTTCAACGTGCAAATGGTACTTGCTGTCGAAACCTATCGAACACGAGTCGCTGGACTTAAAGTGCAAAAGCAAGCTACTACTTACTTAGCCGATGTATAGTAGTATCATCTACAACCTTCCTTGGACTGATTATTGGTCACAGGGCTGTTGCTACGAAGATGGGCAAACTGATTCTGAAAACACTCACATTCTGTGATCAAAACTCTGTTGTGTAAGAAACTCGTGACTTCTTTCAGACTCGGCAGTTCATATCGAATAGTTTCGCTCTGTATATTTTATCGCTTATCCCTTGCTCAATGTCGTTAATAGTCACAGTGCACATGAATATTATCGGATGTCGAAAACGAGTTAATCCTTTCACTATGTCCTACACTTACGCATGCAGGTACGTCAATCTTGCTTTCTTAACATCGATTAGCTGCTTATTTTCACCACTTTCAATTTTCATAATCTAAAATGTCGCAGTTGTTAATTACGTGTGTGCAAAAACTTTTTCGCATACCGGATCTTATTCAGTTACGAGATCGAGGTAAAATTCAGGCGTTGATCTTGCGTAACATTTTTAAAACAGAAATCACCTGTATCACCTGTCGTCCCGTTGATCATCTACTTGCTCGAGCGGGCGCCCGCAGCGTTTCCATTGTCCCTCTCGCGTGCCAGAGTGCTCCAGTGGATCCTCCTCGCTCGAGGAACGCGAAGAGCGTCATATCGGTCGTTTAGGGCTTTCACGAAGAAGTCCGACCAACGCGTTGGTGGGCGTCCCGGTGTTCTCGTGACATCCCGCGGAATCCAGTCGGTAACGGCTCTCGTCAAGCGGGTGTCTGCGAAGCGCATTACGTGGCCGGCCCACCTAATTTTCGACAACTTGGCCCACGCGACAGCGTCTCTGAACTTCGAACGTCGGCGAAGCTCGGAACACCGGAGGCCTTTACTCACTTGCGTGAGTCGTGTCACTCCGAGCATCGTCCTCTCGATTCCTCACTGAGCGACGCTGATCGCGTGCTCATCCTGCTTTCGTATAGCCCAGGTCTCTGAGGCGTATGTCAGGGCAGGAAGAACGGTAGAGTTGAATAGGTGGGTACGAAGTCGGACGCTCATCATCTTCTTCACGACTTCTTCGAACCTCTTGAGTGCTGCCCAAGACGCACGTTTCCTCCTGCTCAGCTCCGGCGCTAGGTCATTGGCCATATTGACTTCGCGACCCAGATTCACGTAGCTGGAGCATTCGGAGATGTTCGTTCCGTTGAGCGAGAATGGGCATCAGAAACTCGTCCGTTCCTCATGAACATCGTCTTCGTAAGATTCAGTTGCAGCCCAACGTTCCCACATACACTATCGAAGTCGGCCAGCATTCGCTCCGCCTGGCTGATGCTCGGTGTTATGAGCACGATGTCGTCAGCGAAGCGAAGATGGTGCAGTTGCTGGCCGTCGACTTTCACTCCCATGTCTTCCTATTCTAGTTCGCGCATGACGTTTTCGAGAGTGGCGCTGAAGAGTTTCGGGGATATGGTATCCCCCTGCCGAACCCCTCTCTTCACGTCGATGACGACGTCGTTGTAGAATGGAGAGATCTTGGTCGTGAATCCATTGTACAGCTCTCGAAGGATTCTGATGTACTTAACAGGAACCCCCTGAGTGAGCAGGGCGTTGATGACCGCTTCAGTTTCGACGGAGTCGGAGTCGAACGCCTTCTTCAGGTCGATGAACGTAAGGCACAGCGTCAGCTTGTACTCTCGCGACACTTCGATGAGCTTCGTAATGGTGTGTATGTGGTCGATCGTGCTGAATCCTCTCCGAAATCCTGCTTGTTCGCATGGCTGTCCTTCGTCCAGCGTTCTGCTGATCCTTTTCAGGATGACTCGAGTGAACAGCTTGTAGACTACGGACAGCAGGCAGATAGGGCGATAGTTGCCAATGTCGTGCACGTCTCCCTTCTTGTACAGCAAGACGGTCCTGCTGGTCTCCCACTGAGATGGAACCTTGCACTCCGTCAGGTATCGTGTGAAGAGCCGCGCCAAGGTGTTGATGAGCGTTGACGGGAGATTCTTCAGGTGTTCGGCTCTGATCCTGTCGGGACCGGGTGCTGTACGCTTCTTCACCGACGAGATGGCGTATCGGATCTCGGAAGGGAGAACAGAGAGAACGACGTATCCATCCTGCGGAAGATGGCATGGGGGCAGCTGGACGTGGCATCGAAGAGATCGGAGTAGAAGTCGTGAATGACCTTCTCCATGATCCTTCTGGAAGAGGTGATGGTTCCGTCAGGACGTCGGAGAGCGGTCATCTTAGTCTTGAAGTTGGCGAAGTTCCGGCGGGCATTGCGGATGCTTAACCCTGCCTCTGCTGCTTCAGCCAACACTTCCGCCCTTATCTCCTTGAGACCTTCCTTTATCGCCGCTCTGCATAGCCTCGCAAGCTGGGACGTCAGTTGGTATTTGCCTGACGCTCGTGCTGCTCCACGCTGGCATGTAGGCTCGAGAGTTTCCGGAGACAGACGTCTCTTGGTGGTCTTCAAGCTCTCGGCTCCCTTAGCACTATCGCGGTGATGGTGCACGAAGCGGTCGTATTCCACGTTCTACACGGGATCGGACCACCGCCTCCTTCGCGCGAGGTTCCGCTTTTCGCGTCAAGGAGAGAAGGCCGCGACGTTCAAGAAGAGGAATCCCAGAACGACCATCAACTGGGACCTTTACACCTCCCTTGCCGGCCTTTGGGAAGATACCGTCATGGACAACATCGACGAGGAATACGAGGAAAACAGAAATACTGCTTAAAATTTAATAATGCCGGGATTTGCAACTTTTTCTGAAAGGCTTCAATAACGTTGAACTTGGAGATCTAACAAAACCCCTGAAAGAGTTATACCTCCAGCCAGTGGTAAAAAGAGTTAAGGTGCTTGGTTGCTTTTGAACCAGTTGCAATTGTACCGAGCTCAAATAAGTATGCCTGTCTAGAGGTCACTATGCGTTCACGAATACGTTTTTTAACGCTGATGATCGTACAAATGTTCGTTCGTTCGCAGTCCACTAGATCCCAACTTTTGTCCGTGTGCCATGTGTCTTCCGAAACGTTCATTTATGCACTGTCCACGTCCGACTTTTCACAAATCTTGGCAATGTTAGCACTGAATCCAATCTTGGTCAACAGCTGCAGTCAACATCATCGCATCAGTTCATTTTTGCTTCAAAGTATTTGGTTGCATGTCAGAATCCTCAATTTCAATCAATTTTCAATTTTCAATCCTTTATTTTGCAATGCTCAAACTCTATGTACTGCGTGCATATTTCAAGAAATTTGTCAACCAAGATGTAAAGAGATTAGCCTACCATTAAGGGGGGGGGGGCAAAGGTAATGAGACACCCCATGCCATGTCTATATATCTCGTGGCTGGAGCCTGGTTTCGTGCTTGTCGTATTTGTATGATTGTATGCTACTTACTGAAGCCCATCTGAGAAGTTACCACTTCCGCCCTTTCCAGAAGCATGCCAAAACCCCAGCCTGTCTCATGCCGAAACCCCACTCTGACGAGTCGACCTGTGTCGCGCAAATCTCGACCAATTCCCAACCCCGAGCAGCCTGGGCTCAATATTCACGCAGGATGAGAAGTACGTCTTCTACCTTAACCCTGCCAAGCAGCGAGTCTAGTTGAGGCCTGGTGACCTGTTACCGACCTTCGTTCGGCGAGATGTTCACGGCGAGAAGCACCTTTGGAGCTTTTGCGCCTGCGCCCATGGATCGGTTTACCGGAAGCTGTTTCCCAAGAGCACTATGATGAACTCCAAGGCCACGGTGAACGAAATGGAGGAGATGGGCCGGCGAGTCGCTCTTATTCATTCGAAGCGCTTCAAGAAGGTTCTCCTCTTCGACAACGCCGCACCCCATCGGGAACAAGTAACCACGGATAAGCTTGGCCAGCTGGGCTACGTTCACATGCCTCACCCACCGTATTCTCTGGACATCTCTCCATGCGACTACCACTACTACTTGAGTCTACAGGACTTCCTAGTCGGAAGGGACACAAGAATCCAATCAGTCCTTGGCAACCATGTCGAGCAGTTGATCAACACCAGGCCCAAGCAGTTCTGGAAGGATGGGATCAGGAAGTTGGCTGAGCGATGGCAGCAAGGTCCTTGCCCTTAATGGCAAATACATTCCTCAGCATCGTTGAGTTGTAATCGAGTTATAAAGAGATAAAGATTTTTTTCATTTTGTCTCATTACTTTTGGCCCCCCTCCTAATTGTTCAAAAGGGGCGGTTGGCGCCATAACCGATCGTTTCGTTCGTGTCCTTGTTATTGTTCAGCGAGATATGATTGTTTTTCACTTTACGCGTCTTCCACTAGACAGTCGAAGTCCAGTTATTATCCCGTTACTGCTCACCACATGCTCCTGATGCTTACTGCTGCCTGATTACAAATAGAACAATAACGCTAACACGATTTGTTGTTCATAAGCCACTGAGTGATTTCCTTCTAAATGATGACTCCGAGTATCTCCGTGCAAAAAACATCCATTCTAAAATAAGAGGAGAAACAATATACTTCAAAGCATTCATTCATTGCTTCTACTTTTGCGCATTAGTACAACAGCACCATCGATGTCCTCAGTTTCCAGCGACTGCGGATTCTACGATCCCATGCTGAATGCGTTTGCATTCGCATTTCCTACGGCAAATTTTATACTATATCTCGCAGTTTACTCGAAGATCGTTCATCTGAAGTACTCGTCACGGAGTAGCGCACGTGCAGTATTTCAACTGAGTTACGAAATAACACTGGTCAGTTGTTTTCCAAGCCGTTAACGTCGTGATAGATTTACGCTTCCAACAATCAAACGTGCAGGTGTAAATGCTTCTCCAACCTAATCAAAACACTGGAAGGAACATGTGAACCGGAATCCTTCAGGATAGAGGAGTCCATACATGAATGGAAAGTTGTGTGTTGAGCAAGGATTGCATCGATCAGCTCACAAACCGTCGCCGACAGGAAAGCATCGAAACGCATTTTTAGTATCGGAACGCAGTGTACTAATAGAAGTATGGGGCAGTGTTGAGCATTTAACGACTATTGAGTTACCGATTTAAAGAATTTACCAGCATTTTCGTTAAATTTCTTTATTGGAGCGAATTAGCGTCGCGCTTAATTTAGTTTCGATCGCGTCAATCACGCGAAGCGATCCACTTAAGACCCATGTTATACTTCGGCGACGCTGCTGCCGACGACGTCGGCGACAGTGTTACGCGACGCCAAAGTATAACATAGGCCTAAGGCCTCTGTTATACTTCGGCGACAGGTCGCCGACGCTGTGACCCGTCACCGACGTCGCCGACAGGAAAGCATCGAAACGCATTTTTAGTATCGGAACGCAGTGTACTAATAGAAGTATGGGGCAGTGTTGAGCATTTAACGACTATTGAGTTACCGATTTTAAGAGTTTACCAGCATTTTTGTTAAATTTCTTTATTGGACTTTAGCAAAAACCTTTTTCGTTAAATCGTATTGAAGTTATATTTACGCGGAATTTCCGAAGTTCACAGGGAAATTTAAAAGGATAAAAGGATAAAGGACGGCGTTACTCAATCCCTTCTGGGATGCGCCAGCGCATTCTATTCTACGGGATCTCGTGGAGGTGACATGAATGCGTATTTGGTCATACAATGACTTGCGGTGGCCAGCCGATGAACAAGTCAGCGTTTTATCCTTCCCAGACAAGTCTGGTACCAATTCACCGACCCCGGAGGGATGGAAGGCTTGGATGGCCTGGGTGGGAAATCCGAACCAGGAACCTGGTATCGGAAGCACGCGACAGTCGCGCCTCCTCCGACTGCGCTACACGCGCCCCAGGGAAATTTAACTCTTAATTAATGTAAATTGTAGTTCGAAACAGCTCTTCATAGGGGTTTGGCAGCATCATTTCAGAAAGTAAGAAAACACTACTTATCTGGATCAGTTTCTCTACTGCGTTTTGGCCTGCCTCAGTTCCCTATCAGTTTTTCGCAGTTCTTCACCGTTCTCTTCACGTCTTCAATTTTCTTCACAGATTTATTTTGTGTTACTTGCTCTGCAAGGAAGCGAAAAGACCTAGAAAACGCTAATTAAATGGGTGAGAAGGAGTGAATAGCGAGGAAATGTGACAAAGCGAAGGGAACGCAAGGATTACGCTCCCACTCCTTCCCCAACACTCACAAGGGAACTGCCTCAACGGTACGCCTGAAGGGCAATAACGAATACTATATAACGAGTCCCCGTCCTTCACGTAGTAACAGAACATGTTTTTGCCGAATCCTTGAGGCAAACGAGTAAGACGGTATAATGGTTAAGGGTCCGCAGCGCCAAGCTTGCCATGACGGTGCAAGGAAGTTCTGCTGTTGCCTTGGTGGCGCAGTGGTAGAGGTGCTGCCTCATGGTCGTGACGTCGAGGGCTCGGTTTGCGTTTTTGCACTTTTACCACAGTATCGGATGTCCATAAAGATTTTCATATCTGAATCTTTTTTAGATTTGATGCTGTTTTCACTTATTATTGCTTGTTGACATCTCTGATGCAACTGCAATGTCCCAAATATGCAAAAAACGATTGCATATGGAACAGGGATGGGGAAATTTTTCTGGAAAAATCGGAAGACGGAAGACGGAACGGAAACGCTCAAAAATGGCCGGAAACAGGAATACGAAACGCGGAAACGGAAATGACACATGTTCGCCATTTTTTCAAAAGTGCATCAGAAACGGCGTCAGAAGCGGCTTCTATTGCACCTTTTCTTGCTCGGAATTTTGCGAGCAGCAGAATTTTCCACAGATTAAGGCTCATCCTCATCATAACACAACATAACATATCGCCTTCCAACGCGATGAACAGGGATTCAGAAGACGTGCTGAAGACGTCTTCCAACGTGATGAACAGGGATTCAGAAGACGTGCTGAATATCCACGTACTATAAATAAATAAATAACATAACGAAGCATGAATTCATAATATTGTTATGATAACCTTTATCTATGGCTGAACAATAAACGAAAACAAATCCAGGGACTTATTACACTATTTCTCACTACTTCAACATTCAGTCTTTCCATATCTAGTTCCTGCGACGGGCTTTTCGTTGACTTTTTCGATGCTGATATTTTTTAAACGGTAGACTTAACCGCCTTAATCACCTGAGGTTACTTACGCGCCCACATCTAAAACTGACTCGGGTAAAGTCTAAAACTGGAGCAGCCACCTAAACCATTGCCCGACCGGAATAGAGACTGCTCTCAACACTTTTTGAAACCAACTGCATGGATGACGTGGTGACTGCACAGATATCAGCATACTCAAGATTAGCAGTTACATTGTGATCACCAAAACTAGTACTCAGAATTCATTCTGGGATCTAAGACGTTAACTGGATGACTGATTAGTCATGGTGATATTCTCTTCCACAGGGATATTTAGTCTGTGGCAGCCTAGAAACCCTACGCACAAGGAGACACAGCTGAACAGTTCCAAGATGGTTCTCGAAGCAATACTTTTGTGAATTCAAATCCAATAAGCCACCATAGTCAGTCAAAATAACAGCTCATGCTAGATATTCGTGATGCTTCAATAAGAATGCATCGCATAACGGGTTAATCGGATGGATGAATATCACACCTAACGAAACTAAAAATTGAAATTTGCACCTTTGATCAGGAACACTGATGTAATTTTGGAGCAGACAACCGTATGCCACATCCTTCACTGAACCCTTTGTTTTATGATACTGCGCTATATGCTTACTAAGTTTTTGTGGCTATTTGTAACTAATGGATCAAGAATTTCGTGATCATTCAAATGCAGTGTGCATTTTCTTAGCACACAATGCATACATAGCCTTTGTGGTTCATTAGTTTTGCGCTGCACCCTTGTCATTTTTGATTGCTCTTTTGGTAGTCTAACCAATTTCGAAAATATTAATACTAGAGTTGTCGAACAGTATTTCGCTCACAATTATATGAAAGAGAAATCCTTTAAACTGATACGCTGATTGTGTTCAGTAGAAAACTAGTGTGGAACAGTGCCATTTCCGTTTCCGCCCAAAAACAGGCGGAACACGGAACGGAACGGAAGAGCTCAAAATGGCCGGAAACCGGAATTCGGAACATGGAAACGGAAATCCCGCACATCCCTGATATGGAATACTTGTGAAAAACCTTCAACACCAGCTATGCACAGGCCCAAAGTGCATAAAACAGTAAGACCGATCACAGTATGGGCAACGTATGAAGGCTACAGTTTCCTCACATCTTAACTCATCACATGGGCTAGGTCTTCCGGCAATGCCATTCCACTCGGGTTTTCGAAGCAACAAGGAGATGTGTTGATGATGACGTTTCATTTTCTTCATTTTCTTTCACTGAAATCTAAAGCAGCGGCTAGTACCTTCTCTGCTGCAGCCCAAGCCTGGAATCGCAATACAGTCCCATTTTCCACCGTTGTCAACCTTGTGTAAGATGACAGTTCTAGTGTAGCCAAACCTTTTCTTCCGAAACGATCCGTCCTTCCGAAAACGTGATTGTGCCTACGCTGGTGAGTGGCGTCGTATCTTCGGCACAACCCTCTTCTGGTTGCCTCCTGCCGCTGTTTCACGTTGTTCCCACGTCAAAAATTTCTTACTCTGACAATGAGAACCATTTATTGGCGTAGCCTTCATACGTTGCCCATACTGCGATCGGTTTTAGTGTTTTATGCACTTTGGGCTTGTGCATAGCTGGTGTTGAAGATTTTTCACAAGTATTCCATATGCAATCGCTTTTTGCATATTTGGGACATTGCTGGTGCATCACGAGATGTCAACAAGGAATAAGAGTTGAAAACAGCATCAAACTCCAAAAAAGATTCAGATAAGAAAATTTCTACGGAAATCCGATACTGTGGTAAAAGTGCAGAAAGGCGACGCAGCTCGGGAATCGAACCCCCAACGTCACGACCATGAGGCAGCACCTCTACCACTGCGCCACCAAGGCAACAGCAGAACTTCCTTGCGCCGTCGTGGTAAGCTTGACTCTGCGGATCTTTGACCATTACACCTTCTTACTCGTTTGCCTCAAGGATTCGGCAAAACAAAACATGTTCTGTTGCTATTTGGAGGACGGGGATTCTCCTTATAGTACTCGTTCTTGCCGTTCCGGTGTACCGTTGAAGCAGTTTCCTTGTCAGTCGATCCGCCAACGGGAAGCACCCGCCATGTAAAAGGCAGTATTCGCCCTACAATGTAGCCGCCGAGGCAAGGGTCGAACCTCGGTATTTCCATCAACCTTTCGAGGCTGTTTTAATGCCCTCTACGGACACTACAATATCAGCGCGACCAGAGTCACCATTTTTTGTTGCTGTTCAAGGATTGGTTTTATTTTCCCACTTGGACATTGAAGTAGCCCACCTGCTGTTGCTACTTTTTCCGCTGACTACATACCTGCGCCAATTCACTTGCTATGAAGTGTCCATCACAGGGTTTCGGAGCAATTTCTCTCCCCAAGTGTTTCATGTGATGTGCAGCCACTAGTTCAAACTCCTGGAATGAGTTTTTCACATTGTTCAGCTTTTCAGTGAACCTGCGAAATGTGTTTAGTTAGAAAAATTGTTGCCGCACCGATACTATCGATTTCAGGTCTTGCAATTCTCCCTGATTTGCGCAGCCCAGTTGGCCAGCAGTGCCTTCTTCTATATCCTCCCTCCGTTGATGGATGGCAGCGACGTCTCATACCACATGACCATGATATTCTCCACATTCAATGCAGCAGTCAACCCCTTACTGATCATTGCTTTCCAATCGAATGTGCGCAGAGAGATTCGTAATCTTTTCACTGCCGAAAAGACCCGCAGTTCGAGCATCTTGGGTGTAACCGCAGTTCCAGCTCAAACCTTCATTACGTGACCAGAGTAAATCGTCTGTGGTCTCGTTATTGCACTGAGTTGTTAAGTTCTTTTTTGTCAATTTCAGTTATGATATGCTATATCTCATATTATGACTTCATAGATGTCCAAGTTCGACTTTCTTGAAACCTGGGCATTTTGTAACTATGTTTTGCTCTTCTTTGCCTGACAGGTTTGGTATAAATTCCTTTATCGCGACCGACGTTTCGACGAACTCGCCTTTCTCATGGTCTGAAAGAAGCTCGAAATGTTTGGTTCTGCAGAGTTCATTGGATCAGAAACGTCGCGTCTACCCTTACACGAACAACATGCCCTTAAGAGTGTTAAAGAAGAAAGGCCATATCCGCTCCCAACTAACTCACCGATATCCCACCAGCGCCAAGAAACCGGCTCAACTGGTCGCCTTGAAGCAAGTGAGACATACTGGTCCGGTCAGATATACTGCTCTGAGCACAGCGGTATTGAGAATGTATGCGAAGCAGTATACGACATCTCATAGCTCATATAAAGGGGTAAAAGGCAAGAATTCACTGGTAATGGAGATGCACTCGTTCCTGTTGTTCATGTATGGATTGCGCCAGTGAATCCAGAAGGCTTCAAGAGCTTTTCTGGTCCCTATTTCGCTCACATGATAAAGCACTGTTCACTTCACATTAAAATCGTCACCGGAGTGGCTTCCCTTCGGTGTTTTCCAAGCGGAGTTAACAAGCTTTGTTTCCTCACCAGTTGAGCCGGTTTCTTGGCGCTGATGGGATATCGGTCAGTTAGTTGGGGCGGATGTGGCCTTTCTTCTTTAACACTCTTAAGCGCATATTGTTCGTGTAAGGGTAGACGCGACGTTTATGACTTCATAGAATTTTCCAGGTTCGGCTTTCCATAAATCTTGTCATGACGTTGTTCAACTATGAGGTAACCTTTAGAAGCTGTTGTCCAAGACGGTTGACAGCTTTATTTCAGCTGAAATTTCGGTAACTTTGCCTTCTTTGCAGTCCGGAAAAGATGTAAATACTCACCACGCAACTCGCTCAAGCATCATTTCATCTTCCTGACCAATTTTCTTAAAGAGACCAGAGGCAGAAGCAGTGATAGAAGTTGCAGAGGATGGCTAACCTGAAAGGTGGTGGCCGAAGGAGACCATCGATCATCTGCAGATGGAAGTAACGTGGACGAATGAATTTTATCCAGTAACCGTTGAATTCCTCTACAGTTTATATCAATTTAATACATAGGAGCCTGCTTTAATGGGAAAATTGCTTGTCTAGCTGAGAACTTTTGTCTCAGTAGCAGTGCATTCGCAACAAGTCAAAATCAGTCAGCTGGAACATTTTCCTCTCTCCATCTCTCTAGTGCCAAACATGGTATTGCTAAAAAATATGTTTCGAACAGCTAGTTCAGTTTACGACACCAAACAAAAGGCTTTCTCACGGAGAAAAGCAGCTGATATTGCAGAACCAAGTGAGCATTCTATGCAACATTGGGAAAAGGATGATAAGCTGAGAGAACGATAACATAACAAGAGAAGTGGAGAAGTTGTGAGAGCAAAGCATGAAAATCTGATGAAAATAATTATATTTCGCTTGGCTAATTGAAGAGTTCCCACCCATTCAAAGGGAAACTCCAAACTACACGTTGCTGAAGTCGATAGAATGTATTTTTCATTTTTGCTTAAGGCTAGAGCGGCTGTTATAGAAGATAGAAGGTGTTAGAAGAATGTTTAGTTGCGCCTGCTCCAGGCGGGACTCGAACCCGCGCCTTCTGCATTCCGGGCAGCGATGCTACCTACGCCTTACACCATCAGCGCTGTTTGACCGAACAAAAAAATTCGACGATATCTTCCTAGAAGCAATCACCTATCATCAATCTATAGAATTTCTATTTAAAAGTTATATTTTTTGTAAGCAGAGCAGCTTCGGATTATACGAAACTTGGCAAAACACACAGTCCATACAAGCTTCTTCCATACAAGCTGAAGCCATTTATTGAGAACGTAAGTCGATTCATAAATAATTCTAGGGCATAACGGGATCTTGCGGCAGTGCCCCTCTTGGTTTGTTCACTTTTCTAATCTTCAATTATCTTTGGGTGTTTGTTATTGCATGTTTTTTCTAATTATTCTATCTACTTTGTACTTGATCGCTAGCCAATGTAATACGGATGCTACTCTGTACTGTTTCCAATTGCATTGTTTTTCACATGGAATTTATCCATGTAATAAACAATAATAGTATTCTGCTAGATTATAACCTACGCTTTTCTGACGACATGCTCATTACACCAAACACCACCCAGGCAAAGTGAATGCTGGTCGACTTTAACTATGGATGTGGGGACGTTGGGATGAATCATACGAAGTCGATGTTCATGAGAGACGCACGGGTTTTTGATGCCCCATTCTCGGTCAACGGAGCGAACATCTCCGAATGCTCCAGTTCCCGAACAAAGTCAATGGGCAATGTTCATTCTGTTCATTGGCGCTTAGACGATGTTTGCACCAGAAGTGGCTACACGTGGCGTCGTAATTCATGTGAATGATAGCCTTGCACGAGCCGAAGCAATCCTCGCCCAGCACATCTGCTCATTTGTTGCATACTCATTGAAGAAGACGAGCTTTTTTCGTTGAAGCAAAAGCAGGGGATAGGAGGTTGAAATAACATGTATGTGTCACCCAGCTCACGGTCGAATATAACTCATAAGTTTTCGAGCATTTACGAGTGTCTTCATTAAACAATTTCCTACTATAGAGGGCAGGCCCAGACTTTGCGAGAAACACACGAGAACAGAAAGAAAGCCAAACATTTCCCGCCGCTAACTTCGATATAGCTTCTAGTCGCTAGTACTAGGTAGCACTGAAGGTTTCCTCCATTTTCTTGATCGCAGTTCAAATGGTCATAACTTCGGATAAAACTAATCTCTTCTATTAATGTAAGAACTATTACATTTGATACATCACCATCAGTGAAAACCATAAGAATGTGCTAGTTGTACCAGTTGAGCAATTAGAGCTCATCAACTGTTGCAAGGTAGTTATTTCAGGTTCCTGCACACGGTGAGAGTTCGAATCTATGTATCTATTCGGAGGGGCTATCGCTAGAAAAGCGGAACAAATGGGAACGACGTGGCTTCCGGCTAGGAATTTGCAAGGAACGGTTCTCTCGTTGGTTAATTCTCGCGTTAAAAAGTCAGAGTGGAGGGCCTCCCTCCACCTCACCACATTAAGATAGATCCGAGAGTTCTCC
>OX377202.1:86330592-86721425 GCA_947396885.1 Heligmosomoides polygyrus polygyrus
AGTTGATGAGCTCTAATTGCTCAACTGGTACAACTAGCACATTCTTATGGTTTTCACTGATGGTGATGTATCAAATGTAATAGTTCTTACATTAATTGAAGAGATTAGTTTATTCGAAGTTATGACCATTTGAACTGCGATCAAGAAAATGGCGGAAACCTTCAGTGCTACCTAGTAATAGCGACTAGAAGCTATATCGAAGTTAGCGGCGGGAAATGTTTGGCTTTCTTTCTGTTCTCGTGGTGTTCTCCCAAAGTCTGGACCTTGCCCGCAATAGTAGGAAATTGTTTAATGAAAACACTCGTAAATGTTCGAGAACTTATGAGTTATATTCGACGGTGAGCTGGGTGACTCGTACATGTGTTTTCAACCTCCTATCCCCTACTTTTGCTTCAACGAAAAAAGCTCGTCTTCTTCAACGAATATGCAACAAATGAGCAGATGGGCTGGGCGAGAATTGCTCTCGGCTCGTGCAAGGCTATCATTCACATGAATTACGACGCCACGTGTAGCCACTTCTGGTGCAAACATCGTCTAAGCGCCAATGAACAGAATGAACATTGCCCATTGACTTTGGTCGGGACAATCAAGCCAGCTTAACATTTAGGTCGCTGTAAATGAATTCCCTTTTTTGCTACCTCAAATTCTGGTCTGTTTCTGAGAGCGCAGAGTCTCCTATTTCTTACCATATATAGCTTTTGTGACGTAATTGCCTCTCGCCGAGTTTTTGAATTCGTTTTTACAAAATGAATCAACGCTCACGCTCGTCAGGTGGGACGTCGCTGGTTCGGTCCCCATTGCCGCGGGTTTTTTTGCAAAACATAGATTATCTTCAAAAACCTTTTGTTCTGAATTATGACACGTGTCTGATTAAATAGCCGGGAAAACTACCATGTTCAAGTTTTCTTCGCCCTCGTCATCGCAATGGCCCCAATTGGACTCGCCATCAGTAGACACATCTGATCCCAAATTTTCATCCGTTTCGACACCAACTGAAGCGCAGCAGTTGGTGTCGAAACGGATGAAAATTCGCGTAGAATAGCTATTAATTTTCCAGCGTTCTTCTTCTCTTCACGAGGTGCATCGTTGTCACCACCTGGCACCCCAAATTCAGCGAGAAGAATGGACACCACCGTTGCTGGTGAAAAGGGCATAGTGAGTGAAGAAAAAGCAGTAGATCAACGACATTCTGGGCTTCCTCATCATACATTCTACTTACCTTTTTGCTTTGCTCCATGAATGAACAGTAAATAGAAATTTGACCATACCAGTTTTGTGCCTTCAAACATTTTTACAAATGTGTATGGTAGTCTTCCCCGGTATCTTATCAGACACGTGTCATAATTCAGAACAACATATTATTTCAAAGATAAATTATAATTTGCAAAAAAAAAACAGCAGCAACGGGAACCGAACCA
The DNA here is from genome assembly GCA_947396885.1 of Heligmosomoides polygyrus polygyrus. Taxonomy (NCBI): domain Eukaryota; kingdom Metazoa; phylum Nematoda; class Chromadorea; order Rhabditida; family Heligmosomidae; genus Heligmosomoides; species Heligmosomoides polygyrus. The sequence goes on from OX377202.1 coordinate 86,332,011, forward strand.
ACGACGTCGCACTCGACGAGCGTGAGCACTACCCCCGCGCCACCACGACAGCGGGTTGGCCCTTTTTTACGGAGGCCCGATGTCTCACCACTCTCGCGCCCGGTGTGTCGCACAGTCAGCCTGTGCTAAGAGCACCGATTTCGGCAGGCCATAACTCGCTCAGGAGTTTCATTTTGCAATTTTGACACCCATATTCGTAATCAGCATTCCGAGCTCTTTCTAATGATCCTGGTCTCAGCTTCAAGCTCCACGGGAGGTCGAAACCCTTCCCTTGTAAGGAACGCGCAATTCGTCACTGGTTCCAAAAGTTTCGATCTGGAGATAAGAGTCTCGAAGTTGAAGATCGAGGTAGGCCCTCTATCACTCCTTAGCGACGACCAACTCAAAGCCATGGTGGAAGCGGATCCGCGTCAAACTGTGAGGGAGCCAGTGCAGCACTTCGACTTGACGGCAGCACTATCATTAGCCACATGAAAGCAATCGGAAAAGTAAAGCGAGTGGATAAATGGAACTCGCACGTGCTGACTGCCGGGCAGATGCAGAAACGTCAGGACACATGTGTTTCGTGGAGGCTGCACAATCTAAGGGAGCTTTTTTGGAAGGGATCGTGACATGCGACGACAAACGAATCCTCAATGAAAACCGCCACCGCTCTGCACAATGGCTGCACAAGGATGAGAGTCCCAAGGAGTTGCGAAAACCAGTCTTCGTCCAAAGAAGACCATGGTGACCGTATTGTGGACAATGGCTGGTATGATCTATTACAAGTGCTTGAAGACTGCAGAGGCTAACACAGCGGAGAACTACTGTGCACGAAACTCTGCCACCAGCATATTCACCAGGTCTGTTCCCTACCGATTATCATTTTCAAGCATTTAGATCGTCATGTAAAGATTAAAAAATTCAGCAATCACGATGATGTCGAAAATGGCTTCTTACGTTCTGATTTTTATAAACGTGGAATGCCTAAGCTGTTGTCGCGTTGGGAAAAGTGTATTAATTGTAATGGTGCTTATTTATATTTATTAAATTGCTTCTAAGCAAAGTAATGATCTGTCAACGTTTTCTATCAAAATCGGCTATTTCATATGCAACGACCTAATAATTCAGCTGTTTTTTAAGCATTGATTCATGGAGTTACAGGATGCGTAAAAAGTATTGACGCACTAAACGTTAGAAATAACAACACGTTATAAAATTTAACAAGTTGATATACAAAATGTCAACAATGATCTAGCGAACAGAATAGCATCACTCGTATTTTATATGGGCTTCTTTGCTGCGAATGCAGGGTCGAAGACGACGAGGAAAGGCATCGACGGTGCAAAGCAAGTAGCGACGTCGATTTCGTTCCACGCTTTGACCTTCAGTGACTTGATACTTTTGTGCATTCAACTTGTAAAAGTGGCGAAACGAACCTTTTAGTGTTTTTTAATTTGTGACATATCATCCTTTTAATTAATTAAAAAATTCTATTATTTTACACCTTTCTTTGCTTCTTTGAATTTTACATTTCGTTACGTTTTATATTGTAAAAGTGTTACATGCTCTTTAAGGGCCTCCAAAGTGCTAATTCTAGCGGAGGCCTCCTTGCAAGGGAGGCGCATCCGGCCAGTATCATGGTTTGTGCATTCATCATAAGCGTCTCTCGTTTTCGTGGATGCAGAAGTGAAGGTAGAACAGTAGAACTATTGTATTGACGTCTTAAAGAAGCAAACTTTGACCAGGTCATCCTTCACTGACTTCATACTTTGGTGGGAAGTAGCGCAAGCGTTGTTCTCCAAAATTTCCCCATACAGTGTGATTCAGCGGATTCAAATCCGGTCTATACAGAGGGTCTATACATTCCTCTGCCGAAATGAAGTCCTTCAAGTTGGCGTGGCACCAGTCCTGAACAATCCTCGACTCTGCGCAGGAGTCTAATCCTGCTGGAAGACACACGGCATACTCTCAAGGTGGCATTCGAGCCAAGAAACCAGTTGCTTCTTTAAGACATCAATGCAATAGTTCTACTGATCTACCTTCACTTCTGCATCCACGAAAACGAGAAACGCTTATGACGAATGCACAAACCATAATACTGGCCGGAGGCGCCTCCCTTGCAACGAGCCTTTCGCCAGAATTAGCCCTTTGGAGGCCCTTGGAGAGTATGTAACACTTCACAAGTGGAATGCACAAATGTATCAAGTCACTGAAGGTCAAAGCGTGGAACGAAATTGACGCGGACTACCTGCGGCGCACCGTCGATGCCTTTCCTCGGCGTCTTCGCCCCTGCTTTCGTAGCAAAGAAGCCCATATAAAATACAAGTGATGCTATTCTCTTCGCTAAGTGATTGTTGACATTTTGTATATAAACTTGTTAAATTTATATACAAAATGTCAACAATCACTTAGGTCGAGGTTGACCAAATATCTCATAGTTGCACCCCGAGGCAAAAGATCAAAAGATATTATACAACTTACAGGGATCTATTCTACAACCTGTCAAGGAAGTTCGCGACTTAGGTTTTTTGATATCCCTCGACTTCAAAAACCACTACAACGCAATCGTGAAGAAAGCAAATTACAAGACCTACTTGTTGTTTAAGATTCTGCGTACGGATGACCCAAAATTTCTTTTACAAGCATACAAATCCTACGTTCGTCCGATAGCGGAGTTTGGAATAACAGTATGTAACCCATTTAGAAAGAAGGACATAGAGCTGTTCGAAAGTGTCCAAAATAGTTTCACTCAGAAGCTATATATGAGATGTTTTGAAAGAGATTATAACGCCGTTCCTAACGGCATAAGGAGGGCCAGGCACCTTGGCCTTCAAACCCTTCAGAACAGACGTAGAAAAGTAGATCTGATTATGATGTTTAAGATCCTGACAAAAAGCGTTTCAATTGATCCAGTAACTTTTTTTGGTGCACCACTGACGACGTCAAGAAGGGGAAGGCTCAGACTTTATATTCCTGTGGCAAAATCCCAGATTAGGTCAAATTTCTTTACGTATAGAAACCTACGGGAGTTCAACAAATTACTTCGTGAAGAGTAAGATATCCTAGGACTATCTGTTCAAGCTTTTCAAAATCTTATTGCTCGCTAAATGTTTGGTTAAATTTGATGGTTGCTGCTCTGTTCAGATCTGTTTGTCAATAGCTTATATTATCCCAACAAGGCTAACTAAATTCTCTTTTCTTCTCTCCGTCTCCTGTTGGTTTTTTAAGTGTTACTGTTTGTCTGATGTTTGTTTTTGACACGTATCTTTTTAGATTTTTTTACGTGTGTTTATATTGCACGTCAGTAAATAAATAAATAAATAAATAAATAAATAAATAAATAAATTTAATAATGTGTTGTTATTTCTAACGTTTACGTTTAGTGCGTCAATACTTTTTGCGCACCCTGTAAATGGCGGTAAATGCTGGCATCAAACAGTCGCTGATTGGGATGCAGCACGCGGTCCACAACCCGTCTAAAAATGTGGGCGCTGTTTTATTATTAGTCATGGAATTTATATCTTCTACGCTATACTAGGCGCGCATAGCGCAGTCATAGGGGTAGCCGGTTGTCGCATTCCACCAGACACAAGGTTTCTGGTTCAGATTTCGCGCCCAGGCCAACCAAGCACTCCATCCTTCCGAGGTCGGTGAATTGGTACCAGCCTTGTCTGGGAAGGATAAAGCGTTAAATTGGGCATCGGCTGGCCTCCGTATGTCATTGTGTGGGCAAACACGTATTCAAATCGCCTCCACAACATCCCGTAGAAAAATGCGCGGCGCATCCCAGGAATTCAGTAATGTTGTCCTTTATCATTTATCCCATACACGCTGTCGCAAAGTCTCATAATTCAAATAATTAATTTAAATAAGGTAAAATAAAAAGTGAAAGCCATTTCTTACCTGGCAACCTTTTTTTAAGATCGCGCCATGCACTCACGTAGCGTTTTGCGATGTATACTTGATCGGCAGTGAAAATGTCAGCATATATAATGTAATGCTTCACGACACCGATATAGGTTTTCAACTATGCTGAGCATTTTGTTTGTTGAGTCGCAAAATTTTAAAGCAGCGCATTTTTGAGATTAGCTAGAAAATGGGGTAGCCACCTTACTCTTAGTTCAACGCTAAAATCTTGGCACAATCGGATTAGGTCGGAGTTTGATTAGAGAGGCAACTTGGATACGCACACCCTTACAGCACAGTTCTCGATTTCTCACTCGGTCACGGACTTCTTGCTATTTGCCACGCGGGTGCCTCAAGCGTGGGTAACTAAGGGTTATTTCAATTTATTCACAGCAATTGTAAAGGAAAAGGGATAATTGAAAACGGTAGATGGATGAAAAAGCTGAATGTAGAGGAGATTTGACGGGACGGGATCCGTCTCCTTCATACTATTGTAGATTCCGCTTTATACAACATTCTTGAGAACTGATACGGGATAAACTAAAGAATTCGTGATAATCACACAAATTCAAACCAACACTTCTTCTATAAATACTTCACATAACAGCGATAGAATGTACTAAAATGCTATGTGAGAAAGATGTATTCTCAACAGACTTAACAGGTACCGAAATGGCTTTCTTCAAACAGACTTCGATTTCTCAAGCTGGAGAGCGGCGAATCACGCGGCACCTAACTAATAATCCGCTTCCTCGCATTCAAGGTAAGTACTAAATGGGATCGACATGGGATTGAAGAAACTATTCGCAGTAGATACGACGGTTAATATACCATCGCAGTGTAATTTATAACACTTCTAATGCGTCGTTTAATGTTAGAGAAATCTGGAGGCTGTTTCGTTGACTTCGTCACTTCCTCATTTCTTTGAAGCATTGCCTCAACAGGAATTTGAATTTGCACTGTTCGTAATGTATTTGAATTCTGAGTTTTCCGTCAGGGTCTCCTCTACCTTGCCTCTTTCCCGTGGCAAGCGTGGGAGTTCTCATCCAAAGTGCACCTCTCGCTCCTTATGCCACTCCCACTTCAGCATCTACGTCAACTTGCTGACCAGCACCGCATCCAAAAAGCGTATAAATAGCAGTTTGAAGTTAGTATTGGCACTTATTCTCTTCTACCTACGGACTGCACTGCTCCTATTTACTGCCACCAACAAATCTGTGAACCTGCCATCAACTGCACACTACAAGTGCCGCGAAGCACGATCGTTCTGATTCTGCGGGATATCTTGGAGGCGATTTGAATGCGTATGTATTAGGTTGGAAAAAAAGTCTTTTCATTTTTTTCAAAGATTTATTACTTCACAACTACAAAGTTAAATCAATTGAGATAAACTCTATTTTGTTCTACTACACTTTTCCAAAGACTGGGTGATTTTCCAATTCCTCTCGCTCAAAAGACTGCAGTTCTGGAGTCGAACCATTGATAAATCCAATTTTTGAGGTCTTCATCCGTTCCAAAATATTTTTCTCCAATTTCTTGCTTGAGAGCACGGAAGAGATGGTAGTCGGTAGGGGCGAGATCAGGGCTATACGGTGGATGTGGCATTACCTCCCAGCCCATCCCCTTTATTGTTTCTCTTGTGAGTCTTGCAACATGTCACTTTGCGTTGTCATGCAGAATCATCACCTTCGACTTCTCCGGCCTGTTTTCTTGGAGAGTTGCGACGACTTTGTGGAGTTGGCCGCAGTATGTGACAGCAGTAAGTGTCTCTCCACTTCTGAGAGTTTGCCGATAAATCACTGCTCTGATATCCACCAAACACTCAAGAGAATCTTCCGTTCGTGAACATTGGGCTTGAGATCAGACTTAGGGCTCTCTCCCTTTTGTACCCATTGCCTTTTCCTCGGAAGTTGGCACACAGAACCCAGGACTCTTCGCCTGTCACAATCCGCGGAAGAAACGATTTTCTTCCTTATCTGGACAGAAGAGAAGCAGCGATGGAGAGCCGTCGACCTTTCTGAGTGTCTGACAGGGCATGTGGAATCCAAGCTCCAAATTTCCATGAAAGCCAAGATTCTTCAGATGGATCCCCACTATCCTATGAGACACTTCGAGCTTCTCTGCCAGCTGACGTGTCGTCTGCCAACTATCGGTACGAAGAAGATGGCGTAGTTCACTGTCGTCCAATCCAGTTGGCCTTCCTGACCATGCTTTGCCCTCAGTGAATAATTTCCCTTTAAAGACTTTCCGAACCACTCATAACAGGCGCGATGAGTAGTAGATCCCAAGCCATATATGTGGTTAATTTGGTCTGCTGCCTGACGTGCTTTGGATTCTTTAATGAATTCATGAAGAATGCCGTGCTGAAAACGGCCATTAGGTAGATCTGGCATTGAGTTCGGAAGATTGGATGGATAACGAATTACAAGAAGAGTCTTAACCTGTGTCTGCGTGCGAACGGTAGACAAGTGTGATAGGATTACGAAATCGGCAATCAACATTGGCTAGTGCGTTTACAAGGGAAGGGTAAAAAAAATTTCCAAGTGTGAAGAGACTTTTTTTCAACCTAATATTTTGGCCATACAATGACCTGCGGTGGCCAGCCGATGAACAAATCAGCTCTTTATCCTTCCCAGACAAGTCTGGTAGCAATTCACCGACCCCGGAGGGATGGAAGGCTTAGTTGGCCTGGGCGGGAAATCCGAACCAGGAACCTGGTATCGGGTGCACGCGACAGTCGCGCCTCCTCCGACTGCGCTACACGCGCCCCATGAAGATTATCGTAGAAATATTTCATTCCAAACCCGAAGGGGCTGGTATTTTCACTATCGACCGAAAAAACATCACTTGGTGTTGCGCGAGCACATTGCGCGATCTTGACTTCTAAGTATTAGGCTGTCGCAAATTAATTTCCTTAATTAAATAATTAAATAAATAAATAATTTTTTAAACCTAAATCTTCTGTCTCAGGGGAAACCACACATGCCGTTCGGTAAGCTTTTTCCTGCTCTCTCAAAGAGCATATGTGGATGTCGCTATAGTTTCTCTAGCCGACCTTTTCGAGGGCTCCGTAAAATCATGAACCGACTCATCATGCTTTACGAATTTATGATAAATATTGAGATTCTGCAGCAGAGGCATGCCGTAACCTTAGCAGCGTTTTTGGAACGGAATGCGAACGAACGGTGTGAGGCTTTGCTTCCAAAAATTCGCTTCCGGCGATTTCGATCTCGACGAAAAACCGGGTCGCGAACGCAGCTCCTTGCTTGACGATGAAGTTTTGAAGAGAGTCGTCGATGCAAATCCGGAGACGAGTACACGTTCGTTAGCAGAGGACATTGGCGTACATCATAGTGCGGTAGCTAGAATCGGCAGGGCGAAGAAGATGTCGACGTGGTGGTGCTCACGGATGAGCAGCGTCTGGCACGTTTCGACACTTGCTCCAACCTGCTAGTTCGATTTAAAAGTGAGCCTCTTGTAAGTCGTCTTAGAACTGTAGATGAAAAATGAATCACAGAAAGCGGGATTTGTCTGGGTAGACAAGGACACTTCCCCAACATCCTTTCCCAAACCCGACCTCCACCCTAAAAAAGTTATGCTTACTTTGTGTTGTAAAGGTGTAACCTATAACAACTTTTGCGACCTGCTCAAGCAGTCACAGCGGAGTCCTGCTGCTGTGACATAGACCAAATATATAAAAAGTTGCAAAAGTTGTGGCCGGTAGTGGTGAGTAGAGGAGGGCCGCTCCTGCTGCAGGACAACGCGAAGCCACAGTCCTCATAAATCTCACGGCGAAAATTGACTCATTTAGGTATCAAAATTTTCCCTCACCCACCATATTTTCTAGACCTTTTCCCCTGACTGTCATTTTTTCCAAGCTCTCATTTGCGTGAGAAACAATTCACTAATTTGGCCGATGTTTAATGTGCTCTCTTTGATTCCGTCCATTCCTGTGACCTCAGTTTTATTATAAAGAATGATATTCGTTACCACTTTGTTGGCCAAAATGTATAGGTTCTGGGGTTTTTATTTTGTTTAACAGAGTTGCGTTTAGGCTGAGTTATAGCAGTTTGAAGTTGGCAGTCCGTTTGGGCGATTAATTTTGGGACAGCCTAATATTTCAGCGTGATATCGGTGACTCAGTTAATGTTCGTATTCAGTGTTACCACTTTCGACAGTTAGCTGTTGAGACGGTGGAACAGACAGTGGTTTGGTCCTCTGGCAAGTCTAGTACAAATCTGACGATTCCGAGTGAAATAATGCTCGACTGAACTAGATCTTACCCGGACCTTCGGTCGAATCAGGTTGCAGACGAGAACCGACCCCTTAAATGGCTGTGCGGCACGATTTTCGGATCTGAATAATAACCCAGGAGGTGTGAAGGCAATTAGGATATGAGCTGAGCTAAGGATGTGATTCGCGAAGCAATTCACTCCCCCAACTCGTTACAGCTAGATTAGGTGCTGCAGCAAATACTACTTCAGCGGCGTTGTCCCCTTGATAGCCTCCAGATTTAATAGGATTTTCTGTCGGACTGTGGCCGATCGAGAATTTACTGCCCGACCTGAAGCAATGTCTAGTTCCGCCCTGCAAGTCGAGCAGTTTCTTTACAGCAAGCTCACAAAGTGCTGGTTTCTGAATCTCTTCCCCATCGGCTTCCTTTCGTTTTTTTTGCGAAATTTTCGGGCCTTAGGAGCGTATCTTTTTCTATGAAAATGGATAAGGCACACTGTAATTATGAATGAAATGTAGCTAATTTCAGCAGTTAACCTTTTAGACTAATATTTGTAAGAGAAACACAGCGGAAAATCAAAAGTACTTGCAGCGTTATTACTCGAGTGCGACAAATTTATTAAGCTATTGGCATTCAACAGGCATTCAAACAAGAAATAATCAAGGGGATTGTGATTATCTACGCTGTACAAAACCATAAATTAGATATTCTAGCTGGTAAATGAATGTCCATACAATTTCTATTAGACGGCTGAATTGCCAATGCAATCAGAAAGTTCTGACAAGCCTCGTCAATAAGGCATACCTGGAAGATCCCTCTGAAAGAGTTCAAGATCAGATGACAATTCCAAGAGCACCTTCTACTGCATCGCTACTGATTCTTATAATAAAGGTCGTTAGGATAAAGGAGAAACAGCCATAGCCAACGTTCGAACTAACCAAGTTTATGCGCTCACACTGCTTCTCGAAAAAGGAGATAGAGAGGGAAGAGGTGAGTCGACTCACTGCTCTCACTTCGTTTTTGACACCTGTCGCTGGACCTACTACATCTCCTCAACCTGCTCGCTGTATTGTTGATCGGTAGTATCGTTTTGCTCGAATGACTATTCGAATAGGCATTCGAATTCGAACACTATGAATCAATATTGCCGCTGCTGCGCTTGCGGCGCCGCTGGGGGGGGGGGGGGAGCAGTCGTTCTGTACACCCCTGCCCGCCGCCCTATTTGGACAAGTTTGCTATGCGCGAAACCGTCGTTAATTGGCGTGACGTCGTCCAAAAACCTAACAGCTGATAGGAGACGATTGGGAGCGCATCTCGGGGAACTCTGGAGTCATTTTCCAGTCGGTTCGATTATGGAGGCAGTTGAGGAAAAGAGAGCGTCGCTCTTCTCTCTCGATTTTTTCAGTTTTCACCACAATCCTTTAAATTTTTGCCTCAACAAGAGACTATGGGTGACTCCGGTAAGGAGTTCTACATTGATGGCTTATCCGTAATTGTGCGCAAAACCAGCTCACCGTCCTTTCTTTCCAAGGATCATACAATTCTCCTTGTGTTGAAGAGCTTTCTAGTGGATGGTCGCGTTGTTGTCATGACATATCTCGCTAAGATGTTGTTCTACTTGTCGGAAAATGCGGACGACGCCCTAGTACTGAGCAATCTGGCGGGGATCTGAAGGAAGCTTGGCGCTGCAGCTGAAAACTCTTTTCCTCCAAATATGGTTAACAAGATTCTGACTCTTGTCTCAAGAACGAAATCAGTTCAGGATAGGGCTACAGAGCTAAGGGAAGTGATTAGAAATGCGATGCCTCCATGTGATGGCATGGACCCGGATATCTCGCCCCGCCCCTTTCTGAGAGCGATGAATGCAACGGCTCTCCGCCGCGCCGCTGCCACCCAACATCTTGCCGCAAAAGTGTGCGGCTGAGGCACGACACAGCTTACCGCCGTGTGCTGCCGGCAGCAAGCTCTGCGGCTCTGCCCTATGGTTGAGATGATAGGGCCGCCGCTTTGCCGCAAAGTGTGCGCAGCCTTTATTCTCTTCTCATGTAGACAGATTCTGAAGATACTTGAAACATGCTCCTCTTCTTCGCTGAAGAGCCACGGGAGGAGCATAACAAAAATGCTCCTCTAAAGATAGTGGCGAAACAAACCTTTTATATCTTTGCTATGTAACTTTGTTTCGTTTATTAAGTGGAAAATACACTCACTACATCCTTTTTGACTTTTTTGAACATCTATATTTTCTTTCGTTCTATATTATAACAGTAATTGAACTAGAATGCTTCTCAATCCTGTTGGTCCAATTACTTAAAGTTTGTTCCATTGGAATAAAAAATCGCAGCAAATCAAGCTCACAGCTCATAACAGAGGAAAGATGAAGCAAGGTGAATAGGAAATTTATTTAGGTATGCACAGGATAGGGCTACAGATTGACAGGTGCTTATATGACTGACATATATCGGGGGAAAACTAAGTCTCTGCCGCAATTTTCACTTCTGATCGTGATCAGGCCACATCCGTACTTGATATACCAATGGCGTCTTCTTATGTTGTTGGTCGGTCTTTATTTGCACACCAACCTTCCCTTGGATTGGTTTGCTGCTACCAAAGTTATGATGGACAAATGCAAGAGGATCGCTGTCATCGAGTTACACAGACGCAGTGTATCAAACAAGATCATCTATCAGCAGCTTCAAATGTCAGAACTGTCCGATCGATCGCCCAGATGAAAATCGTCCAAGTAGTAGAAAGAGATAGGAAGAAGCACAAGAATTTCTTACATTGCTGTTTGAAAATTTGTCAAGAACCAGTTACAGCTTCGTTCTCGTTGACAGATGCTATGAAGGCAATAGGATGAGAAGGGCGCAGACGATGCTTCGCTTGCTCGCCAATGGTTGTCATAACCTATTTACGGACGAGTAGATTTTTACGGTGGGAAGATCTCACAACTGGAATAAGAGCCGTGTTTGCTCAGACCTGGCTCAGCGAATTCATCGGTAGTCATTCGAAGCCATTTCGCAGCAATCGTCATGATTTGGGCAGGGGTGGTGCCACCGGAAAACTCCTCTCATTCTAGTGGAGAAATAAGCGAAAATCGGCGCGGAGTGCTATGTACCAGAGACGAATTCTTTGAGAGGTCCTTCTACCGTGGGTGCACATCGGTGAGGACGAATGACACCTGTAACAAGACTGAGCACCTGCTCATGCAGCGACATCTGGCACCTTGCAACGAGCTGTTTCCGAAAAATTGGGCCAAGGACGTTTCTTCGGGGACGTTTCTTCTTGGACATTGGGCAAAGGACGAAAGCTGGCCAATCCCAGCATTCAATCGCTGCGGAACAGAAAAAGGGTCTGCTCAAAGCTTAGGAAGAAAATACCGTGGATACAACAGCGATCACCGTCGACAATTTCGTCAAGTGCTTGAAAGCATACAGGAAGGCCAAAGAAGGATATTTCGAAATTTGTGACTTCGTGTTTGCACATGTATTGTTAAGTAAACTGCTGAGAGATTCACCTGTATCACCTGTCGTCCCGTTGATCATCGACTTGCTCGAGCGGCTGCCAGCAGCGTTCCATTCGTCCCTGTCGCGTGCCAGAGTACTCCAATGGATCCTCCTCGCTCGAGGGACACGAAGAGCGTCATAGCGGTCGTTCAGGGCTTTCACGAAGAAGTCCGACGAACGCGTTGGTGGGCGTCCTGGTGTTCTCTTGACATCCCGCGGAATCCAGTCGATGACGGCTCTCGTCCAGCGGGTGTCTGCGAAGCGCACTACGTGGCCGGCCCACCTAATTTTCGACAACTTGGCCCATGCGACAGCGTCTCTGATCTTCAAACGTCGGCGAAGCTCGGAACTCCGGAGGCCTTCTCTCACTTGCGTGAGTCGTGTCACTCCGAGCATCGTCCTCTCGATTCCACGCTGCGCGACGCTGATTGCGTGTTCATCCTGCTTTCGTATAGCTCAGGTCTCTGAGGCGTATGTTAGGGCAGGAAGAACGGTAGAGTCGAATAGGTGGCCACAGAGTCGAACGTTCTTCGTCTTCTTCGCGACTTCTTCGACGCTCTTGAAAGCTCCCCAAGCCGCTCGTTTCTTCCTGCTCAGCTCCGGCGCTAGGTCGTTGGCCATATTGACTTCGCGACCCAGATACACGTAGCTGGAGCATTCGGAAATGTTCGTTCCGTTGAGCGAGAACGGGGCATCGGAAACTTGTCCGTTCCTCATGAACATCCTCTTCGTAAGATTCAGCTGCAGTCCAACGTTCCCACATCCACGATGGCGCTGAAGAGCTTCGGGGACATGTTATCACCCTGCCGAACCCTTCTCTTCACGTCGATGACGACGCCGTTGTAGAATGGTGAGATCTTGGTCGTGAATCCACTGTACAGCTCTCGAAGGACTCTGATTTACTGAATAGGAACACCCTGAGTGAGCAGGGCGTCGATGACCGCTTCAGTTTCGACAGAGTCGAATGCTGAGAGATTACTGTTTTTGAATGTTTTGGAGTACGGCTATAGTCAGTTATATCGTGGCTCTCCATCCTCCCTGTACTTCTGTATATGTATTGTAGTTGTAGATCATTACAGAAACTTCTCTGTGACAGGCATATGTAGCTTGAAATCAAGTCAAAAATGGGTCAAAAATGCTAGGGCGGCTAAGGCGCTTGGTGGAGTAGAGCGCAGGTATAAACCTGTTGCTCCACTTTCAGGCCTCTGAAGACGACGGAAAGTCGAAACGTCAGGCCGCAATAATAAAGATCCACCTAAAGACCTCGTCTGGCACAGCATACTGACAGCAATCTCTCTTGTTTTTGGTGGCGCAATCCATGGATCGTTTTCTACGAGACCATCTTTGAATCTCTTTCCTTGTTACGATTTACGACGGTTTTGTCGTAATTACGATTTACGATTTACGAAATTTCGGATTTCATTTACGCACACTCCTGATCCCGAGCGCCATTGTTGTGGCGGCCGCGGCGAAGTTTCCTTTAACCATTCGACCGCTTGCGGCAGAATGGCCATGAACTGAGCGCCGCGGTAACATCGCGGCGATGAAAGTATGCCCCCGGCCTTAGGAGCGGGAATGTAGCGACTGTCGGTCGCGATAATGCTGTTCGGTACATCCCATTGTGGTCTAAAGGAAAACCAAACAAGGGAAAATATTCAGTGCTCAATAATTTTTGACAAAACTAACATTTCAGAGCGAGACCCTTTGCGAAAGCTTCCATTCCTTCTCTGATAGGCTGTATGGTGTGGCACGTAGTGGCTTCATAGCGCTGCACCGGCCGACGATTGAATTATAAATCTTTTACTAGTTCTGCCTTTTTGGCAGTTTAGCAATCGTATGCAAAGAAGCAGTTTCTATTGTAACGATTACAAGAGACCTGCATTAAGCGATTTCTTTAACTTTTCGATTTCGAGAAGCAGACACTCAGGCGCGATGGACAGAGCTCAAAGGTGATGTGAGAAAAACGAACTATCTCACACATGGCCAAGGCTGTGTTTAGTCTCAATGATAGCAATCATCACGTGACTATTATAGAGCGTCATCCTTGCGTTGATTAATGTTTTTGCCTAAAAGTATAGCAATGTGAATGACATCTGGACTGTTTCTTGTGCCTTTGTAACGAAAAGATTAAATTCTCTTTTGAAGTTCAGAAAGGCGTCGCAAACTTCCGTTTAAAAGTTTTATTTACTTATTCAATAATACATTTCTTTTATCGCCACGGTATGAACAAGAATCTTCGTGCTTCTTTTGCGAAGAGTTCAGCGTTCTTATTCGGACTCACTTCAATCAGAGCAGCCGAATTTTTCATGACTTCTTTTGTTCATGTCCACCTTTATCTTGCAATGTCGTCCAGGCATCTTGTTCATGGTCTTCCTTTACTTCCTTTTTATCAGGTATCCTATCGCATGCAGTGCGCGCTCATGTACAGCTCATTTACGAACAGCTACATTCTTTTGAACGCGTGGTGAGCGTTACTGAGTCTTGGGGCAGGACTCATCAAGCATAGGTATAGGTAGAAATACCGTAAGGTATTCCACCATATGTGCTATACTTCGTCGACACGTATTAGGGTCTCTACAGAGTCTCGCGGCAGCACCCCGAGAACTCGTCCATATCGCTCCCGCCGCAGTGGGACCCATGCTGCCACTATGGTTGAAGCCGCGGCGCGGACGAGTTGTCGCGGAACCGCCGCACGCAGAGGTTCCCGAGGGCTGCCGCAGTTCACGGCGGCTCTCACCCGCAGCGCCAGGAGCTGCGGGTGAGGCCCGCCGGAGGGCGTGATAGATGGGTGTCCATTATGGTTCATCTATTCTAAACATTTTTAAAACGAATCTACATGCTAGGGATACAGTAGGTTGGTGCATAATTTCTGTCCATAAAGGAGCTTGACAACCAACAATATAATCACCGGTAGTGTCGACAAATAGTGGCGTATGGAATCTTGCACTCAAAACGTAACGCAAAAAAACCTTACTACGATATTAGGTAACCTTAAGTGCACTGAAATTCTCCGTGTCCCTAAAGTCACAAGTTAGACGTCTGAGGCTTAAGGAAAACCTTTGCACAGAAATGCAACAACAAAGCAGACAGTTCTTTTTAGTATGAGCTATAACTGTACCGGACAGATCTCCCGGACTCAACAAGGCATCGGAGGGAATGCTGTCATCACAAGGGCTACCACATTATCTTCGAGCTGCTTGCCAACCGAGGAATTTTTAGTGGAGGTAGAACGACAGAAGTGAGAGCAAGCGCAAAATGGCACAGAACTGTTGAGTTATAAGGAATGTTCTTTTAGATTTCGGGGCTTAGATTCAAGAGCTCCTAACTTGACTTAGAAAACGCTTCTTCACAAAAAAGCGTTTTTCTACATCTTTGACATTCCGAGAGGTCGCAACTGCCGGCAAAAGTACGCAGTATTGCGTATAGTAACACTCGCAGCGCCGCACCACCCGCCGTTGTCATAGCGGGTCCGCGGCACCCGCAAGACTCTGCTGCTGCCCTTAACGCAGTGTGTAGCAACCCGCCTTGGGCCCCTACAGTCTTGCGGCAGCGCCCGGAGAACGCGTCCATATCGCTCCCGCCGCAGTGGGGACAAACGTTGTCACTGTGTTGGAGGCCGCATGCGGACGAGTTGTCGCGGAGCCGCTGGTCGCGAAGACCCCGATGGCTGTCGTAGTTCATGGCGGCTCTCACTCGCAGAGCCAGGAGCTGCGAGTGAGACCCGCCGGGGTGGGGGGGGGTGGCATGATAGAAGGGTGTCAACTACGGTTCATCTATTTGGGAAAAATTTTTAACGAATCTTGCTAGGAACATAATAGGTTGGTGCATAATTTCTGTCCATAAAAGAGCATGACAACCAACAATATAATCACAGTTGGTGTCGACAAATGGAGGCGTATGGAATCCTGCACTCAAAACGTAGTGCAACAACAAATCAGAAAGTTCTTTTTAGTATGAGCTATAACTGTATCGGACAGACCTCCCGAACTCAACAAGGCATCGGACGGAATTCTGTCGTTGTAACGGCTATCACATTATCTTCGAGCTGCTTGCCAACCGAGGAATTTTTAGTGGAGGTAGAACGACAGAAGTGAGAGCAAGTGCAAAATAGTACAAAACTGGTGAGTTATGAGGAGTGTTCTATTAGATTTCGGGGCATACATTCAAGAACTCCTAACTTGGCATAGAAAACGTTTAATCACAAATGAAAAAGGTATTTTGCTTACTACATCTCTGACATTCTTAGAGGTCGCAACTGCCGGAAAAAGTACGCAGTATTGCGTACAGTAACCCTCGCGGCGCCGCGCTACCCACCGTTGTCATGGCGGGTACGCGGCACCCGCTAGACTCTGCTGCCGGCCTGACGCTGTTGCCGACCGCGCGGCCGAGCTATAACATATACCTAAGGAATCGTATCCACTACCCGCAGTGGGTAACGGGTACGATTCGTATTCATGAAAGGAATCAAGTGTATGTTAGAACCAAGGCTCCTACGAGAACTGATTTCACTGGAGCGCCATTTTGTACAAAGAATCCTCGTGGGTACGCGGATATATCTATGACGATAGTCGAGTACTTTGTATCGACTGATATGTCCACGATGTGGCGGGTAAGGTTTATCATAATGCCTTGTCGATACGTCTATCCCTTATACCTCGCAGACCCACGGATATAGGCGTTAACGAATCCGGCCTCTGGGCGAATAACTCTCGACAGTATTCTAACGCCTAAACGAACACATAACTGTTCTACATGCACATAAGTCATATTTGGAAAACATGACCAATTCTCGAGCGGTGTGTATTAGGTCTCAAAAGTTCTCATGATTAATTGCAGCAGCTTGATAGGAAGCCAACTATAGTGCCGCCTACGGTGGGCGGACTCACACAAAGTGCCACTAGCTCGTTGCACATGAAGTGCACTTGCACGCTTTATCCAATCTCTTAAGGTCTCCCCTGTCACCTTGAAGTAAAAAGTGGGACTACAAAAGCCGTGAAATTGTAGGATCCTGCCTTGCTAATATAAAGAGTCTACTACGCGTTTTTAAGACGCTCAAGAAAACGCGCGCCCACTAGTTCATCAGCTCACATTAAGAGGCTCGCTGACAGTTATCTCCCAGAGTAACTAAGTAGGCATTAGGTCGTTGCAGATGAAATGGCCAATTTTGCGACCTCAATGTGTCGTCGATTTTTAGTTGCTACGAATGTTTGCGTTTCAGGCATTGTATATAGTTTCTGAAAGAGGAGTCTCCGATTTCTTACCATTTATAGCTTTTGTGACATAACGATGTTTTGTTGCGATCAAAACTTCTAGCGCCCGGCGGGACTCGAACCCGCACCCCCTCTAACCGGGCGGGAATGCTCTACGCCATTACACCACCGGAGCCGTTTGATCGAACGCAACATCCACACCTCGTGGTACCGATCAGCACCCACCCGTATCCGGGATGAGCTGGCCGCTGATATCAGCATGAATTCGGCGAAGTTCTGCCACATTCCATATATTCACCAGATATGTCCCCTACCGATCACCGCTTTTTCAAGCATTTAGATCGTTATGTGAAGGATAAAAAATTCAGCAGCCAAGATGATGTCGGAAGTGATTTATTTTCTTATTTTTATGAGTTATTAAATCTCGTAGTTCTTATTTTTATAAAGATGGAATGCCTAAGCTATTGTGGCATGGGGAAAGTGTATTAATTGCAATGGTTTTTATTTTAACCCAAGCAATGCTATGATTTGTCAAAGTTTTCAGTAAAGATCGGCTATTTCATATGCAACGACCTAACAGTTCTTATTCGTGGTGTTGTAGTGTCCGGTTTTTCTGTGTTCGTTTCCCCGCGTGCAGTTGTTGTTATTTGCATGTCCAAGCAAACAAAATAAACACAAATCCGCTGCCGTATGGTTCGTTTCTCTACGGTCTTTTCACAGTTCTTTTTAGTAGCCACAGCCAATGCCTCCTCATCCGATATTCTGTGCTATTCATAAATGTAATTTTGATTCTTTATCTGCAGTATCCAACCTATAACTTTATCGCATGCGCGATTCGGCTGTTGTCATTAATTCAGATATACCTCGAATTACAGATGGATGCGGCACTGCAGTGCTTCAAAGCTCTCCATTCTGACCTACCATCACGCTCCACTGCAAATCTGTTTGGCATCGCCATGCTCATCATCACAGCGGTGTCGATTACTCTCAACGTGTTCATTGCGGTGATTATTTGTGGCACCGCTTTAATCGACAAGTCGATTCGACCGCATATCGCCAGTCTCGTGGCAGCCAGCCTGGTTTTCCTGAGCTCCAACTGTCTCGTACTTCTACCAACACAACTTGCTGGTGTTATGATGGTCGATCCTTATAACATTATTCTTAGCGTTCCGAATACACTGGGCTATCTACTGATTATGTTCACGACGTCGACGATGGCCTTCGATCGATTTCTTATCTTCTTCTCTCCTAAGGTAGTTAGTTTTGCTAGCTTGCAGTTTTCATTCTAGAGCTCTAATAGTCTCGAGAAGAGTATACTAGGGTGCAGAATCTCAGTCTCAAAGAAATTGTGATCTGTAACTGTGCATTATGCACGCATTGGGATAGAACCTGCATAGTTTCTCTATGGTTATGGTATAGTTCAGCTCTCAGCGCTGGTGAAACAACGGTAGGTTTGGCAGGCATTCATCGAAGGGGTCCTCCTTAACATTCGTAGGAAACTATTGGAACTGGAAATTTGGATAAGTCTGCCTTTGACGGAAAGACTAAGCGCATTAAATTTCCGAAAGTCTGTCAGCCTTTGAAGAAGTGTTCTTTGTGTCGAAACGTCGAGTAGTAGCAGCCGTTTCTTCATCATAAGGAATCTGTGGGGCACAAACAGGCCTCCGCACACTTTTGCGGCAAGAAGTTGGGTGGCTTCGCTCTAGTCGACCGGGGCAGGGATCGGCTTGAGCACAAAGTAGGCGGAAAAAATAGCAACAGGTGATCCCGACTGGAAAGAGTGCGTTACTAGTAACAATGTTTTAACACATTTGCTTAAGCCTGGAGCGGCTGGTAAAGAGGCTATATGTTGTTACAGGATGTTTTGTAGCGATCAAAACTCATGCGCCAGGCGGGACTCGAACTCGCATCTTCTGCTTTCCGGGCAGCGATGTTCGCCTTACATGTTTGACCGCACGTAACATCCGCGATATCCTCCAGGTCTCTCAGCACCCACCCGTTGATGCGGGGATGGGCCGGTCGCTGATATCAGCATGGATCCCCGCAACACGGGTGGGTGCTGACAGACCTGGGGCCGGATTCATCAAAGTTACTGCAGTAACTTTAACGGAGAATGTAAGCGAAAAGCTCAGATAACGCGGCTTATCGCTCACCATATCGCTTGATAAGCCGCGTTATCTGAGCCTTTGCTTACAGGTCTCCGTCAAAGTCACTGCAGTAACTTTGATGAATCCGGCTCCTGGAGGATATCGCGGATGTAAGGTGCTGTCAAAACAGCGCCGGTGGTGTAAGGCGAACATCACTGCCCGGAAAGCAGAAGATGCGGATTCGAGTCCCGCGTGGCGCAAGAGTTTTGATCGCAACAAAACGTCCTGTAAAAACATATAGAAAGAGTACATTGCTGGTGCCGCTTGCTGCCGACACGACTGGAGTACACGTGAGCGGTGCGCTTCACGAGTTTTGCCGCCCGCCGCTTGCCGCAAAAGTGTGTGGAAGCCTTTACGTATATCTATTCTTATAACATGCTCTGGTTGCACGAGCGTTGAATATGGAGACTAGTGTAGTGGACCACTTGTTAGGTAGGCGGTTGTTCATTTAGCTCTGATAAAGGTATCTTATCACATAGTTTCCATACACTTCACAGCACGTCACGTGCACCTAATCGCTGGGGGTTTCTGAACTACCCCCACCACAGCTGTGCTCCATCGTCCTACATATTAATTAATTCATTTATTTATGGGCATAGACGACTATCTAGCGGAAAGATATGAACAAAAGGAACACTTAGAGAACAAATGCGTAGCAACCACAAATCCTTGATAAAATGCAATCGAGAAAAAAAACATAGCAGAACGATCACAGTATATTACATTTGGCGAACATCTACAGGCTTGAGCAGACAACCTCGGTAGGTCTTCGTACTTACCAAGTAGCAAATTGAAGTCCTTGAGAATCTGATAAGTTAGGAAACCTGACCTGTTTCGTGATTTTGCAATCGGGAGTCGAAGAATGACCTTCCCTCTTATAGAACGTGTCAGTTCATCATCGATAAAATCTGCTGGATCGACAGCTAGCCTTTTAGCTAGAATTTTGTATAGCATAATAAGATCCGCAATTTTTCGCCTGGTCTTCAGTGAAGACGAAAATAAAGAGCCCTTTGATGTCCGCATGGAATCCTTCGAGAAACACCGCTTTTCTAGGCATTGCAGAATCATAAGTTTTCCGGAGAAGCTATTTTGTACACTTTCTAAAAGGTCAATATCCTTCTTCTTAGTTGGATTGAAGACAACTGTACCAGCTTCCAGGATAGGAGGTACGTAGGTTTTAAAGGCCCTTATGTACACCTCGGAGACATTCGATTTTAAGCGCCTGAAGATATTATATAAACTATAACCGGCCTTCCTCACCAACATTCTGCAAGGCCTAGAAATGCAAAGGTCACTCGTTATAGTGTAACCGACGTCTCGAACTTCGTCAATCTTTTTCAGAAGCTGACCATTAATCACATATTCTGGAAGTTGAACTTGGCTTTTAGGTCCATTCATTAGGAAATGTGTTTTCTCTATTGAAAGTGGTAGTTCTCATTCCTCTGCCCAAGAGCCGAGAAAATCAATAGCATACTGGATTGATTGGACATCTCTCTCGTTCTCTTTTTTTTTGGGAATTTATACATCGTCAGCATACATTTTGCATGTAATCCCTAGACTAATGAAGTGACTTGGAAGGTCGAAGATATACAACAAGAACAAAATTGGGGAGAGGACTCCACCTTGAAGGACGCCGCTAAATGCATGACATACCTGGGAATATTGACCCTTGATTTTGACTTGATATGTTCTTTTGGATGAGAATCGCCGAATCCAATTTATGACCAGGGGATATATACCCACTGCTTCCATTTTGAGCACCATTTTTTTACCGGGACTTTGTCGAATGCTTTTGAGAAATCAAAATACACCAAATCCGTGCGTTTTTGTCCTCAATTGACTTAGTCCAGTCATTCAAGGAAGTGAGAACGTTTGTTTCTACGGATCTACCTTCTAAAAACCCAAATTGATTTTCTGGAATAATTTTATTGGTATCAAGATGCATCATTATCTGCTTCTTCAATATCTCCTCAAAGCTTCTATCAAAAATTGAGGTGATGTTGATGGGCCGGTAGTTTAATCATTATCTATGTAGTGTCGAGCACATTACTCTTTCAACACAAGAACTTGGCTGCTATGGATCTGACAGTGGAAACCTGAGCATACCATCTATCTGTCTTTCAGAGCGAGGTGATGCTTCGCACTGCCATGCGATGGTATATATTTACCGCTCTCCCGTGCTTTCTCGCCTTACTGCTTACGATACACATGAATATGGTCGGTTGCTATAAGAGAGTTAACCCCTATCGCTTAGGGTTCACCTATAGTTGCAGGTAAGAAGGAGATGCATTGGAATAACATGTGGAACAGCGTTACTGTAACATGAAGAAGTGAACAGTAACGGCGCGTTTATTCACTTGCAGGGTTTCTAGTAACCGAGGGAATTAGATTTCCACAGACTACAAATTGGTCGCCTATTTAGATAATGTGTAGATGGTACCTAAACGCTCTTGAGCGTCAGTAGGCACATGATTCATTCGCTAGACAACGCGTGCTTAAACTTTATCTAAAATCAAAAAACCATTAGGAAACAACCATTAGAAGACTCGATGTTGTTTAATTGAGCTGGTAGCCAAAGTTGTTATCACATTTATTTGACCTCGCCGAAACGTAAGCCGAGTCAAATAAAATATGATAACAAAGTTATTGAAAGTCGAAGGTTTATTGAAAGTCGAATTTGGAGATTAGAAGACTATCCAACTTTCTTTCAGTGAATGTGGCTCCTACACTACCACCCTACCTGTGTTGGCGTTCACATTCTCAGGAGTCAACTTCGTTGTGTATTTGGCGATTTTCATCAAGATAATGCACATGAACAAGAGAGTCAACTACGGTGCCGGTCTAGCGATACCGCCGGTGAAAAAGCGCGACGTAAAACTGGTCAGTCACTTTTTGTTCTCAAGTTCATGACTAGATCAAGTTATGTTTTCTTTATCAGGATTCGTCGTCGAACCCCTGAAAAACAAAGCACAAAGAACAGCTACTAAGAAATGTATCCATTAATTCTGGAGTATATGTTGATTAATAATCTTAAGCTAATTAATGGGAATTTGACAAGTGCAGCAGACGGGAGCACTGCGTAAAATACGCACGTGACCTTTAAGCGACAAATAATCCATCGTCATCTCCACTGCAGTTCTTACCTTGTCCTATTTTCACCCGTAAGATCGTGACAGGATAAAGGACTTAATTCCTTTTGGGATGCGCCACGCATTGTACTTCTATGGGATGTCGCGGAGGTGACATGAATGCGTATTTGGCCATACAATGACTTGCAGTGGCCAGCCGATGAACAGATCAGCGCTCTATCCTTCCCAAACAAGTCTGGTACTAATTCACCGACCCCGGAAAGATGGAAGGCTTGGTTGGCCTGGACGGGAAACCCAAACCAGGAACCTGGTATCGGGCACATGCAAAAGCCGTGGCCTCCTCCGACTGCGCTACACGCGCCCACCCATTCCTTGGTGCTAATTTACCGATTCCATTCCGTTCCTCATGAGTAGGTTAATTAATACCAGAGTTTCGCTGTCGAGTAAGAGGAAGTCATGTAGATGTGATAGTTCATCGTAAAGAGCTTCGTTAATGCCTCCGAATTCTTTGTTAAATTTGTAATAAAAAATATGGTTTTTAATCAGTGCGCATTGTACCACTCGAGGTTTTCAGATGGATCTTCTATTTGGATTTTTAACATCGACTGACGTTTCAAATTCTCGTCGTCTTCGGAGCCCTGACCGTGTTTTGCGCACCACTGTCAGGCCTCCGAAGACGACTTATTGTATTCTTTTATTGTGAAGCATTTCGCTAACAAAATTTAGACGATTAACGACGTCAAAGCTGCAGCACATGTCACGGGTAAAATCGAATTCTTGCCATATAGCTGCCGTAGGTGAATGGACGTCTAAAACAGGGGCAAGGGGAACCTGCTTTACGCGGTGGCTTTCCCTCCTAAATAGTTATGAATCAAATATGGCGAGAGTCGACTCATTAAGGCTTTTTGAGGCCAATCTCTTCATTTGGCGGTGTTGAGCCATCCGCGCACTGCCGTATCCTTTCCTTCCATGCACACTTTCCTTTGCTGCACTGCATATCTTCCTTCTACTGCCTCTGCGAGCGTAGAAGAACTCAAGAGTACTGAGCTCTGAGGGACAAAAGACACGAGGGGGTCAGAGAACGGTGTCTCCGTGGATATAGCAGCCACATATCGCATCGTCTTGGTGCGAGTGGCCGCGAATTCTAATATCGATCGCTGGAAGGAATTCATTTTCACAGCAAACGAATATAATCCGCTAACGATAATATGGTATTCCTTTCGTCCACGTCCTCAAAACGCAACTCATTCATGGAAGAAGCTTATCGGTTTAAGGGGGAAATCTTTGCTAGCAAAGCAATGTAAAAAGCGTAACTGTAGCTGTGGCACATGTGCACAGTGCAATTTTCGCTTCGGACTTTGGTTTTCATCAATTCCCATATGGGTGCGACACGCACCCAACTCATACGGGGTATCGCGGAGATAGTCTGAATGCGTATTTGGCCTGTACAATGACTTTCGGTGGCCAGTCAGTGCTCTCCCCTTCCCAAACAAGCCTGGGGCCGGATAGCGTATCTCACAGGAATAGCTGACCTGGGTACCCGAGCCGACCAGCCGACGCCTCCTCGAACTGCGTTGCCACGCACACTCCATACACACAACCAGTGAAAAAGTCTTGCACCACAGCATAATTTTCTTCAGAATTTTACTGTTTCTTTTGTGAGCGACTTCAATCTACAAAGTAGTTACCATTTACATCTACAACCTTCTCCCATCTGACGGGGAGATCATGAAATCCTTTCTTCCAGAATGAGGTCAGCTGTGACTCGAAGAAGTGTTCCACCTCGAATTCCAGTTCGGTTCGGTCGTTGAAACACCAGTCCCTTAAGTGTTGCTTGAGAGCTCGAAAGAGGTGGTAGACCGATGGCGCAAAATCTGGCGAATACGGTGGGTAGGGCAGCACCTCCCACCTAAGCTCCTGCAACTTCTGGCGAAACGACCTTACACTGTGGGGGGAAGCATTGTCCAGAAGAAGGTAAACATCCCCCCACCCTCGCCGTTTGCGCGACATGTCCTCGCGCAGCTTCTGCAACTGTGTAGCGTAGATGATTGCTGGTACTGCGGTACCGTCGTCAGGAAGCTCATGATAGGGCGGTCCTCGAGAATCCCATCAACAGCACAGCATTACCTTCCTCTGGTAGATGTCCGCCTTGAGGTTGTGGTTCTCCTTGGGGAGCCACTGGGCCTTGCGAGTATGGTTAACGAGCATGACTCAGGATTCACCTCCCGTGACGACATTCTCAAGAGAGTTCTTATTAGGAAAACGAAGAAGGAGAGACTGAGCGATAGTCAGTCGCGAAGCCTTGTCCGAGTCACGGAGTCAGTCAGTCTTTACTGCAGTCGTAGTATTTATATGCCCTCAGAGACAAATCGCCACGTATGCGAAATACTCTAGAATGTTTGTGCTACAACTATGTGGCACCAAACAGTCCTTGGAAGTTCCTGTTAAAACTCTAAAAAATTTCAAAATTTTTGGTGCAAGTCTTTCTCACGAACCTAATTGCTACGTCCGGCAGCGTTACGGGAGAAGCCGAATAATATGAAGAGAGTTTCACAGCCGGAATTACAACGATTCACAATCTATGCTAATAAACAGAATGACAATAGTGTTTGCTTTCCAAATCGAAATCGTTCCAGGTTGTGCAATTCTCACTCATCTGCGCAGCACAGTTCATCGGTAGCAGCTCATTCTACTTCTTGCCACCACTATCGGGCAACAGCGAGTTCTCGTTCTATCTGACCACTATATTTTCTTCGATGAACACGATGACGAACCCGTGCGTAATTATTGCCTTCAACCGAAACGTTCGATGCCTGTTATGGGCATTGTTCACTACTATCGGCGTTCGACAAGTTGGCGGCACCACTGCTACAAGCAAATTTCAACAAATGGTGAGTGGCTTTTGATTGTAATCGACCTCGAAGCCCACTAGGTTTACCTGGGTATCACGAGTTATTGGCTAGGTACACATACACATTGTACGAAAAATATCGTCCAAACCCTCCCGCTATAATGGAATTCAGGGCGCTCTACTGAAAAATTCATCCCTTTAATTACTTTTGTGGAATGATCGTCGTAGCGCAACACGCTGGTTATTTCAGAATGAGAAGTGTTTTTTGCTGAGATAGAGCATATGACGCAAGTTGGGTTGTGAATGACTTCGAAATGCATTCCTAGAGTGCTAATTGTCACTTGAACACCTTAACAAAAAAGGCTGTAGCCGAAATTTAAAGGAAACTCCATGATGATCATTATTCTTACACGTATCGTTGCTGCGTAATATTCATAATAGGTTTGAAGACATTTTCTCATGTGAAAATATGCCACATTTTAGGCTTAGCTCTCGTCGAAAAGAAAATCGATGTATTTCAGTGCCGATGAACAGCTTCCAATCGTTATATGGTTACTATGTTAACGACCAAATTGCTCAACTACGGTTATTCCTATTCGGGAAGAAATTCGACAAAAGCATGTATCCATAGGCTGGAAATAACTTCAAGCTGAGGACCTCATTTGCCCTTCAAATCTCTCGGCATACGCAGTATCCGTACTTCGATTTTATTACCTTAAACAGTTTCTTTTGGTTCATATTCGAATTCACTCTCACGAAGTATCATTTTCTCATGTTCACTTATTCATCTTACTCTCTCGGCCTCCGTTATACTTAATAAGCTGTGATTGCTGTTATCTCGTTGATTCTAACCATAAGGGTATCTAATTTGTGACCTGTTTAAAAGATTATCATGTATTTTCGATAAAGCTTGTAATAAAGTACCCCACATCTTACAATTTCCTCACACGTAAGTGATGTTTAGCACTATTGTACTTTACGGACTCCAGAGGACGAGGAGAGGTCGAAAAACTTTTTTTCGCCCAAACTTTGCCCAGGGGGTTATTTGGGGTGCTGAGCACGAATCTGACATCTGTCTTTAAAATTTCGGCCGATTACGGTAGGTTACGGTAGGAACGGGTAACTAAGGCTGTCGAGGTCATAATCACCGATTTCGCCCAAACTTCGCCTATGGAGGTTATTTGGGGTGCTGAGCACGAATCTGACATCCGTCTTTAAAATTTCGGCCGATTACGGTAGGTTACGGTAGGTACGGGTGCTAAGGCTGTCGAGGTCATAATCACCGATTTCGCCCAAACTTCGCCTACTGAGGTTATTTGGGGTGCTGATATCGAATCTGACATCTGATAACGAATCTGATTACGGTAGGCTACGGAAGGTACGGGTGCTGATGACGAATCTGACGTCAGTTTTTTTACGCTAGAGTTTGGGCGAAAGGCCAAGTGCATCATCGGAGACGCCCGATGGTGTTCCTTTTCAATTCATAAAGAAGGTTGCTCATCACATTGCTACCCCTCTTGAGTTTCTGTTCAACTTAATATTTGTTCGTGCGGAAGTGCCTAGGAAGTGGAGGCGTTCATTCATTACACCAATTCCCAAGAAACCTCCGTATAGTAATCCTAATAATTACAGGCCTGTGAGTATCACCTCCGTTTTTTGCAGACTTTTCGAAAAAATCCTTAAAATTGGTATCGTTAATCATTTGGAATCTAATTGTATTCTGTCTCACTGCCAACATGGTTTCAGAAAAGGGAGATCAACTGAAACACAGATCCTGGAATCTCTTGATGATTGGACCTTGGAAATTGATAGAAAGCGCTATATCGATGTGGTCTACTTCGACTTTGAAAAAGCATTTGATAGAGTCTCGCACAAACTGCTGCTATTAAAATTAAATCAGGTGGGAATACATCATCGAATATTAGCTTGGATCGAAAGTTTTCTTCACAATCGCACCTTTCAGGTGAGGGTTAATGGCTGCCTATCTAGTATTAAGGGAGCACCTAGTGGTGTGCCTCAAGGTGGGGTGTTGTCACCTTTATTATTCATTATTTATATTAATGATCTGCCGCTGGAAATCGAACGACTAGGTGTTACTTGTAAGTTGTTTGCGGATGACGTAAAGATTTTTAGTAGTTTGCAGAATGAGGATGACTCGATTAGCATTCAAGCCGCAATAGATGAGGTTGTTCTATGGTCGAAATTATGGAAGCTCCCCTTGTCTGTTAATAAAACTAAGGTGTTTCATCTGGGACCCTCTAATCCCAGACACGCCTACCAGATAAATGATACTGTTCTTGAAGGTGTTGACTGTATTAGAGACCTTGGCTTTCTCCTCGATTCAAAACTTAACTTTGATGATCATTGCAAACTCATTTCTAGTAAGGCCACGCAGAGGTTATTCCTCTTGTTTAAGTCCCTCAGTTCAAGTGATCCTTCCCTACTCATTAAGGCGTATAAAATTTACGTTCGCCCAATTCTTGAATACGGCACATGTGTTTTCTATCCAAGAAAGAAGACCGTAATTGATATGCTAGAGAAGGTTCAAAATAATTTCACGAAGAAAGTATTCATTAGAGGTCTCGGATTCACCTACAACAGGATACCTCGTGGTTTAATCAGGAACAAAATGTTAAAACTTAACAGTCTTTACCTTAGAAGGAAGACAAATGATCTCATTATGGCACACAGAATAGTTGGAACACTAGTTGGTTTAAATCCTGACAAATTCTTCACCTTTGCATGCTCACGCACACGAGGACTTGAGCGTAAGCTGGTGCTTAAACAGCCACGTACAACGCTTAGGCGGCATTTCTTCACTTTCAGAGCCGGATCGGAGTATTCCAAACTGAGCAGAAAAGTGCAGGTCCCTGACGGGTTGGCTAAGTTCAAAAGCGTCTTATCTGTGCACCTGAAGTGTTGACATTTAGTCGTTTCCATAAAATCAGCCTTTCTCCTTGCCGTTGTGTTTCATTCTTCTTCCACTCTTGTTGTAGGTCCTACAATGCAGTTATTGTAGCCAGGTCTGTTCTATTTTCCCTGGGTTTGTTGTTGGTGTTGTTCTTTAAATCCCACATGTGGTTCCACATGTAATAAAAGTCAAAGTCAAAAGTCAAATCGGTGAGGTGAGCATTACCTTAGTCACCGTACTTTCCGTAGCCTACCGTACTCCAGCGCAAAACAAAAAAACGGATGTCAGATGATCAGCACCCCAAATAATCTCCGTAGGCGAAGTTTGGGCGAAGATGGTGATTATGACCTCGACAGTCTTAGTCACCGGTACTTACCGTAACCTACCGTAATCGGCTGAATTTTTAAAGACAGATGCCAGATTCGTGCTCAGCACCCCAAATAACTCCCTGGGCAAAGGTTGGGCGAAAAATTTTTTTCGACATCTCCTCGTCCACCAGAGTCCGTAAAGTACAATAGTGCCACCGCTCATGTCTAGTTCATCGTTCCTGTTAAAGTTCCATTTACCGCTGACATTCTCAGTGATGACTAATAGAAGACTATTATACAATAATGTCACGTGGTGTTAGCCATGTGTAGGATCCAAAGCCTTCAATCGATTCCCGTCCACATGACGTTTTTTTCTGCGCTGAGTTAGGTTCTTTTAGATTTTTAATAATGATCCCAAGATAAAAGTAGGCGAAAAACCCCTTGATGTTCACAAAAAGAAGGCTCGATGAGCGAACTTCTTCTTCTTCTCCTGAGCGTTTAGTCCCGCGCAGTCGCAGGGTCCGCTGTTCTTGTGATCTGTCGCCACCTCATCCTATCAAGGGCGTTATCTGCCGTAGCGCCGACTTCGCCGAGATCTCTCTTGATGACGTCCTTCCACCTTTTCCTTGGGCTCCTCTCGGACGCTTTTCGGGTGCCTCGAAATCTAGGGCCAACCTTACGGGGTGATTCTCTGGCCTTCTGAGGACGTGTCCGTACCACCTCAGGCGCTGCTTCCTGATCTTCAGCTGGATCAGGGCAGTCTTCATCAGTGGCCTAACATCCTCGTTTCGCACGCTGTCCCGACGGGTCCATCCATCCACATGCCCACCTCAGCATCCTCATCTCCGCCGCGTGCAGTTGCCGATCCTGCGCCTTACCCAGGGCCCAGCACTCACTGCCGTAGAGGAGGGCAGGTCTCACAACTGTTCTATAGAGCTTGCCTTTGAGCGTCCTAGAGCATCTTCGGTCGCAGAGGATCCCTGTGGACTCCCTCCACTTGAGCCAGGCTGCGTTTATCCGTCCCCTGACCGCCTGGTCCACACTTCCTTCCTCGGATAGCTCACTTCCGAGGTAGCGGAATTCTTCCACCTTTTCGATCATCTCCCCATGGCAGTCTAGGATCGATCCAGCGCACTGCTCAAAGCTGATGAACTTCGTCTTCTTCACTTTCAGCCGTAGGCCGTTGTCTGTGAGTGCTCTCTGCCACGGCTGAACCTTCTCCTCCAGCTCCTCCTGGTTATCGGCTACTAAGGCAATGTCGTCCGCGTAGAGGATCGTCCTGAGAGGGTCTTCCTGAAGGTGGTTCGCTATAGAGTAAAGCGTCAGCAGGAAGAGGAACGGACTCAGTGCCGACCCTTGGTGTATCCCCACTGTGATGTCCACCTTCCTAGTCACCCCGTGTGGAGTTCTTATCGCCGCTTTCGAGCCTTCGTACATGTCCTTTATGACCGTGATAAGACGTTCCGGGACACCACTCCCTCGAAGGGCCTTCCAGAGTACTGCCCGGGGCAACCTGTCGTAGGCTTTCTCCAGGTCCAGAAATGCTAGGTAGCAGGGTTTTCGTTTCTCCCGATATTTCTCCATCACCTGACGAGCGATGAAGATGGCGTCTGTGGTGGACCTCTCGGGCATGAAGCCCCACTGCACCTGCACTCAAGCTCGATGAACGATCAGTTTATTAAAAACACGCAAAAGAACAGAAACAGCAACGACAGGTAGAAACTTGGACGACGAGGTGATGATGATGAATTTGGTGTAGTAACATGGGTGCCGGTGCTCTCGTCCTAGCGACGTAGAAGGTAGACGATGGTATGAGTTGTGAGCGTTGACCAAGGCGTCGACGACTAAGCGATTAGATGTGCGACGACTCCTCCACGGCTTAGATGACGAGCGACCGGATGACGATGTGATAGTGGTGGTAGGAAGTGATGAGAATGCGGAGCGAGCGGCCAACGGCAAGTGAAGTAGACACGGCGCACGCGCGACCTAGACCAGCTACACGTTCAGAGGAACGTGTTTGCACCTACGGCTGACGGCAGAAACAGTACCCGCAGTACGACTGCAGCGACCTTAAGTTGAATGGACTCCTTCCCACGACCAAGCCCGGCCTACGGACTCGGACTCCTAGCTACAGAGGCTTGACGGACGGGGAAACGGCCTTGCACGGCCCAGCAGAACCACGTGGGAGCGACGCCCACGGGAGACAGAAGAGAAGCGACCCAGGAAGACAACGAAGGCAGACTGACTGTGGCAGGCGAGTCCCTCGAAGGTTCTAGACTTCCTGCGCTCTGCGGTCCGCAATTGTAGACCACGCGTCACGATCCGCCGTGTTGACTCCGCGAACACACGGCGACCCTTTTCCTAACTGCTGCATGCACTAGCACAACTCATTTTCCTTGACAACCATACTTTTAAACAAGAGATATAAGAATCGGTAGAGTTTATTTGCTCATGACAACCGATAATTGTATCCGATTTCAAAGAGGAAAGCTGAAAGACTAAAAGAATCACATGCAAGAATTCTGTGAAAGACGAAGAGACACATTCTGCACAAAGAAACACTATCAGTACTTGTTAGTAATCACTGTTACGACAGCCAGCACTCTATAATCGTTCGAATCAATATTAGCACATCGCTCGGTTGGACTAGTCAACAAAGTCCGGATCGAACTCGTCGATGAATCGTCGGTACTCGCGGACCTTCTCATATGTTCGCACCACCTCTGTCATTCTCTCCTAAAGAAACCATACACGTTGCTGAGAGGATTAGGTGCACGACCAGTGTTTGACTAAAATTCAAGGCAGCAGCCGGAGTTTCAGCCGTTTTCTCTCAAGGCAACTTCCCAATATTGTTTCTGTAACGAAAGAATTGGAGATGCAGAGGGTGTTTAGTCTTTTGCTAAGTTCGCGTACCTTGGGTAGGTAAGCATTACCTTTTCTATGCTTAATTTTGTACTTGATGTTTAAAGGAAGACCATGTTTAGAAAGTAAAGGGCACTATTGTACTTTACGGACTCCAGAGGACGAGAAGCCGAAAAAAATTCTCGCCCAAACTTTGCCTAGGGGGATGGGGGGGGGGGGGGTTATTTGGGGTGCTGATCACGAATCTGACACCCGTTTTTCGTTTTACCCTGGAGTACGGTAGGTTACGGTAGGTGCTGGTGACTAAGGCTGCCAAGGTCATGGTCACCGATTGCGAGCAACCCCATCCTTCTAAACCATTCCTGGAAATCGGCTGCGTCCATGTCTAGCTTGTCACAAACGTCCTTCAGCTTGAAGTCGCGCAGTTCTTCCTGGCGGCTGTTGTGGAACGGTTTTTGGAGGGCCATGATGCCTAGATTGCTATCTCTCGACCAAGCCTTCGCCTATCCAAGAGCTTCTCGCAAAAATGGGTTCTCGCTGATTTGCGAATTTTCATGCGATCGGTGCGGGACCACTTGCATGCTGTGCTAACCAGTAGCATCACAGATAACCCCTATAGCCCAAGTTTGGTCGAATTCGGTGACCATGATCTTAATCACCCGTACCTACCGTAACCTACCGTACTCCAGCGTAAAACGAAAAACGGATGCCAGATTCGTGATCAGCACCACAAATAACCCCCTTAGGCGAAGTTTGGGTGAAAACATTTTTTTCGACCTCTCCTCGTCCTCTGGAGTATGTAAAGTACAATAGTGCCAAGGAAAGTATAGTTTTGAATTCACCCACGAATTATGGGATAAAACGGCGAAGTATGAAAGGAACATAGCATTTGACGGCTTATGAAGCCATTTGTGACCGCATTCGTTAGTTTGCCCTTCGTAAGGGGCCGACTAATTCGAAGCTAGAAGCTTATTTACCTTCAGGATGGTGTATTTATTCGTTTGTGTCCGCCACCAAGCTATTCGTTGCTCGGTAGAAACCCAGCCCGACGATAGACTAGCGGCACATTCGCTCAACGGGAAGAGTTTACTCCAGTTCTAATGTTCTCCATTTTCTCCAAAAGTTATTGATGAAAATGGCATTTATTGATCAACCTTTCCCTGTAGTCAAGCACCACCTCTTTGCAGTGCAGCTGTTCCAAACGTATTTTAGGTGTGAAGCTAGTATCATTCTATTCGGTCAATCAGCTGATGGATTACGTTACCATTGTGTACTCCAACCTTGCTTTTGCTATGCTTATCTGTGATTAGTACCACCCGATGTGAGGGCACAGCGCCGCGAAACCTAGCGCATTACAGCATTGGCGGGTGATCGTGAATGGAATTATGGAGTGAGGATTAGCAGAAGGGCGCTGAAAACTGAAGCGCACGTAAACAAACTTATTCAAGTAAAATAGGTTGGTCTAGTGCAGATTCTAGCTCCTCTTCTATTCAAGAATTGTGCTCACGAAAGCACCGCTTCCAGCTACATCGGAATGCAACTCCGCACAAATAATTTCACTAAGGCCCCGTTTATACTTCATCGCCGCGAGACGCGACGCCACGTATTGTGGCCACATTGATCGAGCGATGTGATCAATCAATATGGCCACTATACATGCCGTCGCGTCGCTCGGCGTCAGAAGTATAAACGGGGCCTAAGGATTCCCTTTTGTGTTTTGTTGTCGATTGTTACGGCAGGTTCTGAAATCCATGTACACTAGGTGCCTTTGGTGTGAGGGAGAGGGGGAGGAGAGGGTACGACGCATTAAAACACTTCCCAATTCAACACTGCAAGCACAATCAGCTGTAATGCTCTAAACTGATCAATCGCACAATTTCTTAATGGGAGTGAGGAAGCTTGGCTTGTACCACTATTATAGGGACATTCTATTTTAGTGGTGAAGAGGGCGGTAGACGGTGTACAACTTTATAAGAGGACGGGAACAATAGGCTAACGCCTGGCGACGCAACGCCACATATTGTGGCCATATTGATCGGGCGACGCGATCGATCAATTTGGCCACTACTCAGAAAATTTTGAACAAGTTACTTGCAAGCTGCATGCGGGTCATAGATTGCCCCAAACTAGTCATTCGTACGTTGCTGCAAGCTAGCAGAAATGTCGCAAGTAAGTTACACGAAGACCCCTGCTAGTCATTCGTAAGCTGCTGCAAGCTAGCACAACATGTCGCATGTAAGTTATGTTGCATGTAATCTAGATTATTGCGGCGCTGAAGATGTGGAGAACAATAGTTCTTTCTGACCAACCGTGATTGTTGTTTGGTAAGTGGGAGATCGAGAAGAAATCGTTGCTCCTGTATGGACATAGATGAACGTTTCGAAGTTCGCTATGGTTCCTCCAACACGGTTTTTGGAACATATCGAAGGCAAAGGCCATGTTGGTAGACTATGGCGAACCTCGAAACTTACAGACTTAGGCCAAAATCTCAGCGTATAATAGACACAGATGACGCTCTTGAGGTCTGCTGCTCTAATTTTACTTCAATGATTCGGGATATCAAATACCTAAATGAGCCTTCTCTGTAAGATCTGCGATTTAAGGTCTAGAGGACCAATGATGTTAAAGGAAATAGGTACTTGATTACAACTGGATCAGACACCTCGCCAAGGTCACAGTATTCAAATGATGTGTTCAATGACAACGCCAATGACAATGATACGGTAATATACGGATGTCTAGGTAGTTTATATGGAAAAAGAGAACTGAAAGGTCTTGGAGCTGGGATTTAAATGAAAATGCTTGCGTGATGCAGTGAATAATTTTTCAACATTCGCATCGATTAGTGGATTTGGATAACCGGCGACGATTATTTGGGTCCAGAAGTGCTCTGTGTCCCGTCTCCACTTGTCGTGTTGCCACAGCCTCGCTTTACTTAGTCTCGTTCTCCGAGCGTTGTTATTGAACTCGTCATTTGAATGCTGTGACCTCGGCGATTCGCGACTCAGCTGTAATCAAACGCTGATTTTCCTTGAGGTCGCTGCTTCCTTGACGTAAAATTTCGATGTCGTCGTACGGTTAAATAAAGCATGCTTTCGTCTGCTCAGTGGAAAACTCGAATTGGTCAATATTTGTTGACAACGGTTTGGGTCCAAAGACCTTCTTCAGGTATAAAATGGCTATGCGGCGTATTTTAGACGTTTATGATCAACAGAACTATTGATGAATGATAGACCTGGACTCCACGAGAAGGAAGAGGGATGGGGCCACGGACTTCCCACCGTAGGTGTTCAGATCCTCTGTATTTGATTTAAGGCTGAATCACCCTATAGAAAGTCTTTCGCACTTCCCCTCGTTTTTCGTGTGGAGTTCTGGTATGTAACACAACAGCAGCTCCGATCAATCGTATATCTATAAAATATGCAAATATGGTTATTAAGGACCTGAAGAAGAAGCTATGAATGAGCTATGAATGAAGAGATAGAGTACAGTAGTGTAGTTGGGGTTATTTTGAATTATCCATTTGTTGTGTGCAGCGTTCGCTGCACACAACAAATAGATAATTCAAAATAACCCCAACTACACTACTGTAAACATTAAGTGATATAGTATTCAATCTGAGAATAACGAACGAATCAAAATGAAGTAGCGTCAAGATCATACAGCCTTCAACTATGCAAACAATGAATTGCACCAACCATTGGGTCGAATAAGTTTTAATGTCTTACACGAAGTTGTCTCGTAAACTAGTTTGCTTCTGGTTATGCCGCTACCAGTGAGTCAGAGTGGAGTGCCCCCCGTGAGGATATAGGATAGGATATCCGTTCTATTACTATAGCTCTAGCTAACAAGTAAAACACTATCATTCACTGTTTTGAAACGATTTTCACCCATGACCCCTTTCGGGAAGCCTAGAAAGATGGGTCCACAGATTCATCTCTGAAAAATCCGGCGATTTTACTCAACAACAAAGAAAACGGTAAGTAATTATACATAGACTTCTTTGTATAGTGGGACATAGATAAACACTCCAGCTGGATATAATACAATCCTACTTTAGCCGCGTAAAACTGCCAAAGTGAAACAAAAACGAGGTGGACTTCCTATCTAGACTTGGATCTCCTTCTTTTCGGGAAGAGGCTGTGAGATACTTTCTACCAATTAGGAAATGGATTTACAAATGCAAACAACCAAAAGAGATGAGGGAGGAAACAACAAAGATGACAGAAAGAATGACAAGACTGTCCGGCTCAGTACGGCAGTTCCGATTTCGAAATATATATCGTACGACCGCGTGCGCGTGTGAGGATGCTGCCGAATGACCGCGTGCGCGCGTGATGACGCAACCTACTGCAGTGCAAACTTGCACGAAATCTTCTTGCAAGCTTGCAATACAGTTAGTTGCGTGCAAGTTTAAAATTCCTGGGTTCAAGTTTGCAAGTTAGATAACCGCGAGCGATAAGTCGCAAGTAACTTGTTTTTGGGGTCTAAAGGCCCAAGTAACTGGTATGGAGCTCATAAGGCGCAAGTAACTTGTTCAAAATTTTCTGAGTATATGTGGCGTCGCTTGGAGTCGAAGTATAAACGGGGTCTAAAGAGGCTAAACCACGCAACAACTGAAGAGAGCCAAATGACTGATTATCACCGCCGCGTCAGGGATGGACAAAACGGATAGACACAAACTATTCCAATTTGATTTCTATCACGTGCAAACTGGTCAACAAACAAATGTTACGACAACCGTGCAGGTCTTAATGAGAATGAATCGTATATTTATGTATCCAGGCTGCATCGCAGCAGATCGCTTAGGGCCTGTTCATACTTCGCGACAAGAGCGACAAGACCGACAAAAGCGACTGGAGCAACTGGGGCGATGAATGTAGTGTGGTGCACGTGAATAATTACGCATTTCACACTATATTCGTCGCCGACGGAGTGTGGAGTACGCAATTATTTACGTACACCAAACTACATCCTTCGCTCTTGTCGCTCTTGTCGCGAAGTATGAACAGGTCCTTAATGTCAAAAAAGAGAAAAAATAAAAGTTTGAAAATGGCTCCTCGAAAAAGGAATTTAGCGGTGCGCTGTTCAGCTGGAGCTAGTATCCAATAGTTGGGTACCTCTCCGGCTTATAGTGCGTTTAATAATGTGGTTAATGTCGTACCGCTCGCCCTCGCGGTCGCTTCTCTCGCCATATCGTTGGCCTCGGACCTTCTGTAACCACTTCGTGCATCATTTCCTTCTTCTCGAACACCGTTCCAGATCGACCTTCCCATGGCGCAAGGGGCTTGTCTGCAATGAGGTACAAATGCTTGCTTTGCACAATATTTACTGGTTTGAATTTCATTTATATGGAACCCCTTATTCGATGAGTGATCATTCGCTATGTGGGTCATTCGAATACCCCGTCTGGTCAACCAGAAATTTGAGTTAGCCTCCGTTGTCGCTGACAATACAAATTAATAACGTGATTTGTAATTCTGTGACCAAAATCGAGCAAAGCGGAGGAACAACACACTGAGACCGTCCCTTCACAGTGGAGAAGATATGCCCTGTTTTCACAATGAAGAAACTGTAGCAAATGGTAAATGCACTGCCATTTATGTTACTGTCCGAGTCTCCGCGAATAGGAACTCATAAAAATGTAGCGGCAGTATAGTGAGTGGCGCCACATTTGCATCGTGTACCAAACGAACTACAAACGTGCCCAGTGCTGTGAACGCTTTGTATCATGCAGAGCACTTTATTCGGTAGTAAGAAACTACAAAGAAGCGTTGAAATATTTGTGTCATGCTTTTGGAAGATGAAGAGCAGATGTCATCGTTGTTAGAGTATAACCAAAATAGTAACTCACCGAACCGCTGGAACGCAGGGCTGAGTAGGCGCGGGCAAACCCTTGACAGCAAACGCGCCCCAAGTAAGACAGATGAGACGTAGGCTAGGATCGATATAGGTGATGGCAAACGCGCCCCAGGCGAGACGGCCAAGGCGCGGGAAGCGGGTTAAAGGAAGAGCCCGCCACGTGGGTTAAGGCCGACTGGCCTAAGTGTCTTTTGGTCGTTGTGCTCTTCGTGAGCGTTCGTGGTGCTCTTCGTGACGTCTGTGTCTTCGTTGTGCCCTTAGGGAACGCCGTCCGTGCTCGGTGTATGTGTTCCTGCGTTCCGTGAGCTCTAAGCGAGCATCTCGTGGCCTTGTTGCTCTTAGTGAGCGTCTACGTGTTATCCGGGCTCTTAGTGAGCGTCTCTAGCTCTGCGTGAGCATCTTGGGCTCCTGCTGGCTCTTCGTGAGCGTTGTGGTGTGCCTTTAGCTCTTCGTGAGCGTCTCGTGGCCTTGTTGCTCTTGGTGAGCGTCTCGTGATTCTGTACCTTCCCAGAAGCGGGCGAGTCAGGAGGGTGACGGACGTTCTGCCTGAAAGCGGCGCGGGCAAAGACGCGGGACAGTGCCTGCGGAGCCAATTAGCGTCGACTCGCACAGTGACACCCGCCGCTTCGCGCTCAGCCAGACAGCCCTCGCCGCGGAGGCGATTGTGACCCAGGCAACCACGGGAGCCCGCAGGTAGACCAGATTTTGTGTGATTACAATCGATAGAGGGATAGGAGGCTCAGACGGCTTGCATTGGCAGTCCAGAAATTGGGATTGATCTGAACCCTACCATCTCCTATATCAGAATTTCGAGCTCTATTGAATGAGACAGGAAAGAATCTTGCCTCAATAACCCTTACAGCTATTTTTTTCTCGCGCTTTTAACTTTCGTTAAATATCAGTTTTTATTTATACCAGAATTAACTACGAGGCATGCTTCCAACCTACTGATGTGAACTATACCATCTCCTGTATTAGAATTTCGATCTCTATCGAATGAAGTAGAAATTATCCTGTCTAGATAACCCTTAAAGCGCATTTTTTAGGCGTTGTTTAATTTTCGCTAAATATCGGTTTTTATTCACATATATCATGAATAAATGCGACACTTGCTTCGAGGCGAAAATTGCACAAGGATTCCTATTAGATAGATGAGAGATCTTTTAACAGAAGTTTAAAACGTTAGTTTCAACATGACATCTCTTTAGCATTTCGTAACTGATTTTTCCATGGAACTTTATAATACACACATCATATATTTCGAAAAAAAAAACATTAAATAGGTGGTTTTTCAAATCTAAAGTTCACCGAGAATACATTTCATCACACAATACTTAAAACTGTCCGTTCAGTCGTTTGTGGCTTCTAGCAGTTTTTTGACCTCGAGTTCCACAGGCAGTGTACCTGCATAGCCAATGTCTCCTCCCCAATTAACGAGTTAGGAAACACTGATGAAATGCTTTAAAAAAACTGGGTACTTCGGTGTTCTTAGGAGATCCACTGACTATCAAATTGATCTCGTTGGGCAATTTCAGACTGTGAACATGCGCTACGCAATTAAGGACCCTAATGTCGTTTTCAAAAAGGTTGAGCACTTGTGGTGCTCTTAGAAAATCTCTCGTCTATCTAGTTATATTCCTCGCGCGATTTCAGCCTGGAAGCATGCCTGGCAATTAATTCTGATATAAATAAAAACTGATATTTAACGAAAATAAACAACGCCTAAGAAGTCGCCTTAAGGGTTATTTAGACAAGGTAATTTCTAGCTCATTCGATAAAGATCGAAATTCTAATACAGGAGATGGTAAAGTTCACATCAGTGCCTGGAAGCATGCCTCGTGGTTAATTCTGATACAAATAAAAGTTGATATTTAACGAAAGTTATTTAACACGCCTGAAAATATTTGTTTAACGGATATTGAGGCAAGATTCTTTTCTGGCTCATTCGATAGAGCTCGAAATTCTAATATAGGAGATGGTAGGGTTGAGATCAATCCCAATTTTCGGACTGTCAATTCAAGCCGTCTGGGCCTCCTATCCCTTTATCGATTGTAATCGCACCAAATCTGGTCGACCTACAGGCTCCCGTGGTTGGCTGGGTCAGCATCGTCTCCGCGGCGAGGGCTGCCTGGCTGAGCGCGAAGCGGCGGGTGTCACTGCGCGAGTCGACGCTAATTGGCTCCGCAGGCACTGTCCCGCGTCTTTGCCCGCGCCGCTTTCAGGCAGAACGTCCCCCTCCCGAGTCAGGAGACCCGCGTGTACGTTTCATTTGCGGCATCCTCGTTTCATCCGCAGCATTCTCGTCAGCGCCTCGTCGTCGGGTCCTCGCGAAGGCATCTCGTTCAGAAAAATAGGGTGAGCCGGCGTATCCTGTAGTAAGGTTGTCGACGATAAGCTTTGGCTGTTTGTGAGTTTCCTAGGGTGATCTACGCCTCGTGGTAGCTAGGGCGTCTTTAGTCGCATCCCTGCGTTTCAGTGGGTCTGTCGGTGTTCGCTAGGACATACTTTCTGTTGAAGTGTTCTTGTTTGTTCTGGTTTTTGTGTTGTTTGTTGATAAAGTTTTATTAAATCGAGACGTTGATCGAAGAGTGTCCGTGATTATCGGTTCTATCGATTACCAAACTTTAATCTTAATTTCACCCGGCCCTTACATCGTTGGTAACATTCTTGGTGGAGCGCTATGCATTCTTCTTCCACGAGAGAGTGAAAGTGACTAGCGTTATGCACGTGCACTAAGCTGTGGGTCAAAACCTGCCCTGATTTCTGCATATGAACAGTACCGTGTAAAAGAAAAGTGCAGACTAAGGTAATATACCAAACAGATTGGGCTCTGTGCTCATGGTTTCTACTAAGTTGTGTGACTATTCGAAAGCATTTTCTCTTGTATACCCACCATTAGCTAGAGAGTGTCATGAAATGCGCCTACCAATCATTGCATACTCCTTGACATCTGTCGTCTCCTCAACCTCTTTTCGCTCCGCCTGCGTTGACTGATCAGGTTCTCTTGTGGAGACCTTCTTCTCTTCTAAATATCATGGGATTAGGAAAAATCACGGCACCGATCAATTCCAGATGATATACCAGATGTGGCAGGCGAACATTCAAACTAATTTAGCATTTCCATTGGCAAATGCTAAGTCCAAGGAGTTTGGTATTGCATTAAAAGGGGTCTCGTTTGCATTTTGAGGTTCTCGGTTAAGAGCGACGACGGGAGGACTGTTCCCGCGTTGTTCACAACTGCAGCGGAAATGAGGTATGGCATGGAAAATAACAGGCGTCCGCTACGAGTTGTGTTTGCCCCGTTTATACTTACATCGCCGCGCGACACGACTCAATCGAAGCGATGCGTCCCATCACATCACGCTGTTTTGGACGACGAGGAGCACCCCGAACAACCGGCGCCACCGTCGACACCGTTACAACGGATCCTGAAAATCCGGTTCGCCCACACTTCTGTGTCACTTGTCCCACTGGACGTCCCCAGAAGAAGACCTTTTGCTGCGCCAGTTTATGCGCTACTGGCATGCCACGTGGGGTGCTGGTGGTCGCTTCGTATGCGACCATTCTAATAATTTCGGAACGCGGACAACGAACTTCGTTGAAGGGTTTCACAGTAGCTTCGAAGGGCGTTTCCTACTGGCACCCCTGCTATGGCAGCTCTATTATAGTTTTTAGCATCACAGTTAACTATGGCCAAATCGCAGGTCCTGCCTATAGCAAATGGGGAAATGGCGAAAAGATATATCCGAAGTCGCGAAGCCTGCAGCCAAAATGAAATACACGATGGGATGAGACGCTTCAGACAGTTCCTCCAGGCAGCTGGTCGCCCACCTACCACGAGAGTGCAAGGGTCACCTTGATACCTTAGCCAGCAACCTTGCCCACTGGTTAGCTCTAAATGTGTCCCCGTCCCCTCGTTGAACTCCTCTGAAGAGCCCTACGCATGTTATCCTGCCCATTCCGTGAGGAAACTGTTAGCACACTTGCCTTTGTATCCAGGTATATGCTTGCTCACAAATGTAATCTCATGCTTCACACGATTCAGTTGTTTTCATTTGTATGTTGCCATTTGTACTTCATACGCTTTGATAAAGAGTGTTTTATCTCAAAAGACAAGTTTCAAACATGTTTCTAAACATCCTGCATAAACTCAGTGACCATTGTGGCACAGTGTATTTCCTCAGTGATATCACCAACAGTACGATTGGTGTTGAAACCACACTATGATGAAACGCCGGTCGTGCAAATCGCTCAAGAAACAGCATGTTCCCACGCGAGACGATACTGCACGCGAAATAGCGGAGAGGCAGCGAGAGGTGGCAGACGCGCTGCAAAGCGACGTGACTCAGCAGTGGCGCTCAGAAAATTTTGAACAAGTTACTTGCGCCTTATGAGCTCCAAAACAACTTACTTGCGCCTTTAGACCTCGGAAAACAAGTTACTTGCGCCTTATCCCTCGCGGCTAACTAACTTGCAAGGTTGCACCTAGGAATTCTAAACTAGCACGCAACTAACTGCAGTGCAAGCTTGCAAGAAGCTTTCACTCAAGCTAATGTTTCGCGACTAAGGTTGCGTACTCGTCCTCACACGCGGCGTGAGCGGTCGTGCGCTATATCTGTTCAATCCAGAACGGCGTCACTCCGCCGACGCTGCTCTGCCAAGGCAGACAGTCCTGCCCCTCCTTCTGTCACCTTCCTTATTTCCTCTCTCTCTGTATATGTGTGTTCCGTCCGTCCGTCGCAACTGGAGTGGGGGCACGCATACGTACTGGCCATACTGAACGGTTGATGGTGCTCAACAGCGGCCCGAAAAGGAACGGACAAGTTTCTGATGCCCCACACTACGGAACGAACGCCAAATACCTAGCGCCAGAGAGTTTCTGACGGGATGTCAAGAGAACACCAGGACACCCACCAACGTGTTTGTTGGACTTGGCGTTGATCACTGACTTGGCGAGCAAGTCAGTTATCAACGCGACGACAGGTGCCTTCCTTCTTTACACCATAATAGGACTATTTTCATAAGTTCCTTGGATTAGACTGTTGCTATTAAAAACAAACGTTTGAGAATGAAGGTTAACATTAGAGATTAGTGAAGACCTGATATGTGATAGACTTGTGCTTCAAGAAGGAGAAACTTATTATAAGGCAGTGCAAGTCGGAAAAGGTGCCATTTGAGGATGAGGAGAGAATGCTGGCCCGGCCAGAAATACCCTCGCTTCCACTCTAGGCTTGCACCACATAGTATTGTTTAGTAGAAAGCAAACTTCGAGTTTCATTTTTAGCAAAATTTGGCCGTCGGAATTCGTTATGCTATCGTTTATTTTGTTACCGTTTATTAAATTTTCACAAAGGTAAAAGACGAAGGTCTATGTGAACAAATACACTTATAGTTTAAATCTATACTAGGTTTATGCTAGCAGGAGGTTACCTATGATTTACAGGGTCTTCGTTTAAGACGAAGGTCTATGTGAACAAATACACTTATATTTTAGATCTAAACTAGGTTTATACTAGCAGGAGGTTACCTATGATTTACAGGGTCTTTGTTTAACTTACATGCGACATCTTGTCTAGCCTGCAGCAGCTTACGAATGACTAGCAGAGGTCTTTGTGTAACTTACATGCTGCGTTTATGCTAGCCTGCAGCAGCTTACCAATGACTAGTTTGAGGGAATCTACCAGACTGTCCAATAATTCCTGTCCGAAAATTTTCAAAATTCTATAATTTTCCTTAGAAGTGTTATCAGGCAAGTGTAAAAACCTTCTAGAAGATTCTCCAGAGTTCCACGCTAGGGGTATATAAGGCGCAGTCGCCGCGTCTAGCTACCAGTACAAGCTAAAATGGACGAAGGTCGAATTCGTACGTTCGTGTACTACGAGTGGCTGCTGGGCAACGACACGGGCACCGCGGTCGCCAACATCTGCAGAGCGTGCAAGGAGGATGCAGTGTCCCAACGCACAGTCAGACGCTGGTTCAATCGTTTCGAGAGCGGCGACACGAGCCTCGAGGACAGGGAACACCCGCTGAAGATCATGCTCTGCTGCTGGTGGGACGCCAAGGGCATGCTGTACTTCGAGCTGCTCCCGCACGGCAGGACGGTCACCGCCTCCAAGTACACCGATCAGCTCGAGAAACTAGCCGCCGCCATCTGAGAAAAGCGTCCCCGACGGGCCTCGGTCCACCTGCTGCAGGACAACGCGCGCACCCACGTGGCGAAGGAGACCCAGCAGAAGTTAGCGACGCTCGGCTGGGAGACGGTTGCCCATCCGCCGTATTCACCGGACCACGCCTCCTCCGACTACCACTTGTTCCGCCCGCTGAAGCACCATTTGGCCGGAAGGAAATTTACCAACTACGACGACCTCAAATCCGACATCGCGGACTTCTTTGAGTCGCAGCCCCCGGAGTTCTGGGCGAAGGGCATCGGCGACCTGCCCAATCGATGGGACACTGTTGTGGATAACTGTGGTGATTATATTGTTGATTAGACTTGCTTTTCAATAAAGTTGAAAAAAAATTAAGAATGGTGAAATTTTCGGACAAGAATTATTGGACAGCCTGGTATTACCTGCATGCAGCTTGCAAGTAACTTGTTCAAAATTTTCTGAGCGGGGACCGTCAACCGTCACAGTCACGCGGTTACACACAATTGCGTACTTGCACTCACTGACTCACGTAATTGTGCACACATTTCCAAGTCCACTGCAAATGTCAATTGAAGCAGCAGTATCCCAGCCCACTGCGATCAATCGCCGATTTCGAGAGCGACGCGATCTGACGCTGAACGGAGCGGTTAGTCGCGTGTTCACACGATTTAGGCTTGTGTTATACTCCCGCAGGAGCATCTGCGGACGCACGGGAATCGCGCCGGGATCCCGTGCGTCCGCTGACCAAACGCCGCGCCCCGCCACGCCGGCCGTCCGCGGTACACCCGTCCGCGGACGTCCTGCGGATGCTGCCGCGGGAGTAGAACACAAGGCTAAAAGGCCCTACTTCTGCGGCGTTGCCGCTGCCCTATTCTTAACCATAGGGTAGGGACGCAAAGCTCGTCGCTGGCGGAGTCCCTCCTTCACTATAGCAGCGAGCGGCGTTGCCGCAGAAGTGTGTGGGGGACCTTAACCACCGACAGGGTGGCGTCAAGGTGGAGCGGCGCAATTAATCAATGCTGTATCGCGAAACGAAAGTCTTTATAACATTGTGGAAATGTTGAGTTCGCCCGCATTGGGAGTAGAACTCCGCTGAACCGACTTGAACGAGCTATTGACTAGGGTTCAATGGTCCTAAACATTTTCTTCCTTGGATGCGGCATTCCCTCGAGCCGAAGCAAGCGCAGCGCGGTTCGTACATCTTTCCTTCCATTCATCCAAACCACTCACTGTCGACTAGCGTTGTCTGGAAAGCGCAGAACACTGCGTTATCGGTCGTGTAGCCACCACAACCCATTGTATGTACAGGTTTAATGGGTGTTCAAGTTACGTCAACGACGAACCACCAGGATGGTTTGCGTAATGCCATGCTTTGTCCTCATTCTTTATC
Organism: Heligmosomoides polygyrus polygyrus; assembly: GCA_947396885.1. Lineage (NCBI taxonomy): Eukaryota > Metazoa > Nematoda > Chromadorea > Rhabditida > Heligmosomidae > Heligmosomoides > Heligmosomoides polygyrus. The sequence continues at coordinate 86,376,415 of OX377202.1, forward strand.
CTTATCCGCTATGATGCTTAGAAACTTGCCCCTTTTCGTGGGTTCTTCCTTGGAAGTCTTCAGCACAGGGATGAGTTCTCCACGCTTAATTGGCGGTAAGCGATCGTCCTCACTGCTTCTCATCAACGTTTTATCGCGTTCTAAAATAGAAATTTGTCGGCTGATTTTGAACTCTATATTCTGTCTCTATCCATCTATTCTGCACCACAAACGGCTATAAATAGAAAGGTATTCAATTATTGAATGTTGGAAGCGACGCCATGCTTCTATCCCATGCCACATCCATCGTCTTAAATACTATCGTAGACAAGCAAAACCGGCTCTAGTTCACCGTTCCCCAGAGGCTCGAAATCTTCCTCAGCTTAGAATGTGAAACTAAGGGTAACACTGAGTAGCGTCTAGCCATTCAGTAACGTTCTAGAAAGCTTAGCCTTCAGAACGCGCCACAAATTTTGCTTCCGCTCATTATTTCGAGTATACACTTCACCTACACAATACTTGGAGGAATCGTATGTAGAGATCAGAATTCAATTTTTTTCTTTCCTTAATTAAGTACTGATACTAATATTATATTACTACGCTGTATTTGAAACTCAAACTAAATAATATTAATAAATTCACTGCATGATAGACTGTGAAGTCTCCAACTAAAATCGAGTCCTGTTCAAGAGGTGAATTGCAAACGTATCTGAAATTTAATCCTGCTTCACGGGCATCCCTCATCACCTACACATTCATAATTCAGACATGATTCCCTCGAACAGAATGCACAATCAGCAGGAATAAGGCACAAGAACTTATCATCATTTCACTGCTTACCATTGTTGTGGTGAAAGGAATATCCTATTATATAAATATTCGGATAATTCAATCGAATAATTGTTCAAATAGTCGAATATTCAACATTTCTAGATTTTCGAATATTCGTTCGAATTCAAATATCAAACGTTTTAAAAAGCCAAATATTCATTCGAATTCGAACATCGAAAGAAAGCCATATTAGAGTATTATTCGAAAATCGGATATTTCAACTTCATTCGAAAATCGAATAATCTTATTCGAATATCGAAAAATTGATCAGCGAATAAAATCGTTCGTTCATTCATTCGATAGCATTTCTCAAAAAGCACAACTATACTGCTCACCATCGTTACTTAACTACTAAAAGTAGAATGCGCGGCGCATCACAAGCGGATTGCCGCACGCAAATATTAACACCTTCTCTGGTGCAAAATAACACTATTCTCTAGGTTAAAAGAAAAGTCGCGGCACAAGTACACACATGTGGCACGTAAATTTGCAAGAAAATTTTCTTAAAATAAAGCTCACTGGTTTTCTGCACATCGTCCTCTGGGCCAGTGAGTCGTGGCAACTTCGTAACGGACACACTGTGTTCTTTGAGGATGCCTTAACAGCGACATTTAGAACCGGACCACTATGTGGTGAAAGTACTTCTTTCGATGAAAGTTTCTTCAGCGCTTCTGGCTCAAGAAGTTTTCCAATTGTTGCTACGTTTATAGAGCGAGACGATGACATAACAGAGTACATGTCGCGAAAGCGAACAGCAGGGAGTGCGGGAGCATTCTGCTGCTCCTACCGTAGTCAGCGCAGCCAATCACGGCATCGATCGAGCACGTTTCCTTGCCTCTGTGGCTGAACTCTGACCGTCCCATCGCGGGAGATTACGCTGTGTGCTCCGCCTTCTCCGAAACCCCTGCTGTGGCGACTTCGCAACATGTACTGATAACGGCTTTTAGTAACTAAACAGAAAATAGTCAAAAAAGTAGAAAATATTCTAAGTAGAAAAAGTATAAAAAGCATGAAAAGCAAGGCATACATCCTTGCTTCGTAGATGATATTTGTTGACGAAAAATTGTGTTCTGCAAACAACAGGGAACCAACACAACGTTTTTCTACTCTTATACTACGATATTCATATTTGTGCTCAGTTTAACCAGAGGTTCGAGGAAACCCACTCTTTTCCTTGGTCTCGCCACCTCGAATGTTCGACATGCTGATGGAATGGTTGTCCTCCGTCCACATCTCGTTGCCGGCTTTGTTCAGCTGCTCCAAACTGCCGCCGAGCTTAACATTGGATCTTTGGTATTGATCTTATCGATCAGTACTAATCAATTCAATCAGGGATTTTTGAAAGAAACTGCAATTCCGATTTTCTAAACCACTTCTTTGTAAAAAAAATCTCTTTTAACACTACTATAATCTGCAGTGTCAAGTTAGTCTGTTGCTGCAACCAGGGGTGCACACGAAATTCTCTGCGTTAAATTTTTTTAACGAAAAATTTTCGATAAACTTCCGATAAATCGTTAAATTGCATTTGAAGAAATACAACTAGCTGCAAACCATTATTTCAGAAGAAAAAAATTAGGGAGAACCTCGTACGTTTCAACTTCAAGAGGTCAGAAGCTATAGTTCAAGGTTGTAGTGTAACACTGCAATGTAAAATAAGCTGTTCAACATCAACAAACACGGAAAATGAACAATCGTTCAGCAACAAATCACCTACAGAGTGCGGAATAAGAATAGGTGTGGAATTATCATTCAAGGTGATCACCGACAAGGCATCTTAAAATGTTCGATCAGTACCCGCTCCCTTTCCTAGATCTTTTGTCCGACTGTTCTACGAGCATATATAATCTTGTGGGCACCAGCCCATTAAGTACAGAGAGAGCTAATAAAGATACTATTAAAAGCCTATCAGTGGAATGTTAACGCGTTGTCGAAAGCACAAATTTTGCGTGTCTGATGTGTGAGACCAATCCATTTTTTGCAACGTTGGGACCGCGACACGGCATCGTGTCACACGGTCCCAAACTGCCGAAAAGTTGTTACACGTCGTCAACATGTGAACGTTCAGGAAAAGTAGTTTTTCTAATATTCGTTATTAGCGTTTTTATAAAATCGTTCAAAATACGCTCAGCGTCCGGAAACATCCCCTCCGCCTCAACCGCTCCAGGTGGCGGACAAAATATTCTGGGATAAGCTGCGCCAGGTGAGGATAGGCATGTCCAAGGAGGAGGTTAGGCCAGTATCTTTGTGGAATCGTTGTCGTGCCTGGGGAATTTCCATTACCAAAATGCATTAAGCCTTTATCAACACGCGCGATTTTCAACTGAGTGCCGCATGGGACAGCGCGCATTTTTCCCGCGCGCTGATAATTTGAATTATTTTATTTGTATTATTTATTAAACATGAAAGAACAGTCATAAAAGAAGTTTCCATTGGACTATCTTGACCGTAGATATTAGTGAACTCAGCGATTCATATTGTACTACTAAATGCTTGATAATATTCCATTAACTATTTTATGGCGGTGTCCGACGACATCGTCGGACAATGTCGTGGAAGGGTTAAAGGATAAGGACAAACGATGGCCTCATATTCCATCCTTTATCCTCATCATTTAATACGTGGCAAATTCAATCTGTTTTCAGAGCGCGGCGCATTCTAGTTCTGCCGGATATCCTGAAGGCGTTTTGGATGCGATTTGGCCATACAATGACTTGCTGTGGCCAGTCGATGAAGAAGTCAGCGTTCCCCTTTCCAGACAAGTCTAGTACCAATTCACCGAGCCCAGAGAGGTTGAAGGTTTGGTTGGCCTGGGAGGAAAATCCGGAAAAAAGATCACAACCCTAGTATAGGTTGCACGCGATAGCCGGCACCTCCTCCGACTGCGCTACACACACCCCTAAAATGCATTATTTCCAACAAAAAAAATTGGAACAAATTCATGAAAACATTAAAATATTCATGCAATCTTAACATTTTTTAGAAACAGTCGTAATCGGGAGGATGAGACCTGCAACATTAAAGGATGCTAAGAGTAAATGTGATAAACTCACTGTTAAATTCGTTAAATCGTTAACCGTTAAACTGCACCCCTGGCTGCAACCTGTTTACCTGGAACGAGGATATTTGACGTTTTTCTGTATTTTTTATCTTTCTTTTACCATACTTTTCTTCATATTCTTTCATATCTTTTTTAGTCTTTTATATTTTTTTATATTGTTCCTAGTTTTTATACCCAAAATAATAACTCCAAAATCGCACGCCGCTGTTATTCGAACACTAAATATACAATTTTCATGGCGGACCGGACCCTTTTTAAACTAATCGTAAATAGGACACCCTTAGCTGGCCTAAGACCTTGAAATCAGAACGAATTCTCTCAAATTAAAATAATCTTTTTCCACGTTAAACTAAAAACCCTCTAAAGAAGTTTGAATAATTTTTTATTCAAGGTAAGTTTTAGTATTAATATAACATTCTTTAAAGTTTTAACTCACTTACACAGTAAGTGAAAACATTGTTTGAAATTTTATAAAATCCTTATTTATCGAGAAAATAATTGCTTAAAACTTATTTTGAAGAGAAGGAGGGCGACCATTTTTTAGTGCCAAGAACGAAATTGTACTATTCCCTCGTCCAATTTTATAATTTATTTTCCGCTTTTTATTGGACTGATAGTAAAATTTCTGCTTGAGATTAACACCTGTAAACAATAGAACAAAAACAATATTAAAAAACACACATATCATCACTTGGATGTTTTGTGTAAGCGGCATTTAAATTATCGATCAATTAAAAATCTGGACTCAAAAACGAATGCATGGCGCAATATCCTATTTTAATGCACCAAATGATCGCCGCTTTGTTATGCTTTGAAAAAATTCTTTAACTTATTATTTCTGAATATTTTTGATTCTCTATTTTTATTTTTATTTTTTTTTTGAAACTTTACTAAATTATAACACTCCTTCGGCAGCTAATATTTAAAAAATTTAAAGAAGGTTGTACCAAGTTGTGCAACAAAAACAATTGCAAGGAGCACATATATCCTCACGTTGGCGGTTCATGTAAGTGGCATCTACATCGTCAATCAAATAAAAGTCGCGACGAGCTTTCGAGCATGGCGCGTTCAGATCTGCCATAGATTTATGGTGTTGAATTTGTTTCATAGTTTATGCTAGTTTATTATTTTTCTCCCAAAAATAAAAATTTTGTAAAATTATTTCACTAATTAGAGCAGGTGAATTAAAGGACATGAAAGTAAGTTATGCTATTTCAACCATCTCCTAGAGTCTGTAGTATCACCTGCCTGAAGGTCATTTCGGTTTGAAAGAGCCGCTTTGATTTCCAGTCTTAAAGCTACATAGCTTAGAAGGGTGTCCAATTTGGTTTGAAAAGTGCCCCAGTCAACGTGAAAATGGTATGAAATTCGGAGGCTTGACGGTCGACATCGCGGAGGACATCGCGTGCAAGTCGCTGCTGCTGGTGGAATAACGACTTCATCGGAACTTATTCTCACGACGTCGCCTACGCATATTGAGGCATTGCGCGTTTCCACGAGGAAGAGGAAGTGTCTGTTGCTCGAAAGCGATAGGATATTGGGTACAATTCATCGCCGATGTATTCTGCAGACGAGAAGCTCGGTCAAATCACTTCCGCGACTTCAGTTTGCTGATGTCATCGCAATGGATTTTCCTTTCCAGACAGTTCTGGCACCAGTTCATCAATCTTGGAGTGATGAAAGACTTTGCTGACTTGGGCGAGACTCGAACCAGAAACTTCGTCATAGGTTACATACGACACCAGGCACCCCCTCCGACTGCGCTACAACTCTCTCAAGCGATATTGTTTAGCAATATGAATTTTATCCCTGGGTCGGGTTTAGACCACTAACGACACCAAAGTGGTCAAAATGTTAACTAAGAAAATTTTTACTGGAAACATTGCTCAAGAATTTAAATGTTAGATTAAACAAATTTGAATTCTTTAAATTATTTATTTGTTATTTAATCTTGAAAAGAGGCGCTTCCCAAAGATCATGGAATGATATTCTTATTTTATTTATGCCATTTTCACGTCGAATGGGACACTCATCTAATGGTAAACTAGCCTAACACTTTTTAAATTAAAGCAAACTTTCCCAAATTGGAAAGGGCTTCTTCTACATCAAACTGGAGACTCTCCAAAAAAAATCAGAATAATTTCTTGTTAAAGAAGGTTCTAGTAAATCTTTCTTTAATTTTTTAACTCATATACCCAATAAGTGAACAGGCTTGAAATTAAACAAAAATTAAAAATTTATAAAATAATTGATGAAAAATAAAGGTTTAAAGCTAGTTTCAAAACACTGCGAGGAGGCGGCCGTTTTTTGTACCAAAAAGAAATTGCCCTCGCCCAAGACGTGGTGATTTTTTTCAAATTTGTTGAGTAATGTTTCAAATTTAATTTATCCTTTATTTCCTATTAATACAAATTCTATAAAATTATTACAATTATTGGGCGGTGAACTAGAAAATGTCAAAAAACGTTCTACAAAATTTTCCTTGAACAAAAAATTATTCTAACCGTCTTATTGAGTCTGTAGTTCAACCTGCCTGAAGTTGATTTTGATTTGAACGAGTTCGCTTCGATTTTAAAATTCTTAAAGCTAGATTCAAAGAATGTCCAATTTCATTTGAAAGTGTCCAATTCGACAAATCACTGAAAGTGGTATGTTTTCAACCATTTATCTTTAAAATAAATTTAACTTTATGAAATTGCCTTTGCTTTTCACGACAGTTAAATCTGCAGATGACGTCTCCGCCTCTATCACCTGTGCGACCATATAATAGCGCAGTAGAAGGAGGTGCCGACTGTTGTGTGGGCCCGGAATCGTTTTCCAGGGATTGGATCCCGCCTAGGCAAATCAATCCTTAAATCACCTTGGGGTCGATGAACAGGTGAACGAGAATAAACCACACACTTCTTCAGAATGGCCTACATGAGGAGGCGAAAATCACAGCCAATCACAGCAACGACCAAACACGCGACAAGCAATAAAGACACAGATCGTACTCGATTCTTTATTGTCATGCGGCGGTGGTCTTTTGTGCGTACTGATTGGTCTGGCGCTTCCTCCTTCTCCCACCTAGGCCACATTAACAACTAGTCCCGATCATTACATTGATAAAACAACAAATTGAATTGCACGATTTCCATGTTTCGCAGAAATAAAATGTGTGGAGTATCCTAAAAGGGAACGACTTTCTTCTTCTTTTTTATTGTAAAGGATTCTAGAAGGGAGGAGAAGAAAACTGCTTCAACTTCTTCACACAAAACTTAAAGCGATGTTATGCAATGCAATGCATTCGTCGTAGTGCGCCATGCACTTGGCTTCGACAGGATTTTGGGAATTTTGGAAGGATACCTGAAACCATCTGGTCAAGTGCCTTCTCTTACGAAGTTGGTTTACGAAAGACGAACAGCGCCTTCAACCTGGGCGAGGAATCGAGCTCTGGTAATTAATGGTGTTACTTACAAATAAAAATACAAGTACTTTTACCTTTTAAGAACCAGCTTAAAATTCCAGAAAAATCCAACAAAGACGTGCTGAGCCAGGTGAAGTGGCGGCCATTGTTGGGAGCACTCTTCGGCCACCCACCTTCACCTATCAAACGGCACCCCACCCACCTCCTCTCTGTTCCTTCCGGTCGGCGCCAATAACTCACACGACGAAAACAGCACTTCTGGTCGGGAAATGGCAGGAGAAAATGACCGCCGTTTGGAGGAAGCCACTCACCTTCTCCTTCGACAAGCCACTCAGATTCGCTGCCGATAGATTAGGACTCTTCGACAGGCCGTCGAGTGGGAACGGTAGACCGGTGGTGCTACCGTAGCCGGCCTTCTTCAGGTAGAGATCCATACTGTCACCGGAGTGGAGATAGACCGGCTTGCCTTCGGTTACTCGCACCAGGGATGTCCATTTCTAAGAAATATAGGCAATTAGAGAAGTACTTAGAATTCTGGAGGCAAACCAACCCTTTCGGTCTGGGTCCAGACGCGATTCGCTCCGTAGTTACAGTCGATGAATGGCCCCCGTTCCACGGCCACGTACTCGCCATTGTGCTCGAGTTCGGTGAACTGCAAAGGAAGGCCCGTTGGCAATGAAAAGGAGCTCAAACCTTCTAATTTCACCCACATGGTCCACCCTGACCCCGTGGGTCGAGTAGAGCCGGTTAATCGCCGTCGTGGTGCCGAGCTTTCGCGTGAGCGCGTCGAGAAAGACGATCTGCAAAGCGATGCAAATGGTGTCAGGCGACGTCAGAGAAGGTGTCAGACTCACCCAGTGCTTGTACTCCCTTCGAGTTACGGTAATCAGCTTGCCGGGATCACGCTCGTCACCGTTCTTGTAGACGCGGATCTGAATGGCGGACGACTTTTAGCAGTTCGAATTAGGCTCCACCCCACCACACTGAATGACCGCCAGATCCCATCAAGCATGGCCTAATCGCCGGCTGGTCAGGAGGAAATGTCCTCGTGTGATGGTTTTCCGTCAAAAACAGAAATTGGAAGTAGAACGCCAGTAGTGCCAGGCTTGCGAAAGTTTTTGCCAAGCAGGTTCAGCGCCGCGTAACCTAGACGGACTTCCTCTGGAGGTACCACGGTCATTGCACACTTCCGAGGCGAATTCGGAGAACTTACAAGGAGAAGTTCCCAATTCATGGTACGCTTTTGCGATGCTATTATTTTGACAGGATATACGCTGATAGTTTGTTTCGGTAAAGGACATCCCGATTACAACTTTACTATAAGTGGGAGGCCTCTTACCTGCTCACACAAGGTACGGGATTTAGGTGTTATCTACAACGATAAGTTCGAATACGAGGACCATATCAGAGACGTTTTGCTTAACGCAACCTCTAAATGTAATTATATATTACGCGCGTTCAAGTCTAGAGACCCCAAGCTACTATTTAGACTATTCACGACCTACGTTAGGCAGCAAATGGAATACTGCAGTCAGCTCTGGTCTCCGTACAAGAAGTGTCTCATCGATAGCATTGAACAAGTACAGAGAAGTTTCACTTACCGGTGTTTCCTACGGAAGGGACTAGTCAGGCTGTCATATGAGGAACGCCTTAAGGTCCTAGGGGCAAATACATTGGAGTTTAGAAGGATTTTAGCCGATTTCCTCTACATGTACAAGCTAGCTACTGGTCGCTCTAACCTGGAATTGTATGACATTTTTGACAAACCGTCACTAGCAGAAATTACTCGGGGCCACCCGTACCGAATCAAACCAGACAGATCTACTACGCTGGATCCTTTTTAGCAAGGTCAGTAATGAGGTGGAATAAACTTGACGCTAGTTTATTCAGGTGGAAGCGATGCTATACATTCCAGGCCCATCTAATCGACTATCTCCTGAGGACTATTCCAGATCGGCCAGACTAGGATGTGTTGCCATTTTTTTTAAAGAGATTGCTCCTTTCCCGACGACAATGTTGCTGCAATATTAGTTACTAACACTTCACCTCGTTTGGTGTTTGGTGTCTGCTATTCTTGTTCGTTACTCACATTTTTTGTGTTGTTCTGTTTCGGCCCCCTCGACCAGACCCCCTCGACTTCGCAATGTGGACCTCGGGAATGTTGGCGGACCTACTAAGATGGTGTCCGGAGTCCAATCCACGCCTCCTCCCACCTCGTCGTTAGGACTTGCAGTGTTGGCGGGCCACTGCCCTTCTGAACCGAGCTGTCCACTTCCCGTTCCCCGCCCCTCCTCCCCCCCCCCCCTTCTCCATCAACCTATACTGCTTGTTCCCATAATGATAAGATACCGATCTAAATATAAATAAATATAGGACCCTTTGAGATGCTGCGCTGGACGGCTGGAGTCACCCGCATGGACCGCATCAGAAATGATGCTATTCGGCAGAAGTTCGGTGTCGCCCCGATAGCGGACAAGATGCGCGAAGCTCGCTTACGATGGTACGACCACGTTCTGCGTGGAAAGGAAGACAGCGTCCTCAAGGTAGGCCTTGAGTTGGAAGTGTCAGGAAAGCGGCCTAGAGGACGTCCGAAGCAGCGTTGGTCGGATACGTTACACATGGACATGAAAGTAACTGGCGTCCACCCTGATCAAGCGCATGACCGGGAAAGGTGGCGTCATGACACCGGAAGAGCGGACCCCGCGACGAAGTGGGACAAACGCTGAAGAAGAAGAAGAAGAAGAAGAAGAAGAAGATAGGGCCCTTTGAGTCCAGATTTACAGTTAGATCTTCCTGATCGCTTTTTTAAAAACCTCCAAAAGAGGTGTGAAAGAGTGCGTGCACCTGTCACCACCCCTACGACGCCGCACTAGATGTGCCTCGTTGGAGCAGTCGGTAGTACCGCCGCATAGGAGCACACCGGCGGGCTTTTGAGTTCGAGTCCGCGTACTGCCAATACTTTTGCACATATTAGTTTGTGGTTACTGCGCTTTCTCATGATTACAGGAGTCAATTTTAGACCATCAATGTTTAAAACAAACCAGGGTTGTCTATTTGCTTCTTCATGTATGCTTATTTTTCAGCGATGCGTATATGCACCAACATACCGTACCGCATACCTTATGGTTGAATATTATGAACCCAGGCCATATCAGTACATAAGTGCACTTGAAAAGTTGATTGAGTATAAAATGAACTCCTGTGATCATAAGAAAGCACAATAACAACAAACAAATACACGCAAAAGTATTGGCAGCACGCGGACTCGAACTCAAAAGCCCGCCCAAACGCTTAAGCGAGACGGTACTCCTACCCACTGCGCCACCGAGACACATCTCGTGGGGCGTCGTAGGGGTTCATGATTGTTGCACACACCTTTTCACACCTCTTTTTCCGCACTTTAAAAAGCGTTCAGCAAAAACTATTTAACTGCAGTTCTAGACTCCACTCACACAGCCCACGAGATGTGTCTCGGTGTCCTGTCAAAATAGCATCGCAAAAGCTCACTTTGAGTTGGTAACCTTCTCTTGTTAGATGAAGCAGGACTGTTCCACAGGTTTATCCTTATGGCTAGCTTAAGACAAGAAGCCAGCGCTCTAGCATTTTTTGAATGTTGTATAGAAAACTAAAGTTACAGTTACAAAGTAAGTGGAATAAGCCACGCATTCTATTCCTTCGAGAGATCATTCCGTTCCTTCGAGATTTCAAAGATTTTCAATAGATATCCAGTCTGAACAATGGATTCTGGAGACTCCCTTTACACAACTGCATATGACTAGTTTCGGTCACCATGGGGAACCCATATTATGGAAGGACGCACTAGTCAACGGTAATGCACTCTCATTGAAGTTTTAATGCGTTTATCCAATAAATGAATATAACGTTTGAAACTTTATAAAAGTTTTAACTTTTTAGAAAAAATAATGCTTTGATGTTTGTTTCAAAGAGCATGGAGGCGGCCATATTTTAAGTGTTGCGTTCTCATCTCCTAACGCTGCATTCGCGCCCTAGACCGCATTGTCCAGCTCCCGCACATCTTCTCACAGTCTGAATACTTCAAGAAGTAGAACACATGGCGCAATCGACAAATATCGTTGATCCCCTTTCGAAGCTTGATGAGCAACTGTAACCCTTATATGTTGTGCTAATAGACATTTCGCCTTGACGACTGCAGTTTGACGATTCATTAGTGAGCTTCCCGATCATCAAGAACTATGGGGGGTTAGGAAGAAAGCCGTTAGCGGTTTTAATGACAGTGGCTGCTAGAACATGCACGGTAAAAGACTCACACGAATCGCCCTGAAGTCGAATTGGACCCTCGGCGGCGGTCCCGTGAAATCCAACTCGAATTCGCGTCGCTCGGCCGAATTCATGGCGCACTAACACGGGCTAGCTGGCATCGACGTCTACAAACACCACGAAGCAAACAACGATCAATATCTATTTTTTGCGTGGATTCAAATACACATTAACGTTGATGTTCTAGTAGCTATAGAACAAAAAACTCCTGGAAGGCATCAGTTCCATTACCTATGAGAAGGTACTTGAACACATTTGCTTAAGACGGAGCGGCTGCTATAGAGGCTATGTGTTGTTATAGGATGTTTGTTGCGCTCAAAACTCTTGTGTCAGTCGGGGCTCGAACCCACACCTTCTGCTTTCCGGGCAGCGATGCTACGCCTTACACCACCCGCGCTGTTTGACCGCACGTAAGATCCGCGTTGTCCTCGAGGTCCCTCCCCCGTGGTATCGGGATGGGCAGGCCGCTGATATCAGCACGGAACCTGTTAAGCTGAGGACCTAACTAGTAACAATGCTTGAACACATTTGCTTAAGTCTGGAGCGCCGATGGTGTAAGGCGGAGCATCACTGCCCGGAAAGCAAAAGGTACGGGTTCGAGTCCCGCCTGGTGCAAGAGTTTTGATCGCAACAAAACATCCTGTAACAACATATGAGAAGGTGCTCGTGAATGTTAGAGTGCTGAGGAGCTTTTCGTTTGGGCTACAAGAAAGGTCCTGGAATGATGTCCCTAATCACCAACGAGGTTGCTCTATTTTTAGGCCTCTATGGGCCGACCGAAGGCAGTACGAGAGCAGTCACTGCCCTATATATGTCCCACAATTTCCAAAACATAATCACAATACCATCAAAGAATTGCCTTGAGTAGGCAAAAACATTGTTTGCGAGAGTTCTACACATTACGATGAAGCCGGCGATTTTTCTTCTACTTCTCAGAATTTCTTTTTCTATCTTCTTTTTTCTTCTACTTTTTTCCATTTGTTTCTTTACTGCATACGAATAAGGTAAGAGAAAATGTAACAATCCAAAGAGCAGGACCTCAATAGACTCTAATGTCGCTTTCAAAAAAGGGCGTGAATTTCGTGATTTTCAGCAAGGCAGGGTTTTCGAATTTCGTGAGCGGCTGCCAACCTTCCTTGAAAACGTCTTTTTGAGACGCTTCGCTGCAGCTGTTCGCTTAGGAACTAACTAGGGAAGGGTTTCGACCTCCCATGGAACTTCAAGATGAGACTAGGATCATTAGAAAGAGCTCGGAATGCTGATTACGAATATGGGTGTTAAAATTGCAAAATGAAAATCCTGAGCGAGTTATGGCCTGCCGAATGCGACGGGCCTCACCACAGGCAGGCCGTGCGATGCACCTGGTGCGAGAATGGTGAGTCATCGGGGCCCCGTAAGAGGGGACCGCCAGTTGCGGCGGTGGCGTAGGGGTAGTGTCCCTCCTCATCAGGTGCGACGTCGTTGGTTCGCTCCCCATTGCTGCCGGCTTTTTTGCACACCATAATTTATCTTCGAAATGATCTTTTGTTCTGAATTATGACACGTATTTGATTAAATAGCGAGGAAAACTACCATACACGCTTGTAAAAATGCTTGAAGGCAAGAAACTGGTATTGTCAAATTTTTATTTACTATTTTGCGCAAGTAGAGTTCAAATCATATATTGAACAACTAGAGGTGTTTCTAACAACCTTGGCGTTCACGGAACAAAGCAAAAAATGTGTGAAGCAAAAAGAGAAGTGGTAAGTGTAGGATGAGGAAGAACAAAATATCGTTGATCTACTGCACTTTTGACTGATCAGAAAGCCCAAAATGTCATTGATCTACTGCTTTTTCTTCACTCACTATGTCCTTTTCACCAGCAAAGGTGGTGTCCATTCTTCTTGCTGAATTTGGGGTGCTAGACGACAACGATGCACCAACTCGTGAAGAGAAGAAGATCGCTAGAAGGACAGCAGCTATTCTACGTGACGGTGCGGCAGCTTTAGTTGATGTGGAAACGGATGAAAATTTGGGATCAGATGTGTCTACTGATGACGAGTCCGATTGGGACCATTGTGATGACGAGGGCGAAGAAAACTCGAGTACCATCCATCAGAATGTTATTCACTTTGACACCACAGCTGTGACTGTCGATGAGGTATGCTCGTCTGTTTCATATAAGGCAGGGTACACCGATGATCACCCAGGTGTGTTTGTCACTCCTGGTGAATATTTGTTTGATCTTGCTACAATTGACTGTTTTGCTGCTGGTTCTAGAGAGGCTGCATGTATAAGATGTGCAGTGTGTGAGCAACATGTCTGCTTCACACATTTTTTGCTTTGTTCTGTGAACGCCAAGGTTGTTAGAAACACCTCTAGTTGTTCAATATATGATTTGGACTCTACTTGCGCAAAATAGTAAATAAAAATTTGACAATACCAGTTTCTTGCCTTCAAGCATTTTTACAAGCGTGTATGGTAGTTTTCCTCGCTATTTAATCAAATATGTGTCATAATTCAGAACAAAAGATAATTTCGACGATAAATTATGGCGTGCAAGAAAGCCGGCAACGATGGGGACCGAACCAACGACGTCGCACCTGATGAGGAGGGGCACTACCCCTACGCCACCTCCTCAGCTGGCGGTGCCCTCTTACGGGGCCCCGATGACTCACCATTCTCGCGCCATGTGCATCGCACGGCCTGCCTGTGGTGAGGACCGTCGCATTCGGCAGGCAGGCCATAACTCGCTCAGGAATTTCATTTTGCAATTTTAACACCCATATTCGTAATCAGCATTCCGAGCTCTTTCTATGATCCTGGTCTCATCTTGAAGTACCATGGGAGGTCGAAACCCTTCCCTAGTAAGCACCGGAAACGTTCGCCATGGACACGAGGAAGAGTTCCGCACATTGTCCAACTCGACAACTACCGATTAAACTCCGTTTCTTTAAGCCTCATGTGGCTGGTATCGAGGTTGTGAGGTGTCATAACGATGTCTTGTTGCGATCAAAACTTCTAGCACCAGGCGGGACTCGAACCCGCACCTCCCTCTAACCGGGCGGGATCAAAATTTCGAATTTCGAATGATCGAACAATATTCGATTTTCAAAATTTCGAATTTCGAATGATCGAATAATATTCGATTTCCAAAATTTCGAACTTCGAATGGTCGAATAATATTCGATTTCCAAAATTTCGAACTTCGAATGATAGAATATTATTCGATTCTCAAAATTTCGAATTTCGAATAATCGAATTTCGAATTGTTGAATATTCGAACAATCAAATGGACACCTTACTTATTGTGGTTACCCAATGATTGACATTTACTTATTTTTATTACCCACTGTAAACTGCGTTCGACAGAGCGGCATATACAAAGGCTTCAGATTGTCATTACTCTTGTACCAGTTGGTTAATTGCAAAAAGGATCGGTAATTATCAACTGTGGTACATCGATTTCTATCAATGGATCTCCTGTCCCATGGCCGACGTACTCCTACGTTAAATCAGGGCTAATAGAGTGGACTGTGCGAGTCCAGTGAGTGATAAGCGTTACCGAGGCTGAAGGCGACGAGTGAGGCGAGGGCGAGCTGAGGACCGAACCGAGGCTGTGGAAGGCGGTGTCCAGGCTCAGATGCCGTTGTTCAAGCGCCGCGAAAGCTGCTCCATCAATTTCCTTCACGAGACCAAAAGACGGTGACAAAGGTCTAAAGACAGCGAAGCACCCTTGCTTCCCTAAGAAATCGTGCACCGAGAAGAGAGAAACACCCTGGATAGGCAGAGCTAGATTGCTATAGATCTTGCTCCATAGGTTACTGCCTTTCTTTAGGTTATACCGAAGGTTCTAGGTGGTAAAAGAAAGGATAGCATGGACAAAGAAGTAACACAAGGGCGATCTGGTGCAGAAGAGACACATTGGAGACTCAAAAGTGGAATTCAATCTGCGTTCCGGCTCCGTTGAAGAGCTTCGCGTCACATATAAGCCAACGGACCCGAAGTCCATGGTTGGAGTCTAATCTGATAAGACACTACGACTTGGACCTATTGCGAAAATGTGGATGGCTCGCTTTCGTAGGAAACGGAGTATGAATGGCTCTTGTACTCATAGCCATTGCTTTTCCTCTCTTCTTTAACGTCTCTGCTGGCAGAAAGGAGGAGCTTCCCAGGCTCCAGAAAGTGCTACCTCATTACCGCAGCTCCTTCCGGCTTTAATCGTTCCGTCGTCGTACTTGGGCTAGAAATACAAAACGGAGATTCTCCCATAGTTTACCGAAAGCAAAAGCATCATTGAACAGCCATAACACGATTCACTCGTTATTCACGTGACTGGCCGCAGCAGGCTCCATGGCGTTCAAAGGAAGCAGGGATGCAGCGGAGGTCCGCGTTAGCCCGCGCTTACCTCGCGTCGACTAACAAAGGAAGTGTCTGAAGCGTATGTCTGAACGGGAAGAGCGAGTCATATAGGGAGAACCGCACCCCTCAATTAGTGTAAAAATGTTTTAATTTTTTTGCCAAGAAAAAATCCAAGGAGTACGGGGTCGTTGTAGTTACAATGTAATGGGCGCCTCACGAGTTCGGCGGTCTTGTATGTTTGCGATGCGTCTGCCGCAAGCGTGTCGCAGCGCAGTAGATAGAGACGTTGTTTCATGCGAGGGAGATCAAGGATTCAATTCTCCTGCGCTGCTGCACTTTCGCATTTCAACTGATTGTTGAGGTTTGATGGATTCTGGATGGATTGACGTCTATACCATTCCAGAGGTTTTCTATTAATTTCTCCAGCTGCATGCAATGGTATTCAACATAATGATGTATAAACGTTCAACATCAGTGATACACAGGCACAACGTGCATGAAGAAGAAGCCCTGGTCACAATACGTATGGCGTATAAAGGCTACAGGCTCCTCACAGTTTGTTTCCCTAGATGGACCGATGACCTCGGGAAAAACCATCCTGCTCGAATTTTCAAAGACCAGGACGTGACGTCGCAAGTGGTTCCAATGAAGAAACGAGGTCTGTGGGTCCCGCAAACTGGCGTTAGCGGTCATCGATACACTCTTTCCTTCACCTTTGCCTGTCTGGAAATCAGAGGGAGCTGAAGGTTTCTTAAACCTACCACCAACAATGTTCGCCGATGCTGGAGTGGAGATCCACCTACTTGCGCTGAAGTGTGGCCCACCTTTAGGCAAGGAACCTTCGAGGGAAGAAATCAAGCTGGCCGAACGGATGGCCAGCATACTCAAGGACTTCGAAGCACGTCAACTTGAAGTTGACGAAGACGAACAGCTGGAAGTGGTGGAAGAAGAAGATTGGGATCCGCAAGATGAACTGATAGTCGTGGAGATGCAAGCAAGAATTAGACATTTGATAATGTTTTTGGGTGGAATGATTTCACTCCCACGTCATTGTGCACGACTCTCCTTTTGACCTGCAAAAAAGGGACAACATTAGATGTCGAAGCTGCGGGTGGCTGAAGGAGAACGGATTTGTTGTAATATTTAGTAGTAATATTTGGATTTGAAGGTGGTGTCGCTTGTATAACTGTGAGGAGCCTGTAGCTTTTATACGCTGTCCGATTGTGACGAGTGCTTCTGTTTCATGCACTTTGTGCCTGTGCATCACTGGTGTTGAACGTTTATACATCGTTGAGTAGCTTTCTCATTGCCTTGTGGTTAAAAAACCGGTCATTAATAAACAAGTGGCAAGAAATTTACTCTCTACGGCGTACAATTGGAAAATTAGGCAAAAACATCTGGAGATGGTATAAATGTCAGAATCGTTCAACTCTCAACCAAACATATGAAATGCAAAAATGCAGCAGAGCAGGAGAATCGAACCCCCGACCTCCCACCCATGAAATAACGTCTCTATCCACTGCGCTCCGAGCCATTTGGAGAGCGTACAAGACCAACGAATTCTATTGTAACGGATTCCCTACTCTTTGTGTTTAACGACTTGGCAAAAATAAACCCATTTTTATACTAACTGAGAGGTGGGGATTCTCCCTATATGACTCGCTCTCCCCTTTCAGACATACGCTCCACACCCTTCCCTTGTCAGATTGCATACACACAATTCGGCCACTTTGAATGACGCGTGAAACAAAACATTGTTCTTATCAAAAGGTCACAGTTCCTGGTTTTCGAAGAAGAGTGCCATTAACTTGTTAAGAGATTGATAAAGAATATTCGACATTCGATTATTCGAAATTCGAAGTCTTCAAATATTCGAATAAACGAACACTCGAGTATTAGTCTTTCTCGAATATTCGAATAAACGAATAATTCGAATATTGGACTTTCTCTCGAATATTCGAATAAACGAATAATTCTATTATTGGACTTTCTTCGAATAGTCGAATATTCGAATATTCGAAATTCGAATTTATTCGAAATTCGACTATTCGAAATTCGAAAAGGACAAAGGTATAGTACCCCTGCGTCACGGCATTTTTGTACTTCAAGTAACTTGTTGAGATCTTAGGGGTTTTGACGTTTACACTATTTTCAGGCTTTGATGCCCAAGTTTCCAGTCGTATGCGCTTCAGCTGTATGCGCTTCGGAGCTCGAAGGGCGCAGAGTCCAGCTGCGGACTTCACCTGAGCGACGAGAGCGGTTTCCACACGAGCAGGGCGCCCGAAAGTTTCCGCGCTCCATCGCTAATCGGTGCTGGGACTAGCAGCAGTGGGTTTACTGTGACTGCGCTCGTATGGAAGTCCAACATTCATTGCAGAAAGGCCAACTGCTTTCAGCGATGACGGTGAACACTGTAACGAAGAAATATTTTCAGGATGCTTTGAAGGGAGCATTATTGTTATCTGCGTTGTTTACATTCCAAAATGGCTCCAGCTT
The DNA here is from genome assembly GCA_947396885.1 of Heligmosomoides polygyrus polygyrus. NCBI lineage: Eukaryota > Metazoa > Nematoda > Chromadorea > Rhabditida > Heligmosomidae > Heligmosomoides > Heligmosomoides polygyrus. The sequence goes on from OX377202.1 coordinate 86,394,825, forward strand.
TTTCTGTGCCGTAGAATTGAACAGACTTATCTTTGTCGGGTAAAATTCACTACTACATAAAATCTCGGTGCAAAATGTGAACGAACTTTTAATTCAGCTTAGAACTTTCAGTCACTATGAATTTCTGATGGAAACAAAGCGAAAACAAGTAAAGTGTTGAAAAATTAGAAATAACATTACTCGATACAGAACCGCTCCATCCCTTTGAAATTAAGTTCGAAAGGAAAAAGTGGGGAAACTGAAAAGTGCACATTCACTACGACAATGGGGAACATTTTTGGAGAGAATTTTCCAAAAAAATCCGCGAGTGCTGCAACGCGACGGGGTGCCTTGAAAAACAAACTGTCGTCATGACTTCAAGTTGTTAAACAGAATGCCCACATTCTACCAAAAGCGGCTGCATTCAAGACTGTAAGGCAACTGAAAGGCAGGCTGCGGATCCTATTATTAGGCGGCCGTTGCATATGAAATGGCCGATTTTGACTGAAAATTTTGACAGGTCGTAACTTTGCTTGGAAGCAACTATATTAATCAAAATAAGCACCATTACAATTATCACACTTTTCCCAAGCTTAGAAATTCCATCCTTGTGAAAACCAGAACTACGAGAATCAATAAAACATAAGAAGTCATCTTCGACATCATCCTGGTTGCTGAATTTTTTGCCCTTCACATGACGATCTAAATGCATGAAAAAATGATAATCGGTAGGGAACGGATCTGGAGAACATGCTGGATGTGACAGAGTTTCGTATCCCAATTCATCCAGTTTCTGGACAACAATTTTTGAAACGTGCGGACGCGCATTGTCATGCAGTAGGATTGGGCCTCTTCGACTGACTAAAGCCGGCTGTTTTTCAATCAACTTCTGGCCCATCACTTCAGTTTCGTCACAGTCCTTCTCCGCTGTGATCACCTCTCCAGTCTTCAAGAACTTGTAATGGGCTATACCAGCCATTGTCCACGGTAGCCATGGTCTTCTTTGGATGGAAACTTGGTTTCTGCATCTCTTTGGAAATCTCATTCTTGTTCAGCCATTGTGCAGAGCGACGGCGATTTTCATGAGGGAGGGTCATGAGGGGTTTCGTCTCACGTCACGATCCTGTCCAAAAAAGGCTCCCTCAGATTGCGCAGCCTTAACGAATCACAGTTGTCGTGGCACTTCAGCATCTACCGGTGGTCAGTTCGTGGGTGATCCATTTATCCAATTTCTTTTCTTCTCCGATCGCATTTAAGTGGCGAATGATAGTGCCGCCGTCAACGCCGAAATGCTGTGCCGGTCTTCTCACATTTTGACGCGGATCCACTTCCACCATGGCTTTGAGTTGGTCGTCGTTACGGAGTCATGGCGGCCTACCTCGGTCTTCACCTTCGAGACTCTCATCTCCGGACCGAAACCCTTTGAACCAGTTGCGAGCTGTGCGTTCTTTAGCGAAATCCTCCCCAAATGCAGCGTTGCTGTTACGAGCTGGGGCCGCGGCGTTATGTCCACTTTTCCATTCGTATGCGTAGACCACCGGAATACCACGTTGATTCATAATGTAGAAACGACGTCAAAACATGGCAAGAGGCAATTATGCAACGAAAGCTATAAATGGTAAGAAAGCGGAGATACTTCGCTTTCAGAAGCTATATATAGCGTCTGAAAACGAAGCATTTGTAGCCGCAAAAACTCAACCAGAAATTGAGGTAGCAAAATCGGTCATTTTATATGCAACGATCTAATATATTGGCAGTGGCGCATGCATATGCAGATCACTGCAATATTCTGGAGGAGTGCACGGCACAATCTCTTCACACGAAAAACTACTTCCGTTGGAGCACTAGAAAAATAAATTTTAAAAAAACAGTCTAAATAGAATAAATCTAAAGGATTGGCAATGAACAGCAATTTTATGCTCAATCGAAAAGCGCGTACATTTTTTCTTAATACGTCGTGTTTCGATGAGTTCTTGAAGCAATTTTTCTAAAAACAAAGTTTGAAAGGTGTCAGGATTAAAGTGAAAATGGTTCTCTTATTGGAGGCCTCGAAGAAGGCCCGCATGAAATGGCTGTTGGCCGGGGCCCCCACTGAACAACTCGTGCGGAATAATAGTTCGCATAACCGCTCGAAGAATGGCCACGTGTTTTGGCGTCGACCGCATTTATCCACCTCGAATGGGTGCCTTCTGGTGATTTTCTGCACTTTCAGTTTCATTGAGCTAGTCTAAGGTGTGTCTGCCATCTAAGAATCACCAACAAACCATCTAAGCCTGGGCCTTCGACGATGAAAGGCTTGGTTGCTTCCCATATCGGACAGAAATACAATCCGTGGCGCATTCCGTTGGTCCTGTCAGCGCGGCCACACTTTCAAAGGTGGCTACAGCTCCATTCTATCTAACATAACATCTAAGCCTTAGAGCATTGCCTGGGAAATATTCTGGAGAAAGGTGAGCCAACAGACGTATTCTCTGACTCACCACTGTCATCATCGTCCTCCTCTGCTTCTAAGATCGATGCTGTCCAGATGGAGATGATGGCTAGCAGATTGTGTGGCTGGTGCTCCGAGCAGTTCGAGTTGAGTATTCGGCCCTCTATCCACCTTGAACACCACCAATTACACATCGATTCCCGGTGTCGCCACCAAGCAGCTCGTTGTCGAATAGGGGGCTAAGCTGGACGCGAAAACGGAAGTTCTGGCATGGGAGACGGGTAAATAAACATCGACAATAGGGTGCCACCCCGCGGGGTAATTGCCGTAGGGTCTTAGTCCTCGAAAGGACGGAAGTACACCTAGGAATTATAACAGGTGTTCATCTGGAAGCTCGAAAGGTTGTTCGGTTAGACACCAGTCCTCTACCGGGAGCCTTTTAGGATTCCTCTCCAATGTTCGTGGCCCCTATGAGTGCCAATTTGATCCGAGTGCTTGTAGCGCTGTCGGAAGTGTTGTATCTGCAGCAACGTAAGGAGGAAGTTCTAGAGACAATGAAGAGGAAGAAGAGGCTTAGAAGCTGTGGCAGACGGAATCACCTGTATAGTCTCTGACTTCAGAGTCCTCAAGACTGGCAGACGCCAACGTACATAGAGGAGGAAGAGATACGGAAATGGAGAACGAGAAAGTGGAGGAAAATCGAAAAGCTAGCACTATCGTCTGGCTGGCCAAGAGGAACGTCACCAAGTTATCTTATACAACGGCTTGCATCACAGCCTTTTTCCCCCACCCAAGCGAGGGCAGGTGTGTCGCAGTCGTGAGAGGCGCCGGCTGACACGGACACTCAATTCCAGGTTCTGGTTCGGAATACCCGGTCAGGCCAGCTACACATTGGATCCGAATTTTCGAATACCCCATCGAATTATCCAAACTAAGGGAGCCCGCTAAATCAGCGTCATCCAGTTATCAGAAGATTTTCGAACAAATCCAATGTATATAGCCTACCAAGCCTTCTATACATTCGGTATCGGTGAATTGTACTGATATTTCCTCAGAGAGGAAAGCCATGTAGCGCAGTCGGAGGAGGTGCCGGCTGTTTGTGCACCCTATACCAGGTTCCTCGTTCGGATTCCCACCCAAGCCAATCAAGCCTTCCATCCCCCGGAGTCGGTGAATTGGGATCAGACACAGAGCGTCGACCTGTTCATCGGCTGCTGACCACCGCAAGTACATAATTGTATGACCAAATGCGTGTCTTCGAATCACTCCCACGACATCCAATAGAAGTAGAATGCGTGGTGCAATCCTGAAGGAAGTGATTAACGCCGGCCTTTATCCTTTATGCACTTCGTCAACAGATCCATTAGTAGTTCACTGTTTTCTGAAGGATTGACAGCTTGCTCCCCTTTGGTGGTACCCAAATTCTTGATTCGGGGCTAGCTGCCAACTTAGGCTACGGAATTTACTCTGCGTATCGGTTTCCGGGCTCATCTAGCGCAGTCGAAAGAGGTGCCGGCGCTCGCATACACCCTACCGTACCAGAATCGATTCACTCAGTCCTTTTTGGGATGTGCCACGCATTCTACTTCTACGAGATGTCGTGGAGACGATTGGAAAGGGTATTTAGCCTATACAATTACTTTCGGTGGTCAGCCTATTGACAAGTCAGTGTTTTGTCCTTCCCGGACGGTCTGGTAACAATTCACCTACCCAGGGTGGATGAAAGGCTTAGTTAGTTGGTCTGAGTGAGCCATCTGAACTGCGAACCTGGAATCGGATGCAAGCTACTGCCGGCACCTTCTCCGACTATTCCTTACCATTGCTAAGGTAACCCTAAAGAAACGTTCCTGAATCAGAACGCTGATTGTCATATGGTACAGTGTTCTAAAAGAGAAACCTGAGCGAAAAGCTGGGGAACATCTCTTTACTCTAGCGGTAGGAGCAAGGTAGGAGCAGAGTCCAATGGAAGAACTACTGACAGTTTTTCATTAACAGAGCACTTTTATATGTATACCACTTTTACATCAAAGTGGACACTTTTCCAAACAAATTTGATGATTCTGAAATCAAAGCGATCTTCTCTCAAATAGAAACGAGCTTCTTACAGGTTAAACTACATAAAAATGATTTTTAAAAAAATCAGAGTGTAACAAGGCAGCTCAATAAAAATACCAAACTAGGGTACCAGACTCATAGAGCTCGCCGCAATTTTTATTTGATTGATAATGTAAATGTTCTGCTTGAATGAAGCATCAAATGAGGATCTGTGTGCTTTTCACAATTGTTTTTGTTGTTATTGTTTATAGGTATGCAACTGCATGCAAATGGAAATTTCGCTATCAGACGGAATAAATCGCTTTGATTGAAGAGAATTCTAACAAGAACGTTGAACTCTTTGCCAAAGAAGCACGAAGATAATTGTCCGTGTCGTTGAGATAAAAAGAGATGTAGTAAATAAACAAACAAATAAATAAATCGAAATGAAAAATCGACCTCTTGGGTAAACATACTTTTCTTTTAGCACTAAAACATGGCCGCCTTTTTGCTCTTTTAGATAAGTTTTAAACCACTATTTTTTCTCAAAATTGAGAATTTAATAATATTTCGAACAAAGTTTGCCCTAACCGGACAAATTTAAAATTTCAGCGAAGGTTAAACTAAAGTTTTCCTTGAACACAAAATTATTCTAACCTTTTTGGTGAGTCTCTCGTTTAATGAAAAAGAACCTACTCTTGATCTAGAAAGGTTCGCTATGTTTCCAAAAGTCTTCGGCTACCTCTAAAGAGCGTCCAATTTGACGTAAAAATGATACACATATGCAGAAAAGAGGAGCTAATAAGTAAGTCTGGAAGCTCCCTTGAAGACATTCAAGAAAGAGAAAGTGGTCAGGCCAAACCCAGAAAACTCAAAAATATCAAATCCAACACACATAGCGAAAAAACTGGGTGAGGTCCTATGAAATTCCGAAATTCGTAAGGCATACGTGCCGCCGACCAGAAATAGAAACAAGTACAAGTGGGAGTAGTATAGTGAAAGGACAGCACCTGGATCATGCAAGTGTAGAGGATTTTTCAGTGTTTTTTCCATGTGTAGGGTAGGTAGGAGCATGGGGCCGTGTTGCTGCCGACGACGGAAGTATGGCCAATTTCACGGCCGCTGCTGCCGGCGCTCAGTCAGGCGCGAATAAACGCCGCTTTCCGCTGGAATTTTACTATGGAACGCAAAACAGAAACGAACGAGACATAGGATATGTGGCTGCAACGCGCTGTGGAGACGTTTGGTCCTAAAGACTTCAGGATAAAAGATAGAGGACGGTGTTAATCAGTCCCTTTTGAGATGCGCCACGCATTCTACTTCTACGAGATGTTGTGGGGCGATTTGTATGGCCATACAGTGACTGTCGGTGGCCAGCCGATGAACAAGTCAGCGCTTTATCCTTTCCAGACATGTCTGGTACCAATCCACCGAACCCGGAGAGGTGGAAGGCAGTGGTTGGCCTGTTCGCGAAATCCGAACCAGAAACCTGGTATCGGGTGCATGCGACAGCAGGCACCACCTCCGACTGCGCTACACGCGCCCAAAGACTGTTTAGCCTAAAATAAAATGTTCCAATACCGGGTGAGTATGTATGTTTCGCAACTGCCCTCAAACCAACCTTTGTTTAGCATTACTCCCCTGAAGTGAAGAGGAGGAGTGCTAGGCAAGCGGTGGCGTAAGGCCAGAAGAAAAGGAAAAAGAAGGCCGTGAAAAGGATTTGAGAAGAAAGAAAACCTACTAAACACAATTTTTAGACCAAGAAGATAAAAAAATTGACGTTCGGTAGTCAGCAGAATTGGGCACCCTGATAGTTTTCAAGGGCATGCACTTTCTTCCATATAAAAGTGGAACTTATTCGTAATAAAACTAGTTTTTAAACATACCAGCTGGCTCCACCTACTTTGTATAAAGCAAGCCCTATGAGCTTGAGAGTTGTGCCCTTTGATTAATTTTTTTAAACTGATTGGTTAAACAAATGTTTAATTACCCAGGTTTGAGATACCGTCCGCATTACTGTCTGGCATGCTCCTTAAATAAACAAAAACTACATGAAAAACAAGTTTGCATCGCCACTACAATACCCTCGATAAAGATGGGAAAAAGGGAGCGGTAGGCGCGTTTTCCGCGTTCTTTCTGTTCCTTTGCTGTAGCAATCTTGGTTTTCATCCCTTTCGAAAAATTCACACACCATCGTGATCCCCTTGGCTAGATCAACCCAGCCACAAAAACATTTTTCGTAACTCCGTTTTTGACCGCTATTTTTCGAAAGCGCCAGGGGAGGGGATATTCATTAGCGAGGGACGTCTCCACTAATTACGCCCAAAGGACACCAAAGCGAGCGGATTCAGTGCCAGCACAATTGACAGTACCGTTTTATGAATACAAATTTTGCAGATCGAGAACTTTATAAAACCGCGGACATATTATTCTAACATATATAAATAATTTATTTACTTCATTTTTCGATTTTCCTAATAAGGACTACCAAATTTTTCCTTTGTCTACCAAGCACTGCCAAAAATTGCCTTTATCTAGTCACATCAAGAGAGGGGATCCAAAATAGATCAAAATTCCTAATTGGGGCGCGCCATACACATTACTTCGTAGAGGATATTTGAATTTATTCTTGGTCTACGTAATGAATTACCGTTATGGATATTTTAGTGCTTTGTCCTTGCTAGAGGAAGCTAGGATACCGAGACTCTGGAGGATTGAAGGCTTAGTTTGTCTGGGCGGCGCCAAGCCCGAGAGCCTCGACTCTGTCTGCATGCGACAGCTGACGTATCCTCCGATTGTGCTACCTCTCGCACAGGAAATAGCTAATATTGTATTATGGAACATTTATTTTTAGCTCTATCGTCTTAGGAACAAATTTCAACTTCTGAGAAATGTCCAGATTTAGCATCCTTAATCCGTTCTCGACTCCTCCACACAATGAGCTTGCTATGTAGCAGGTAATGTAACATTTTTTAAGAAAGCAGTTACAGAGTTGTGACTTGTTCTAAACACTAAAGCATATTCACGAGTTGAAGAAAGGCCAATTTTAGCTAGAAAGAAAAAAAATACTGCTAGCCACAACTCCACTGCGCTTCACGTTCACGTCGAATTTTCTCTGCATTACATGAGCTATGGCTTCTAGGAAAACGGGCACGGTAGTGCAAGACTTCTTTCGTACTTGGTGGACATTCCAAACATCGAAGCAGGTCGGAAAAAGATATGGGAAAATTCGAGTTGAAGCAGCGACTTCTTCTATCTGACCACAAATCCACTGCGTTTCACCTTCAACAATGGATTTTCCCAACGTTTTGCGTACTGCAACATTCTTAAGAGAAAAACCAGTATGCAGAAACTTTTTCTGCGCAAAATAGTCTTGAGTGGCTTTGAAACAAGTGAAGTAGAAAGAACCAGGTTTATTCGGATAGTGTTTTTTGGGTGTCTAAAGTCCGAGAAAATTTACGATTTTTTGACCCCATTTTGTTTTTTTTTACCTAGGTTTCCCGCGGGTAAGTTCTTAAAATGCTTAAGGCAGCAGCTCTCGCCGTTGGAAGCGCTTTCAAACAATATAATTTCATAACATTTCAAGAGATCCGACATTTTGGGCCTTTTCTGCCGAGGTCGAGTCCTGGGCCGCGTTCGGCTCGACCTGGGCTCTGCGTTCATCGCTGCGCCCGATGAAAGCCTCGCACCTGGGTGCGAGACCCAGCGGTACTGTGTCATAACGGCACAGTACCCTTCTGCGAATCATACTATCGATTCGCCTCGTGTTCGCATTTCCTTATTTTAGTGCAATCCTTTTTCATAGAAACAAACTGTTGTACTTTTCTTTGGAGAGGCATCGAGTACAATTAGCAGTTCGCCAGATTCTCCCATTTTTCATGCGCGGTCTTATGCCAGTTGAAGCTACTGGATTGCGCGAACCACCTTCACCTTTCATCAAAGGTTCCTCGTCTGGACCTCCTGTGCAGACTAATGAACCCTTCCATCCTTCGGGGGTCGGTGAATTAGGGCAAGTCTGGAGATGATGAAACACGTTTACAGTAATAAGTTATTGCATGTATAGAAGAGATGCCCATTTCGATTCCCTCTACAAAATGATGCAGGAGCAGAATGGCGCTGGCGCTTTGCAAATGGGATTTATATTATCGCCTTCCTTTGTTTATTAAGGAAGGCGATAATATGTTATGCGCATAAAGCGAAAACTTTTGAAAAGCTTCGGGAAACTGGCATCGGAGGCGCGGAAAATCATTCATTTTTCGATTGCTTCCTGAAGATGCCAATATCCACGATATGCTGAATAAACGTATGGCGCAATCTCGATCACCAACACAGCTGGAGAGCTTCGTTTTCTCGCTCTTGAAAGCAAGCTATGTATTTCGAATCGAAACTGTGTAAATTCGTAGTTTTTCGTGGACAAAACAACAGCTCTGCAAATTATCTAGGTTAATTTTATCATTCCACTGTTGTAATTCTTAATTTAAAAAATGTTGTAGAGGTGAAACCTGAGAGTGACCACCGGCTGCTACCTATTGGAAATTGCTAGAATTGTAGAGCGTGTTTTGAAACAACTGAACAAAGCAGGGTGTCATGTGAATGCTTGGCTCGGATCTAACGTGGACTCCGAGCATTACCGACTAATTCTTCGTTCCTCAACTGTATGTGCAAATATGTAAGGCCTATATAGGGTGAAATATTAGAGACGGCGTTAATTAATCTTATTGTGGGATGCACCACGCATTCTGCTCTGGGGGAATGTCGTGAAGTCGATTTGATTTCGTGCTTGGTCTATAAAATGAGTTTCGGTGGTAAGCCGAATGACAAGTCAGTGTTTTATCCTTTCCAGACAATTCTGATACCAATTCACCAACCGAAGCGATGAAAGGATTGGTTGGTCTGGGCGTGAAATACAAACCAAGAGCCTGGCAAACGCAAAAATCGGCGCCTCCTCCAACTGCGCTACCTCGCTCCAGAAGGCTGATATGGAGCTGATAATAATTGTCGTTCTGTAGGCTAAATGCGCATTACTGATATATGTATCCCATGTTCGAATTTGCCCTTCTAGCAAAAATTGACCACTGTACAACAGGCACAACACCCTCAAAAAATTTCCAGTATTGCAGCACAAAAGCGAATGGTCCAGCACGGATCGAGTCTGTCGTGTGGAACTATTCCTTTATGAAATACAGGGTGCGTAAAAAGTATTGACGCAGTAAATGGCGGTTGTAGAAATAGTATTGCGCAGTAAGTTTTAAAATATTCACTCGAGAAATATGGAAAATGGTCTTGCAAACGCGATAGAAAAACTCGTAATCGACATTGGCTCCTTTATTGTGAATACAGAAGTGAAAACGACGGAAAAATTCATGAGCACGCGCCGCTAGTACTCGCTTGGATTTCGTCCCGTGCTTTTAACAGGGTAGCCTTCTGCGACTGGTCACTTCTGTTGAAAGTAACCCAGACCTCATTCTCCAAAATCGCCTAAAAAGAGCAATCCAGCGGATTCACGTTGAAGCTGTGCTCGTCTGAGAAGCTGTCCACACCTGCGCGCGTTATCTGTTTGCCGTTACGGGACAGAGGTTGGTAATTTTGGAATTGAACGTTTTCGTGCTTTAACATATTGTAATCGTCATCTGTTATGACAGAGCCGTGGCTGACGTTTGGTTGCTGACCTCTTTCCTCACCAACCGTTTCGAACGGCGCCAAATTCTCTTGCTAAGGAAGTATTCAGCTGTCTGGGTAACAGACAAAAGAAGGGCCACCGTAACGGTGACGATTAGGTTTCTTCAGTTTTTTCGTGAGTGTTTTTTTTAGCACAATACAGACAACAAAAATAACACATCAAAACTAAGAGGGGTAGAAACAGAAAGCTGGAGCTGAAACAAAAAGTAGGTGCGTCAATACTTTTTACGCACCCTGTAGTCATGGTGAAGTATTCACAACAATGTAAATCGCGCTTCAATGAGTAGGCTCAGCTCTCAGAAATTTTCTGGACATTCAGCAAGGCGAGGATCACAGCCGACGATCTCTCAGCCTGACCTCCGAGCAAGTTGATAAGTCTCCCTGAGTCCCTTACTTCTCAAAACAGCTTTCGAAATGTGCATACTTCTGGCAATAGGGCGTTTACTCAAATATTCCACTTCTTATCGAATGGCAGATCCCCGGTGATCCCGGAAACCGGTTCCATCATTTCGTCCGCATTCAACTCACACCGCCAGGAACTTCAGTAGACGGATGAAAATACTTAACCTATGTTTAGGGAAAAGTGCTAAGTACTCTGCTGTAAAGTTGCTTTGCACGCTATTACTTCTACAGAGTTTGTTTCCTAATGTGATCGGAGATATGTAACGTACCTGTCACAACACGTCAAGCGTGAAAATTAAATCAGATCAATGAAATATTAAAATTATTGCACTAAAATAAGGAAACGCGAACACAAGGCGAATCGATGGTATGATTCGCTGAACGGTACTGTGCCGTTCCCCATGAATGTTGAACCGAACGCTGCCCAGGACCGACCTCGGCAGAAAAGGCACAAGATGTCGGATCTCTTGAAATGTTATGAAATTATATTGTTTGAAAGCGCTTCCAACGGCGAGACGTGCTGCCTTAAGCATTTTAGGAACTTACCTGCGGGGAGATCTAGGTATTAAAAACAAAATGGGGTCAAAAAATCGTAGATTTTCTCGGACTTTAGACACCCAAAAAACACTATTCCAATAAACCTAGTTCTCTCTACTCCACTTGTTTCAAAGCCACTCAAGACTATTTCGCACAGAAAAAGTTTCAGCATACTGATTTCTCTCTTCAGAATGTTGCAGTACGCAAAACGTTGGGAAATCCATTGTTGAAGGTGAAAGGCAGCGGCAATTCATTACGTAGTCCAAGAATAAATTCAAACATCCTCTACGAAGTAATATGTATGGCGCGTCCCAATTAGGAATTTTGATCTATTTTGCATTCCCTCGCTTGATGTGACTAGATAAAGGCAATTTTTGTCAGTGTTTGGTAGATAAAGGAAAAATTTAGTAGTCCTTATTAGAAAAATCGAAAAACAAATTATATATACAGTGCGTTTCAAAAGTATGTATCCACTCTAAAACTTGCCCATATTTTGTTTCGTGTTTTTTTTTTTGCAAATCCGCTTTATCTCCACTAGATTCCTCGTGGTCGAAAATAGGTAACCACTCACTTTCAGAGATTTTTTTACGTTTCACACGAGAATCAGAATTTTTTGAAGAAAATTGATTGAATTTTGGCGTTTCAAAGTCAGTTTTCTTCAAAAAATTCTGATTCTCGTGTGAGACGAACAAAATCTCTGAAAGTGAGTGGTTACCTATTTTCAACTGCGTGGAATCTAGCGGAGCTAGTTGGCACTTTCGAAAAAATACCGGTCCAAAATAGAGTTACGAAAAATGTTTTTGTGGCAATGGGTTGATCTCTCCACGGGGAATTTTTCGAAATGGATGAAAACCGAGATGGATACAGCAAAGGAACAGAAAGAACGCGGAAAACACGCCTACCGCGCGCTTTCTCCAATCGTTATGGTGGGTATTATACTTCAGGCGTACCTATATGTCATAGCATCTTCCTGGTAGTTTCTCAGCGATGTGGGAGGCGCTATGAAATGAAAAAACAGAACAAATTGGAATTGGGAAATCAAGACAGAAAAAAGAGAAAGAAAGAAACTCAAGCACAGTTAGGCCTCGTGCATACTTCCCGTCGCCGCGATGGAATCGCGGCGATGAGTTTTGCAGAACGACGCGAAAGAATTTGAACTTCTCAGCGCCCGTCGCATCGCTCACCGCTCTGCAAGGAAGCGCGACGGCGATCCGTCCAGGACCAACGGTAAACACCGCGCGCGGCGCGAAAAAGTATGCCATGCCCGCGATGGGCGCGGGAAGCCATCGCGCACCCTGACTGCAACTGTTGCGGCGGTCGCGGCGAAGTTTCCTTTTACTATTCCGCCGCACGCGGTCGAATAGTCAAAGGAAACTTCGCCGCGCCCGCCGCAACGGTGGCGGCCGGCATGCGCGATGGCTTCCCGCGCCCATCGCGGGCATGGCATACTTTTTCGCGCCGCGCGCGGTGTTTAGCGTTGCTCCTGGCCGTCGTGCTCCCTTTCAGAGCGATGAGCGATGCCACCAGCTCTGGGAGGTTCAAATTCTTTTGCGTCGCTCTGCAAAACTCATTCGCGGCGCGATCGGTGATTCCATCGCGGCGACGGGGAGTATGCACGAGGCCTTAAAGTAGACCGCGGTGGTTTCTACAATTGTCTATATGTATATTGAGAGTTTACGAGGGTTATTTGGGATCCTGATCACGGATCCGACATCCGTTTTTAAAATTTCTGCCGATTACGGTAGGCTGCGGTAGCTACGGGTGATTAAGGGTATCGAGGGCATAATCACTCGTATCGCTCAAGCTTTGTATATGGAAGCTGTTCGGGACGCTAATCAAGAATCTGACATCCGTTTTTGGTATTACGGTGGAGCACCATAGGATGCAGTAAGTGATGGTGACCTCAACAGTGTCAGTCACTCGCAGTTAGCGTAATCGGCCAAAATTTTAAAAACGGATGTCAGATTCGTGATCAGCTCCCAAAATGATCCCAAATAACCTCCATAGACGATGTTTGAGCGAAATTCCCGTACCTATGTACCGTATTCTACCGCCTTGCAAGACAGTATAAAAGGCTATAGGCAGCGGAGGTAGGAAAGGTAAGAAAATATAGCAAACAAGAACAACAAATGGAAATTTAGACCATGAAAATATGGAAGACTGAGGTTTGATATTCAGCCATCGCATGCACAAACGCGGAACTGGAACGCAACCTCATCTCGGCCATCTTCGAAGGAAAAAGTGAAGAAAGGAGAAGAAAAAATTATAATAAAAGCACATACAGTACTTCAACAATTTCTTAGATGAAGTAATTTAACTTTGAGCAAGCATATGCAATTCTGGAAGGTGACAGGAGCTAAATTCGCAAGGCGGAATGCATGGCTCATCCTAGGAGTATTGCTAAGTGACGTAAGGCAGAGCCGCTCTTTAAAGGGCGGTCGCCATACTCTACCACCTCATTTCTCATATGAGCATGCCAACCTACGGCGACTTACTATTACCACATAAATTTACCCTCATCCCATAATTCTTCAGCTAACTCCAGCCGTTGTTTGTTTATTCTTCTGCAGTCTCTACCTTATAGAAGTGCTTTCGTCAATATTAGCTATGGACATTGCATGTTTTTGTCCAGAGAGTGGTGTATATCCATAAAATCCACAAAAAGCTTTCATTAAACCTCCCTAGTGTTTTTCTTAAGCCTTCACTAATCTCATTACTCTTATTGCCCTACAGTCTGTTTTTTTTTTACAAGTCTTTTACTCATGATTAATTGCGAATCTGCTTCTTTTTCACAAAGAATGGCGGCAATTTCTAATTTTATAGATATGAACGAGCACACGGGAACGTTAGCACAGTGCCTAATTTGCGAATTGTTGTTACTTATTTCAGTTACATTGAGCTACTCTCTTCCAGCATGTTCGTAGAGTTAGCACCACGTAGATATTGTTTTAAGGAATGAGCATCGTGATCCCTCTCTGTAATTATCTTCCTCCTGTCACTATAAGATACTGCAGATTGCTATGTTACTGTTGTCGAATTGATCGACAAGTTGTTGTTAGTCGTTTCTCGAATTACCTTTCTCTGCTTATAAGTACTCATATATTATTCTAGCCATTGTATTTGTTGCAATACATACATGTTGAGTACTGCGCCAGATCTCTTCCGATCTCTGTCTCTGCTCAACTCAACGATCTCCGCTCAACTCTCCATTACTTCTGTACTAATTCGTATTTTGCAGCGATTTATTGTGAAATCGAGGGTTGCCCAACAATAAGAGCAATTGGATTATCAAAGGTTCAAGAAAAACACTGTATCACCCGTATCACCTGTCGTCCCTTGATCATCGACTTGCTCGAGCGGGCGCCAGCATCGTCTCCATTCGTCCCTCTCGCGTGCCAGAGTGCTCCAATGGATCCTCCTCGCTCGAGGGACACGAAGAGCGTCATAGCGGTCGTTCAGGGCTTTCACGAAGAAGTCTGACCAGCGCGTTGGTGGGCGTCCTGGTGTTTTCTTGACATCCCGCGGAATCCAGTCGGTGACGGCTCTCGTCCAGCGGGTGTCTGCGAAGCGCATTACGTGGCCGGCCCACTTAATTTTCGACATCGCGCCCACGCGACAGCGGCTCTTCGAACGTCGGCGAAGCTCGGAACTCCGGAGGCCTTCTCTCAGTTGCGTGAGTCGTGTCACTCCGAGCGTCGTCCTCTCGATTCCACGCTGCGCGACGCTGATCGCGTGTTCATCCTGCTTTCGTATAGCTCTCTGAGGCGTATGTTAGGGCAGGAAGAACGGTAGAGTCGAATAGGTGGGCACGGAATCGGACGTTCCTCATCTTCTTCGCGACTTCTTCGACGCTCTTGAAAGCTCCCCAAGCCGCTCATTTCCTCCTGCTCAGCTCTGGCGCTAGGTCGTTGGCCATATTGACTTCGCGACTCAGATAGACGTAGCTGGAGCAAAAGTTGGGTAAAAATACAAAGCGTGACCGTACGTAGATGTTCGTTCCGTTGAGCGAGAATGGGGGATCAGAAACTTGTCCGTTCTTTATGAATTCCTAAAAAAGAAGAAAACTAGGAAGGTTTAATGAAAGCTTTTTGTGGATTTCATGGATATACACCACTCTCTAGACAAAAAATGTGCAGTACCCATAGCTGATATTGACGAAAGCACTTCTATAAGGTAGAGACTGTAGAGGAATAAACAAATAACGGCTGGAGTTAGCTGAAGAATTATTGCATCCTAGGGCATTGATCGTCACCTGTGCAGCAGGAAGTGCGAGCGTCCGAAGGCCAACAATTCCCCTGGCGACGTGACTCCAAGGCCCTTCTGTCATGGGCGTCTGGCGATCAGACTACAGTCTAGTTCGCCTCCTAATCAGTCGCCACGGGTATACCCCACCGTCCGTATCAAATCAATAGCGACGTCTCCAACTACCACCACTCCTCCGTCGCTTTCGTTCATGCGCTCCGATGACTTCAGAAACCGCTTACATTCACGTCACCATTTGTCTAGGGCTTGCTCTTCCTTCGTTTCGTTGAATTTTCATAAAAAATCGGAGTTGTGAATTACCGTTCGTTCTCATTCATCTTTCCTATGGTCATCTTTTATTTTTCTAACAGTTTTTGAGTCTGACTGGTCACGCTTTGTATTTTTACTCAACTTTTGCTCCTTTTTTCTTATTTTTTTGAACACGGCCTTCAAATGTGATATTCATGCGTCTGCAGTGACTCATCTGTACTGGTCGTCTTCAATTTCGTTCCTTCAAAACTGATCGGAAGTCTTCTAATCTTTTGTGACGGGTTTAGTGGTGTTGATTTCTCGAAGAAGGCTAAACATTGATCTGCTGGCCGTTTTCCACAACGTCAAGAGCCGCTCAAAGCGCATCAAACTTGGATGGGTGGAGTATCCTTAACATGTAGGCCATCGTGACCATTCTTCTCTCTAAGTCGAAGTTTTACTCAGGCCGTTGTTCAGGACTGGAAGAATTCAGATTACCTATGGTCTATTATAGAAGTGAGATGAGAAATTATTTTGAGACTTTGGCTAGCAATAAGTTCAATTTTCTCGGTAAAGGCTATTAAAAGGTACAGTTAGTCAATCCTTTTGGGTGATGCGCCGCGCACTCTATTTCCACGGGATGTCATGGAGGTAATTTGAATCCGTATTTGGCCTATATAATCGTTGGCCGACAAATCCATGTTTTATCCTTCCCAGGGAAGTCTGCCACCAATTTACCAACCCCGGAGGGATGGACAGCTTAGTTACCTGCGCGCGATACGGGCCAAGAACCTGAAATAGGGTGCGCGGGACAGCCGGCGCCTACTCCGGCTACGCTATCACGCGCCATTGTCTATAATGGTAGTTTAATTGCTGTTCACATGCGTATGAACCTAGAAACTGCAAAAGCAAAATAAGAGGAAATGCACCGCAATTTTCCACTGTATAACTTTAGGTAAGTAGCTTTTACGCTAGTAATCAATTAAACATTTCAGTCCTTTAAACGAGTGCACGGCACGATCTCTTCACACTTAAAAATTTTTTGTGTCTCGAACGCTTCACAATGTGTCTTAGACACTTTTTTATTTTGAAAAAGTAGGAATTTTGTGTTCATTCAAGAAATGTTCACGTTTTTTCTTAAGACACGTTGTATTACAGTTTTTCATCTATCCCACTCGTAGGGGGCGGGAGGGGGCACCTTTAGATAAGCGGAATAATCACCATCAGAGTGACCTTATCCTGCAAGAAAATTGGGATCTTTCATAATCTAGTTCGACGTTTCGTCCATGAAAAATAATTCACCTTCAATTTTGCTGTTGTTGTCAAATTAGACTGAATCAACGCCTGGGAGAGATCCGTTTGTTTTGCCTTTGGTATAAACTGTCTATGCCAACTTTAGATGCTCCAATTTTTGCGTAAAAAGTGTCTAATTTCAAGTTTAAAATTGTATAGCATTGTGAGCTCATTCAACTACGGAGCCCGTCCATCATTATCCAAAACTTGTGCCCAACAATCCGGCAGCTTCTCGACTTCTTTGGTATAAAACTATAGCGTGTGCGAGTTGAAAAATGGTGAACCTAAGGTTTGAGCTCCAGCTGATTACTGACACTCTCGTCGCGAAGATGGCGTCTAAAAAGCTAAATAAGTGGTCGTTAAGAGGAGCCAAGTCGAGGGAAGAGGGCGCATGGTGCAGGAGTTCCTATCTGATTTCGCCAGTCTTTTGCTTACTGTATTCTTGAGCTAGTTCGACATCTCCGTGTGTCGCTGTGCCAATATGACCCAGGGCTATTGGAAGATAGGATAGCAGCTTAGAGGGCTGTGAATAGCTGTCTCAGTCCAGAGAATGAATTCGGAATACAAGGAGTGGAAGCGATCTCCCGATGAATTCGTAATGTTTGCAAGACTTCGATATTGTGCCCCTTTAGCGGCGTATCGCGCTCTTTAGGATAAATATGGGCGCTATGCGGATTAGGGGGGGGGGGAACACTCCCTCCTAGACGTCGATTTCTTCAGTGAACAACTCACGGTAGGACAGCATGTCGCGCTCTTCTTGGCGTAATCCGCTCCAGTTCTAGGATTCCGTTGGAATACGAAACTACAGGAAGAAAAATCGTCATCACAACCTACCTAACACGTTCTCTGCAATGCAGAAGTGCGAGGATTCCATCTATCTTTCACGCTTACGGTCTCCATACCATCTTTCAACCGCTTGCTCGTGATCGTCTGCGTTTTCAAGGTGGTCAGCACGAAGAACTGGTTTGCGAGTTCCACTGTCAACATGATGCGGCAGTAGTATCAATACCGAACCTTACCAAGTTCCGCAGTAGCTCTCCTCATTTCCGAACGACCGAGTAGCTTCTATGCCTTCTCATTCCCGCGACGCAACAGCTCGTCGACTATTTTTCAGAGCTTCTCAGTGAGTTCATATGCTGTCTCTCATCTGGGCTTCAGTCTTTTTTGAAGTTCCTCCTAGATCTTTGCTTGAAGTGGAGTGTGTGTCGCATTCTAAGAAGATTGGAACGTGAATGGCTGCAGTATTCTTTGGTATAATGTACTACATAGTCTTCTTCTATTATACCTTCTTTAGAATCCTAGGTTGCTGAAGAGTGAAGGTCACCTGAAAACAGGCCATAAATTGAAAAACGAGAAAGACAAGATAACTCAGATAGTGCAGGCCTACGAATTTTGCACAAAGACGCATATCAAACAATGAAAAAGCTAAAACGTCATTAAATAAATCTTTGAAGCAAAAGACATGGTCTATGTAGCCCATGAATTATTGGGCTGGAAACTAAATAAGTCATCGTCGTTTTTTTACGTTTAATCTAAATTTCGCTGAAAGTGTTTTGCACGTTATATACCACTTGAAAAAGAATTATTTGTTCTATCAAAAAATGTGCTTCCCTTTTTCCTTTTTGGTCTGCCAATTTTTAGGTCAATAAAGAGAAAGGACAAAAAATGGGTACATGTCGCGAAAATGGCCAGCATTGAGGGAGTGAGCGTGCCAGCTTATCGACCCGCATCAAATTGGCATGCCAGTCATAGAGGTCCTGTAGGTTCAGTATTCTGATTGGCTGACGTGTATTGGTCTTCCGCTTGGTTGTGATTGGCTGATGCGCCACGATTTTTCAATGCATCCCATCTTCGCGACATGAACCGAAAAATGTCCTTCGCCGGCAGCTCCTTCATTCTGCTTAGGGTTTTTGAGATATCTTGCATATTTTTATATTTACGTTCGAAAGGCGATAATTTGTTCTACAAGAACATTTGTTGGTCGCTTTCGTCCATTTTTAGTTTCGTTAATTTTCAGAGCATTGAGGTGGAGTGTCTAGAAGAGATAATTTTTTACCAACTGTTCATACTCTTTGCTTAATTTTTAAACCAATTCTGATGCCCTCAAAAACCAACAAAATTTAGAGTAACCAAAGCATATTTTCTGATAGAACGAAACATTCTCTTTTAAATGACATATGACACTGCCAAAAAATTGGCATAGGTCATTTTCCTCTTTTTATCGATCCGCTTAAAAGAGCGAAAAAACCAAAAACAAAAATAAAAATGAACTAAGGTGACCAAGAGACACTTTTGTAAAATAGATAATCCTTTTTCAGAGTGTGTGTAACTCTGCGCAAAAATTTTTGACAGGGAGAAGCAGAAACGTATTCAAATCGCCTCAAGGACTCTCATAGAAGTGGAATGCGTGGCGCATCCTAAAAGGAACTAAGTAACGCGGTTTTTTAACCTTTTATTCTTAAAGAAGAAAGAAATAGCTGCCGGCGAAGACCATTTTCCTTATTTGAATGTTCACTTTAATGACCTAAACATTGACAAAAATCTGAACGCGAAGGAAGAAAAGTTTATTTTCGGATGGAGCAAATCGTTTTCTTTCAAATGCTATACATCATTATGCGAAAGATTTTCAGTAAAATTTAGACTAAAATTAAAAAAAAAACGGCGGAGACCCAATCTCCAACTTAATAGACGGCTGCCGCCTGGAGTTAGAGCCACATCCTAAGGAAGCGTGAGAACTCTGAATTAAGAACCGTTGGATAACTCCAGTTTTCACGTGCACTCCGAGCCACCTATAGCACCATATAAAAGCAGAATACGTGGCGCATCCTGAGTTTTCTGGTCAACCCTTTAAGTAATCAGGGGAGCTGATGGACTGTTGGCTGAACTGTAAACATCTGGCCGTAGTCAGCTGACTGGCTTAAACGGTACTTCATCACGTCTTTCTGCTGTCTGATAACGCTCTCCTGAACAGCACCATATCGATCCGTTCCTTCGCATCGGCCTCCAATCGATTCACAGCTAGTCGACTTCGATTTCAGGATGAAGTCGATGGTGGCAGCGGATTGTGGCGGGCCAAACGCCTTGGTGGGCCTCGCTCAGAACTACGGTACTTCAAACCAACGAATAGCTCCGACTATCAGCAGAGGTATACACCATTTCAACGTTTCTATCGTGTTCTAGAATTCTTTCGTCTCCTTCTTCTAAGCATTAAAGAGTCATTTTTTGTCTTTTGTGGGCAGCATAGAGAAGTGGAACTTCATAAGTCAATCAGGACACAGCAGATGGAGAACTCTTTTCTACAACTAAAATTAAATAAATAATGAGTTCATGTTGCTAATGTTAGGAGGTGGGAGCACACCAACTAATCATAAACCAATCAGAGAATCAGCCGAAAATACGCTGGCCATTCAGGGCGCTGCCGTACACGCAGTCTCCGGCACGTCCTCTCGATGCGGTCTGCTGGCCAGGGCCACTTTCATCATCCGCTTACCGGCTGGTAACGGTGAAATGTACCGCTAAACCTAATGCTGTTGAATGTCATATCAGGGGGTTTGGCGGTACTTTTCATCGTTACCGTCCAGAAAGCGATTGATGAATCTGGCCTCTGTCGCGTTCCAACCTCCCAATGCTGCCCGCATTCCCGCACTTGGACAAAATAAAAACTTTCCAAAAACCGAACTACCTTTTTTCGTTGTCATGCTATTAATTTTAGCCTCTTTTTTCAACAACAAAAAGTGTTTTTACATTTTTGCTTAGGTACATTTGACGCATAGGTTGTGAGTTCGAGTCCCGCTTGGTGCGAGAATTTTGATTGCAAAAAAATCCTTGTAGCAAAAAAACTGCTTGCGATTTTTTTCGCTATTTTTTGAAGATTTTTTTGTTTACATTTTGAATGTATCCATGTAGTGGAGCCGAAGCGGGGCATTTTCTTGGTTGCCCCAAACAAACGGCTAAAGGTTCAGGTCCACTCCTTGGCCAATCAAACTTTACGTCCTTACTCGGCAGTAGTTGTGCTCAAAAGGGCCTCAAAAGGATAAACCAGCGCCGTTCCGTTAACTGTAGATCAAATGCATTCGAATCGCCTCAGCGATAACTCGTGAAAACTGAATGTGTGGCGCATTCCTCAAATTGACCAATCAGCGCC
The DNA here is from genome assembly GCA_947396885.1 of Heligmosomoides polygyrus polygyrus. Taxonomy (NCBI): domain Eukaryota; kingdom Metazoa; phylum Nematoda; class Chromadorea; order Rhabditida; family Heligmosomidae; genus Heligmosomoides; species Heligmosomoides polygyrus. The sequence goes on from OX377202.1 coordinate 86,415,815, forward strand.
GATTCTTATTCTTGATCTGCTAGTAAGGCCAGCTTAGCCGCCATTCTCACTACTGGATATGGGTCCGGCTCAGGTAATATTGATCGACATTGATATCGATCTGGGACGGTATAGATTACTTCTTGCGAATGTGCCGGTTAACCGTCATATTTGCGTGGGTGCTGCTTAAAGGATAGTTTCTGAGCAAAAATTGAGCAAATTGGCATTCATTGGCTCGTTGTCTTGTTTCCTTCTCTCCTGAAGTAGTTGGTCCTGACCCACCCTAAGATGTTGTGAAAATTTTTGAGCTGCCATTAATTTTGCGTGGAAGGAAGAGCGGAGGAACGGACTTACGAATCAGCTGTTTTATAGATGCAGGATTTCTCTAAAAAGGGGCGCAATACTCTGAATAGGATGCGTGACCTTCTTACTTACTAAAGGGGCACAGCGTAAATATATGACGGTGTTGTCTTAAAGAGTGAAAATAGGGTGCTTTTCCATTGCTGAACGTAAGTTCTGTGACCTTGGAGGATGTGGAGTGCACCAAACGGGTTTCCTGGCTGTGCAGAGTGCATGGCGCGAACTAAAAGGTGCAGCCTGACGACATAGAAGCAGTACGCAGTTCACAGCCGAGAAAAAAAGACCCGCGATCTTTTGTGAACGCTTCGCTTATCACTGGCTCAAGACCGATAACGGGCATTGATTCCACGATGAACCTACGGAATACGCGCAACCGAGAGACGGCCACATGCTTCGGCCGGAGATAAAACTTTCGCACGAGAATTCCTCTCCATGGTGACGTCCAACTCCTCTGTGATTCTGTGTCGGATGACCGATAAGCTTTCGGAGCTGAAAGTCAGGAAGTTCAAGAATAAATGTGAGTTCTATCTCGTTGCAGTTTAGGCGGGCTTCGAACTCCCAGCGCGCAGAGTGGTACTAATCGATTACTCGTTGTGCCGTCGTATCGATCAATAAGGCCCTTCCCATTGTCGATAACTACGTATCGGAAGCTTGGTTCATGATAACAGAAAGAAAAATCGGTTTGTCTACTTCAACCGCGCAGCAGTAGGGTTGGCTAACGTATGTACCAGAGGACAACGGTTCAGCTCTGGCAAGGAGAAAACCTAGGTCTAAACACCTTTTGACTTGATGATTTCGAAAGCGTAGACCTTGTCATTGAGAGCAGACCTTGAAAAGGGTAACTGTTTTGAAATTCCGACCTTTACCCCTTTTTAAAGCCGCCTTGCATGACACCTTTATATTATAAGACTATTGACGAGCTAATCTTCTGTTTTTCTTCAATCGTCTTGAATCTCTTAATCTAGTCGTGAATGTGGCCAGCGCTGAAAGGTGGAAACAATCTAGCCAATCAGGACGCATGTGGAACATTTCTGATGGTTATGATGACTGAGCCTGCGTCGCCGTAATTCTTCCTTAGCAATCGCTACTACTCGTTAATGTGGCCTACAAGGGAGCGGAAACGCAACAGGCTAATCAGGACGCACCTGATCGACGTGCCGAACGCTGCTGTGATTGAATAGGGATTGGGCGGTGCGTCTTTCTCCCCATGCAGGTCATATCAATGCCTAGTGCCAACTATTCTAATGCTAGGCCTTGAAAAGGGTAAAACTTAAGATTTCCAACTTCTACCCTTTTAACGCTCCACACCTTGTCCAACGTTTTTATGTTATTAGCCTATTGACGAAATTTTTGCAAGTTTTTATTTCTCTTCAGTCGTTTTAAGTATTTGGATCTGGTCGCGAATGTGGCCAGCACTGAAAAGCGGGAGCACTCCAGCCAATCAGGATGCATCAAATGATAGTGCAATTCAGTGCTTGTACACTCGGGGCTGTGATTGGCTCGCGTGTGTTCGGCCAGTGTTCTGACTAGTCATGATTGAGTGACACGCTCCATTCTTCCAATGCTACCCACATTCGCGGTATGTACCGAATATCTCCTAAATCGTCGCAATGAACATAAACACCATGAACACGAAATTGTGAATTGTGAATTACAACTTTTGCATTTGTGAATTACCACAGTGCTTCTCCAAATCCTTTGCGGGTTTCTACTTCTATTTAAATCAATCCATTTTTAGCGGCTTTTCTGTGATCCGTAGCATTTGTTCTGTTTCCTCCAGCCGCTTTTTTTGCCAAAAATTAACGCAACTAATTTTTTAGAACTGCTTCATTCTCACATATGTGTTATCAACCTTACTCGGCGCTAGAACTTCTTTTTAAATAAATATTTTTTTGCCAAAATTATAGAAATATAAAGAATAGAATATTTAGGAATATTTATAAAAACGTAATAGTATATGAATAAAATAATTTAAGCAATATCTAAAGAAACATCAAAAGTCTGCTCGTTTTTGAAACCGATGATCATTGAGCGTTCGACGCAATAGCTCTTCTCAAACATTCGCATCTAGTCGTTAATGTGGCCTACATAGACCAATGACTCCGAAGCGAATCTGCGTGCCGAACTGTGCTCTGATTAGATAGTGATTGGCTGATGCCTTCTCCTTCCCATGTAGGTCATATTAACGTCAAGTGCTGTGCATTCTAATGCTCTTAAATCCCCACTTGTTCCAAAGATTTTTGGACCGAGAGAAAGACGACGCGAAGCATTTGAAGGAAAAGAGGCGGGGTGTTGTTCTACGATAGAGTTACTGCTTCAGGTGCCTCCGGTTTACTCCCGTCCTCATCACTGGGTGAACAGTTTGCTAATGACTTTCTCCATCAGAAAGCGTCGGCCGCAAAGGCACCCTCTACGTTTAGCATGAAGGTAAGTCTTGGTTAAGCAAAACAGGTCGACCTTTTTCGGAAATTCTTAAATCTGCTCACGAAGTCAAATCTGAAATCGTGGTCTTTTTTTGGAAATCTATGTCCTTTATTCGTTGTTACAGAAGGTCGCATGAAAGTTTGGAAAGTTTTTGATGTCGACGTCAGCTTAAAAGCTTCGAAGACGCACAATTAAGTTCTGAAATTGCAGGCCTTGGCTTCTCAGCTACCGAAGCAGTCCACCTCCAGTACGACTCTCGCCAATAACTGGTCCTCCGAGTACGCCAGTCGTCCAGGATATCAGGTTAGCCTCTACATTTTCTCAGTCGTGTCCTGGATAGAAAATGAAGTCTCCGTTTCCAGCTAGCATCACAATGGTCCCAACAGTATACGACCGCTCGTCCGGCCTATGAAAACGCTTGGGCCAGCGCCACTGGCACAGTTCTTCCTTACCAGGGCTTGGCGCAGAGGTGAGCGTTTTTAGTCATCGTTCAGTCATTATCGCGAATGAGGGCAGCATTGGGAGGAGGGAAATGGGCCAGCCAATCAGGGCGCGTCGAATGGGTGTGTACAGCCGGCACCGTGAGCTCTTGTCGTTGATGATGCTCTCACTGATCTGCTGGAGCGCGCCTGCCTTCAAATGCAGACCAAATTCTCGTCATGATCCAAATGAGGTTGAAGAATTCGTCGAAGATTTTTTCAAGCAGTCTTTTATAGCTCAACTTCGGTGGACAGCGCTATGTGGTCCGCAGAGTTCTTGGACAACGTGGACACGTCTCTTAGATCTTCACCGGTGAGCACGATTTTTCATCGATTTGTTCGGCTTCTCACAAAACGCTGTCGATTTTTTTCCACTAAACATAGGGCAATCTTCAGATGTCAAGTGAGCTGGCGGACAGTTGGGCGCAAGAGTACACGGCCGGCAGGCAAGACTTGTTCGAAGGTATGGAGACCGAGTGGGATACAATTCAGAGAAATCTGGCAAAGGTTCAGAAGGAGAGCGACATAAGCCACGTTCAGGAATATCATCATCAGGTGAGACTTGTCATTTTTTGCCTTTGCCTTTTTTTTGAAAATTTAGAAATTTTTAGACAGCAGCGGGATGTCAAGATTCTGTTAGGTTGAGGTAGAATGTTATTTGACTTTCGGATTGTCGCCAATGAAGGGACGCCCAATTTTTTAAAGTCTTCAAAATCGAGTCGTACCGTCCCTTATTGAACCAGTTGTAGTAGGATGGGGTGAGGAGATGAAGCAGCATGTCGTCTTCTATAGGTGAACAGAAAACTAGTATGAAAATTTAATGGAATTACACTACCGGACGTGCCGCTCCGACCAACAAGTCCAAGCAGCGCGAAAGGGGAAAAGCGGAGAATTTTTGCGTTGAAAAACGCCGGAGCGCCCGCGTCGCAGCGGACGCGTCTTCATCAACTCTCTCTTTCTTTCTTCTTCTTCAGCGTTTGTCCCGCTTCGTGGTGGGGCCCGCTATTCTGGTGTCATGACGCCACCTTTCCGATCCAGAGCTAGATCAGTGTGAACACCAGCAATTTTCAATCCATATATAAGGGATTGTTTAGAGTGCATTCGATGCGAAGCGATGTACTGATAAGTTCCTATATTGATCGCGCGACGCGATGAATCGATATGGGCGCCTATCACTACATCGCGTCGCGCGCCGTGTGCACACTAAACGCTCCTTAAAGGCCCCCACAGAGTTCTGCGGCAGCGCCGCGGCCCTATGCTTAACCATAGGGCAGAGACGCAGAGCTCGCCTCCAGCGGCGTCCCTGCCCTATCCTAGAGGCGAGCGGCGTTGCCGCAGAACTCTGTGGGGGCCTTAAGGTGTCAGACCACCGCTGCTTCGGACGCCCTCTAGGCTGCCTTCCAATTACCTCGATGTTGAGGCCTATCTTGCGGATGCGGTCTTCTTTTCCACGCAGAATGTGGCCGTACCATCGTAAGAGAGCTTCGCGCATCTTGTCTGCCTGACGCGACACCGAACTTCTGCCGAATGACATCGCTTCGGATGCGGATCAAACTTCTGAAGGTTGCGCTTACTTATTTGTTGGTCGCCCACTTGTTTGTTACGTAGAAGAACATGACCTAGTTTATGGAACTAACTGCCACCATGACATGCTCTGTATGCAATGCATAGAGGCCCGGCAGAATCGATCGAGTGGGCGCTTCTAAACGTATGGATGCTCATTCTGTCAGCTTTTTAGTTCACCCGCGAGCGGTCGCGTCCATACGACTGATTCTGCAGGGCCTATCTGCATTGCTCACAGAGCGCGCCAGGGTGGCAGTTAGCTCCATAAAGATAACCATGTTCTTCTACGTAACAAACAAGTGGGCGAATAACAAGTAAGCGCAACGACCAGAAGTTGAGGAGGCCGCGCCCTAGGGCCCAGTTTATACTTCCGTCTCCGGGTGACGCGATTCGAATGATTCGATGCGTCCCTTTGCGTCGCGCTGTTTTGGACGACGATAAGCACTCCAAACAGCGGACGACGCGGTCACGCGATCACGCACGATTCCGTACTTTACAAACGATTACGCACTACGGAAGTGCGAGTACACACTGCGACGATCAGCTGAGCAGCAATAACGCGCCCAAATCCACCGAAATCAGTCGCTTAGCACCCATTTCGAGAGGGACACGGTCCGACTCCGGGCTCACGTGAATCATTCCGGCCGCCGCCGGAGCGGCACCGCCGAAAACGATTTGAATCATACGAGACGGCGCCACTCCAGCGGCGCCGGGAGAGTCTGTCTGCGCCCTGCCCTTTCGCGGCAGGGATCCAGAGCGGAAACGGGTGCGTTACCAGTTGGTCCCGACTAGAAGAATACAGTACCTCGCCGTGGCCGCTGGCCGGCCGGCAGCCGCCGTTGAGCGGCGTGACTCATCGATTTCGCCGTCCGCCGCCCGCCGCTGGCCGCAGAAGTCTGCGGGGGCCTTAAGGCCTGAGTTATACTCCCGCGGGAGCATCCGCGGAAGGGCGGGAATCGCGCCGAGACTCCTCACCTGGCCAATCGCCGCGCCTCGCCACGCCCGCCTCCGCCGTGCACCATTGGTCCGCGGACGTTCCGCGGATGCTCCCGCGGGAGTATAACAGTGGCCTAAAGCGTTCTGCGTCGGCGCGACGCGAGCACCGCGGAACACGGCGCTTTTCGGCGCAGAAATGCGCCGCTTTTCCTCTAGCGCACAGTTTGTGCTTGTTGGTGGAAGCGGCACGTCCGGTAGTGTAGGTAAAAACCTACAAAATAAAGACTTCAAATGTCTACAGTTTTGATAGCCTATAACATAATACAATAACAATTGCAACAATTGTGACAACAATAACAACAACTGGATGTAAAAAATCCCTTAACCGTTATCTTCAGGATGCAGATTAGCAGTTTTTCTGTTTACTAGGCTCATTTTTATTGCTTGTTTTCCTTTTTCCTGCTTACAATGACTTTAGCTTATGCTCTATTCTTAATCATACTGGAATACGAAGGACCCATTGATGTGCCACGCTGTCAAACGTTCTCAGTCAGCAAATGGAGATGTTTTTATTTTGTGAAGCTAATGCCAGATTAGACATTCATTTTTTGGTTGCTCATTCAGGATCTCTACAAAAGATTTGTCCTTTGAAAATTTTTCCTCCACAGAAAAGGAGAGTCTGCTCACAGATCTATGCAGCACGGGTATCACGAAAAGAAAAAGTACGCGAGATGGGTGAAGAAGGACAAGGGATGCACAAAGCGCTCACATTTCGAATGGCTTATTTTGCAGCACAAGTTATCCTGTGAGATCGACCAGTTGCACTTTTGTTTCGTTGCGGACAAAGCTCAAGCTGTTGTTTGTGATCTAGCGAAACCAATGTAATGTGAAGAAATAGTAGTAAAGTTGGAACATCTCCGTTATGAACTCCGACCCTAATGGTTCATTCTGAAACATACTTCAACTGTAATTGTGACAACATCTTATATGCTGACGGTTTTTTCATGTTCAATTCTAGAAAGGCAACTCCTTTCTCACCTCTGCGAATCCAATGTCTGAAGGCGATCGACTTATGCAACAAGGAGATCTGGGCAATGCTATACTTGCCTACGAAGCAGCTGTGCAGAAGAATCCAAGTGATGCTGAGGTATGTGACAAAATCTCATCCTGGTCCCTAGTTAGTGCCGATGTGAACCTTTCTGTGAGTCACACTTTTTTCATTCCCACGTCGTGAACTGCGCCTAGACTGCAGCATATGGATGGGCGCTGTGCAGCAACATAAAAAGTACATTTGGTTTAACAAATAACGTCAAAAATCGATGTAGATCAGTGACTAACTTACTGTTGTTCTTGCTCTCTAGCATTAATATAGAGGATGTTTTACTTATTTATTTATTGGCCAACATGAAAAATTGAATACAAATGCGAACCACGAAAGAATTTAGGTAACAATTGGCTCTTTACAGAAAGTAATAGAATAACTAAGGAATAGGAGAGAAACGGAGAGAAAAGTCTGGCAGCTGCGAAATTGCATGCAGGAGTAAGTCGCGACAGCCTACACGTAGGCTAGAGAGGGGTATTGACAATGATGAGCTGAACATGAGTACGCACACTAGCAGATGCCTCACGATACTACGGCCATAGGCAGAATACGTTGTTAATTGGGGAGGGCCCTGTATCTCAAAGGCCTCTTTAAACTGGTACGCACCCCGAGGACTGCACTGGGGGGTCGTGAGCAACTGTTCGCATTCTGCTAGATACCCACAACATTGTATACCCACAACATGTTCTTGTAGTTACCACACTCTGTTGATTACCTGCTTGCCTGCTGTGTGAGAAACCGGGACAAGGGGAGTGACGGTTCATTGGATTTTCTTTTTTGGAAAAAGACATGTTCAGCAACCTGGAGTCCCTCTGACGTCATTACCAACACACAAAACCTCCAGTCCTTTCTCATGGTGTCGGGTAAGCTGGACGTTCTTTTGACTTAGAGCATAACCGACCTCTGAGAATACAGTGGATACCATAGAGTGTACAGATACAGATAGCTCGATTGCAAAAACACGTCAAACTTGGGTAACTAAACCTTTATCAATAAATTGATAAAATCACGACGTGAATACACAACAGTAACAACGAGCATGAATAAGGCTTAGAAAGGGTTCCCTAATCCTACATGGAATGGAGGCTTGGCAGAGGAGTTCGCCTGCAGTTGGCGCTCTTTTATTTCCCCTGGATTCACACTCGCTCGGTCGATTGGGTGATCGGTAGTTCAAAAGGGATAAAAAAAACAAAGAGATAAAAAACCCAGCGGCGCCTCTAGGATGCATCAGCACCCAAGCAGCAGAGCTTTTATGAGAATGATGGGTTGGTGGTTTCCATGTAAGTGGTGTCCAGGTATCTTCATCAATGTCGTCGTCCAGTAGACGAATAATCATAACATCAAAGAATCATTTGGGACAAGAAACAATGCCTCGCAGCTACGTTCTACCTGATGCTGTGTCTGTTGTAGATAGATCTTGAACTTCAATGACATTACGACAGATTAGAAGAAGCTGTAAAGAGGAGTCCAAACGACGCTGATGTGGGTGGAATTAACGCCTTCTAACATTCGTGCACCGTATCTTCTTCCTCCCCTGATTCAAAGAACGCTCTCCATACTGCAATTCATTTTCCACGGCTATTAAGCTTTATTTTTAAATACATATTCGAAGTTGTAGACGGAGTTGTGGTGGTGAATATCCTGTTTGTAGAAGTGAAAACATTTGCACGTAAAATTTATTGAACTTGATCCACAAAAATGGTACGTACTTACCACAGTATGAGTCTAACATTTGGAATGATTGGAATACTTGTAAAAAAATTTGGGTCCTGACAATCTAGTGCTGCTGAAGGCCTACATTAAAATATGATGTGCTATATTCATCCACAATACCTTTACGAGCTATGTAATAGCACTGTACACGGAAACAGAGTGTAAGTTACAGGCATGGTGTCGACTGGGACTATCGCACGCTGAAAATGAAAACGATGCGAAGGCGATAGCAGCCTTCAATAACTGCTTGCGGATTCAGCCGAATAATGAGGAGGTCCGTTTATTAATCGCCGTCATGCCCTAGTTCTTACATTTTTTTGGGATTACACGGTATAAATTGGATAATGGTTAATTTTAAGGCACTTCTTGCTCTGTCTGTTTCGCTGGCAAATGAGTCAGTTGACAATGAGGCGTTGAATCAGCTTGAGAAATGGTTAGTGGCACATCAAGGAGGTGACCCGTCCACGGTACAGAAAGCCCATGCAGGCTATAGTTCATTCCTCGACCATCACACTTTTGAACAAGTGAGCTATATTTTCTATTCTATTTAAGAGGTCAATTCGATAATAGTCCAATGAAAAATCCGGTTTTTTTTCTTTTCCCAGTTTAATATATTGTTGTCGTAGCATTCGCAAGCATAACACCATAACATCGCAGATTTCCTTAGGTTGTCTTTATACTTCTATCGTCGTACGGCGGGTTCGAAGGGAGCGATGCGTCTCATCGCGTCGCGCTGTCTCAAAAGACGATGATCACTCCGAACAGTCGGCCACACGGTCACGCGAATACACACTATTGAGTGTTTGCATACACGTAATCGTACACACATCTCCGGGTCCACTGCAAGAACGGCTGGAGCAGCAATGCAATGCGCTAATCCACCGCGGTCATCGCTTCTGTTTCGAGAGCGACGCGGTTGCTCGCAGCTTCACGCAATTAACTACCGCTGGGTAGCGTCTGCACTGAGCGACGATCAGCTTGGCCTCTATACATGACATCGCGTGGCGATGAAAATATAAACGGAGCTTTAGACTACTATTTTCGGTAAACGAGCAGACCAACAGGATGCTAGGCATGGAGCATATTTCTACTGACATTTGCTACCCACGCACGTATACAACCTGACATCTCAGCACTGTGCTGTTTTTTTTCTTACAATGAAGCGTGTGACGGTTGAGCAAGGTTGGTCTCATGACAGTATGTGCAAAGGCACTGCGGCACAGTAGAACACGTAAAAAACTAAATATTTACCCATGACTCAGGTTACCTCATTGACCTATTCGCCATGGCTGAAGCCCGTATCCACAAGATAACGAAGGCTCAACAGCGTATTAAGGTTACCTCAAAACCAGCGTTCATGCTGGTACAATCCAGCTGGTGAAGATTCCACCGAGGTGAAGCATAGTGGTCCAGCAATTGTAGTCAACCTGTCGTTAGCGACAATTGTGTCGGTGAAGGTTAAGGCTTACGGTATACTTCGATCCGACGACAGAGCCAGCAATTATCCAGATGCAGACGAGAGTACAGCTGGAAGATTTCTGTGCTGGACATGTCACGACATGTCAACCCTATAGTAGCAACGTGTTGAGCCCAGAAATGTGGGCTTCCGTGCGAATAAATAAATACTAAATAAGAATAAAAAATGTCGAAATGGGCACAAACACGAAGTCCCCTTCCCCTAGTAAAGCACGGCTTCAGAAAAATATACTTTGCAACAAGAAACCTACAACGATAGACCGACGAGGAGGCAACATAAAGGGAAAACCGCGAAAACACACAAGTCAACATTTAAAGAACCTTGTTACATGCGCGGTAGTATTCAATTTCAGGTAGAAGAGCGATTCTTGAACGCGGCACGTCAGCAATCCGGCACCGCAGATGCAGATCTTCAGAACGCCCTTGGCATACTGTACAACCTGAACAGAAATTATGAACGAGCTGTGGAGTGTATAAAGCTGGCCATTGCGAGCAGACCAGATGTGAGAAGTTTAGGATTACTCTAGCCGTTATTACGAAAAATGTATCGAATTCACTTTAGGACGCCAGACTATGGAATCGTCTCGGAGCCACGTTGGCTAACGGCGATCGAACACCGGAAGCAGTAGCGGCCTACAGAGAAGCCTTGAGCAGATATCCGCTTTACGTGAGGGCTCGATATAACCTCGGCATCAGCTGTTTGCATCTAAACAGCCATCGGTAGGTGATTGTGGCATAATATTTCGTATATTATTTCCCCAAACGAAGCTAGAAAATCGGGATTGAACTGAACATAGTTTTCAGGTGTTCTTGAAGTTTTAATGAGGCGTGGAGATATGTTATTGTCGCGCCCACTGAATCTTTCGGACGCGGAACATCTGCCTTATCTTCCAGCCGATGGGGCCTTGGTCGGTTTCTGGGGTCGCCCTTCGTAGAGCTTTGTTCGTAGAGCAGCTACCCACGGTCCGGACAAGCACAGAATGAGCACACAGCTACTGATGACACGCCTTTTATAAGCGCTTGAGTGTGGTAATGCGCGACATTCATAATTACTTGCAAAAAGGGAATCCCTTAGAACCTATACAACACGTTACGAAATGAGGGAAAAGTGACTTCATAAAACATAGCATATTTGAAAGAAACGGATTTGTTTGATTATTCAGGCTATTCTAAGTAATTAAGTTTTGTGTAGAACAATCACTTATTCGTTCACCCAGTATACTGTTCTATTTCAGGGAAGCTGTTGAGCACTTTGTCTCGGCTTTAGAACTCCAAAAAGGAGGCACAGATAGTTCGTCGATCTGGCCGACGCTGCGATCGGCAGCGATTCGAATGCGAGGCGCTCCGGAAGAACTTCTACCGGCGCTAGATCGAAGGGATTTGGCTGCGTTCAAGGCTGGGTTGGCAAAAATGCGAACGGACTAAAGTCGAGGTCCATATCAAAATTCCAAATTGAAATACGGGCTGTTTTTTTTAGATTCCAATACTGCACTTCTTTGTCGTGTTTAGCTGGATTCTGTTCACCCAAGCTTTCTCTATTTGAGTAGTGTTCCAGCGGCGTCATTTTTTTTGTGGTGATAACGAATCATGCCAATTAATCCATATTAAGCTGGGACTGAAATATTCTTTGTTGATAAGCAAATTGTGGCCTGTTATGTAGATATTGTACTTAGGTCACTTATGTTTGAGCTGTATGCTTTGATGAGAATAAATGGAACCTTCGTTGGACCTGACAGAATTCGGCACAGGTGTTGCAATAGAGACAAATCCACTCGCATTCGAAAAGTTCTCCGACAAAGTAGAGGAAATCGTATGAGACTTCAACAGGATTGGACCTAGGAAGCTAAATTGACTTAAAAGCGCCTAAGGCCCCCGCACACTTTTGCTGCAAAGTCACGGCCTTTTTCATAGGGGAGGGACGTAGACCTTGACGAACGGCGACACTGCCGCGGCCGCACACCTTTACAGCAAGATGTTGTGCGGGAGGAACAACGTCGCGCAAATGCGACGTCCGTAACGACCGCGGGATCGGCCACAGCGCAGGCAGAAGGCGGAAAAGCGAATAGAAGCAGTAGGTCCCGGGTAGAGAGAGTAGAGTACATCTGCTGCTTGCCGCCGCCTGCAGCCAGCAAGACTGTGTGTGAGCGGTGCGTTTCATGAGTTTTGCCGCCCACCGCTTGCTGCAAAAGTGCTCGGAGGCCTTGACAAGTACTGGGTAGATGACCGAAAGCAAGATCCAACCTGTTGCGCTTTTTTCCCTCACTTAAAAGTGTTTGAATTTAAACATGGCGAAATGAGGAGCATAAATCAGTGGAGCGGCAAACAATCTTCCTCGCGGTCCTGCTCTCCTCGAGTTGCCACTTGGAATCACAGCCGTGGCCCTCTCTCTATGAAAAAAAAAATAAAGGAAAAATAAATTACCGACAGGCTTCACAAAAAGTGGACGGTATTGATCGCCCAACCGTTATCGACCAACCTTATCGATTTTTTGTGAAAATTTGAATGTTCGCTTCACTACAGCAAATCATTATATTAGGTTGTCCCATGAGTCCCCGCCGTTTTTTTCAACGATTCACTGCAGATTTCACCGGCGGTCTCCTGCATAGCGCTGCATAGCATTCGAAAGAGAATGATTTGCTCTATCAGACCGTATTTTGCATTTCTTTTTTCATCATGAATTTTGTCAATTTTTAGGCCGTTGAAGTGAAAAGTGAAAAGTGAAAAAGTAGCCATTTGCGCACTTGTTCTCTCCGCTTAGGTTTGTAATTTTTTGCGCAGTGTTTTTTAGCACTTCGAAGGCAATGTTCTGTACTACAAGAATATGTGTTAGTGCTATTTTTTCACTTGTCCTTTATTGATTTTTAGGTCATCAAATTGGGACGCCCGAAGGATGATTATTTTTGCCGACAGCTCCTGCTCTGTGGTTGGACTTTTTGGGTCGTTGTTATATGTCATTCGATAGAGAATATGTTGCTCTTTAAGAATATGTCGCGTTTATTGATTTCTATTGAAAATCAACAAAATGCCAAAAAGAGAAAAATCGTCTTCACCAACAACTCCTTCTCCTTCTTCAGTTGTTGATATTCGACAGAAATCAGCGTGAGCCAATAAACGTGACACAAATTCTTACTGAGCAAGACATCCTCTACCAAACGACATATGACACGAAGTAAAAAAGTCCAACCACAGAACCGGAGTTTTGGTAAAAATTCGGACGGAAAAGTCGGAATTGCCTAAAAATCAATAAAGGGCAAGTGAGAAAATAGTACCAACACATATTCTTGTAGTACAGAACATTGTCTTCCAAGTGCGATAAAGAACTGCGCAAAAAATTACAAACCTAAGCGGAGAGAGCAAGTGCGCAAATGGCTGCTTTTTCACTTTTTCACTTTTCACTTCAACGGCCTAAAAATTGACAAAATTCATGATGAAAAAAGAAATGCAATACATATTCCGATAGAGCAAATCATTCTCTTTCGAACGCTATGCAGCGCTATCCAAGAGACCGCCGACGAAATCTGCAGTGAATCGTTGAAAAAAACGGCGGGGACTTATGGGACAACCTAATAGATTGGTCGCGTATTATCGATCGGTTTCATCGATTCCTTCGGGAATGGACCGCTGGAGGTGGGAATCGGGGACATATGTTCATAGGTGGGTAGGATTCACAATATGTGAACAGCATTGAAAAGTCGAGTATATTATCGATCGATTTCGTAGATTTTTGCCTATCTGTCTGTTGGAAGTGGGATCTTGCAAGTTTTCTACGATAGATTGATTTTCACGAAAGCCAATCGGTGTCGATTAACCAGCTACTATGTATTGATCGGTTTTATCGATCTCTTCGGGAGTTAACCGTTTGAGAATCATGTACTTGTGTTCAACGGGGTAAAATAAGTGAGCAATGAATAATATATGAATCGGTTCCTGTCAATTCATCATCGGAGGCGAAGTCTGACAAGCAGATAGGCTGGCTGACAGCTGGTTGCCGATCAGGAAGATGAACCTTTTAGAATCACATGGAACTTCAAAGGTTTAATGGAGCTGCAACTCCCTTAATCATCTACTGCTCACTGGTCAAGCGGACGTGGAGGACGATGTGCGCGCGGTGCTGCAGCACATGACCTCCGGATGTTGACGACGGCACGAGGAAAGAAGCACGACCTATCACATGAATCATGCCGAAGCTTTACGATGTGTGACATCGCCTCTCGCGCTCATCTCGGAGACCATTTATCTTGCACCTGACGCGGCTGCCTCCGACGCCGCTACTCACATGTTCGCTCAGCCGACCTCACCGGCGCCAATTTCTAATCGCCAAACATCCGCTTCTGATTTATGCGCTGTCTGTTGGTCGTCTCCTTATCCTACTGCACCATAGAAAGTCCGTTAGATGAAATGTAGACGTTGAGATTTATCAGAAGCATGTGGGCAGCATTACCCGTAGGAAGTGGTGATTGCTGTCCTATGTTATCCCATGGATTTTTGAAGAGTAAAAACCCAAAGAATTTGTAAAGTGTTGTGGTGCAGCACACTTGCTTAAGCTCATTCGTTAGAGGACTAGTGCTTCTGGTTGACAAGCGCAATCTTAAGGCTTCAAACAGAAGAAGCACTTTTGTTTCTTGACTCTTAACATGAGAGCTTTCTGAAAGAGGAGCCTCACTCTTTAGAATGCCTACGAAAGGTTCTTCAGAAGCCCATAGACTGAATTGACAGCTTTCGGCTCAGGTATTATTTCCTGTTATTCCACGCGAATTATGCAGTCTTTTAAAGAATTCAAAATCGTCCTAGACTCCTATCGTCCTACTGGTCTTTTATATAAATTGTTTTCGAGACGGCGTTTATTGCAATTTATTAAGGAGTAGAGCGTTGAAATAGTAGATAGTGAAAGGAAATGGTCGACGATTGCTTTGCGGGATGTGCCATGTATTCTACTTCTACAGAAAGTCGAGAGGGCAATTTGAACACGAATTGGCCTGCACAATGGCCGGTACACATGTGCGACATGTGCGTGATTCCTAGTTGATGGTGGCTAACCGGTAGGCAAGTCACGGCTTTATTCTTACAGTGCAAGTCTGGTTCTAATTCAAAAATCTTGAACGGATGAAAGCCTTGGGTAGCCTTCGTGGAAACTCGAACCAGAAACATCGAATCGTTGCAGAACAGCTGGCGCCGTCTCCCACTGCGATACTACGCCCCAATCTCTTGAAATTATTATTAAAATGAAGCAGATAAAACAGCAGGAACAGCACACTTTTTAAGCTTGTGTTTTGTGTTTTTCATCTTAAAACTCCTTAAAGTGACAGTATTCTTGTATTCACGTTTCATAAGCGGGCACGTTGTTTGCTACAAATCTTCTGCTATCAGCTAGACCAAAGAAGACATTGCTTCTCCAAATTTTCGCAGATTTCCTCGTTAAAAAATTGCCTTCATGAACAAGCGCTTTTGCTATTTATGCGGCTGCTCTACCCTTACGATAATGAGGATAAGTGGCGGCGTTACTCGCATTTCACTTCTACGGGATGTCGTAGAGGCGATTTGAATGAGTATTTGGCCACACAATGGCTTGCGGTGGCCAGCCGTTGAACAAGTCGGCGCTTTATCCTTCCCAGACAAGTCTGGTACCGATTCACAGAACCCAGAGGGATGGAAGGCCTGAGCGGGAAATGCGAACCAGGAACCTGGGGTCGGGTGCACGCGACAGCCAGCGCCTCCTCCGACTGCGTAACACTCGCCAGCTCTGCCCTTACTGGAGCTGAAATTCTACACCCAGTGAGGTCAATTTTTAAACAACAAAAATCAACAAAGAACCAACCGAATGAGTAAGGATCTCGATCGAGTTTTAAATCAGTTCGGCAACATCTGATACTTGGACAGTTCAGCTACCGAATAGCTTCTTTGGTGAGCTACGGGTGTCCCTCCGGATGACTGCTGCTTGCTTGGACGAACTGGGTGATAGTTTTCATTTGGGCAACTGTTTCAATCGCACTTAGGCGTAGCTCTGGGTAACCCATTATACCCAAAGCGGTGATGAATGATAGGGGTAGATGTTTATGAATAGTAAGATATCTACCCTCTATACCTAGTCTATCTTGTTTCAGTGACCTTGATGTGTACCCTACCTCTCATGGTGATGAATCGTACTGCAGTTTTCTCAAAAACAATACTACTTCACATTTTCGAAACGATGACGTCTTTCGAGCGGTGCTCATTGTTTTCGTTCACTAACAATTTTTTAGATTGTATGCGATTATTGGCTCTCATTCTTCTCTCACAAATCCGTCCGACGTCAACACGATCAGTGGCACATCTACATGCAGCTTCCGAGTACGGAGCGATTGAAGTCAAGCAACCACTGAATGAGGATCACCTCATGCCAACGGAGACGGCAGCGGCCGCTGTTGAGCAAAAACTAGCCCTGAAAGTGCCACACCCGGTCGGAGCTGATGCGGTGGCAGTGAACCTGAACAGAAAAGAAGAGCCGAATGCGAGAATCGACGCATTGGATCCAGCCAAAGAAGGCAGCCGTGGAAGGAATCTGCCAATTCTTAGGGTGGAGGCCGACCCGGTGGAACTTCTGAAGCAACCGCTGCCTTCAGACGATGTGGAACGGGATGTTAGCGTGCTGGCAAAATCCAAGGTGCTTCCGGGTAATGAAGTGCTTGGCGAGAGTGGTAGACGAGTACCTCAGGAGGATGTCGTCGTCTTCTCCGACACTCTCGCCCAGGTGAAGATCCTTCCGACAGTAGTTGAACCGGCTGCGTTCACCGCCACCTCCGCACATGCTACGTCTGTAGTGAACGAGGCAACGAAGGATTCCAAGCAGCTGCATAAGATTAGCGCAGAGGAAAAATCCGCCAACCTCAAAGAAGAGGGTGTCATCGAGTACCTGGAACAGGAAGTCGATGTCATGCCGAGTGCCAAGACGATCCTGCTCAAGGAGCGGAAGCCCAAGCTGATCAGCAGCATCTCGCTCGGCGAGCTGCAGAACGGTAGCCTACCGACAGTGATTTCGCTTAAAGAGATACGAACACCAGCCACCCACGTTCAGGAGAAGCTTCAACTGAAGTCCGCCGAGGACGAAGACAGTGACGCGTTTCCTGAATTCGACGAGAAAGCTGATGTTGATCTGGAATTTCATGAGGACGTTGATGCTGTGACAACGTCGCCATCCACCGGCTGGACGTCGTCAACTTCGGCAGCTGCAACTGAAGTGCTTCCAGCAACTGGTATTGAAGGTATGCTTTCAAGATATTTTATAGTCGTCCTAAAATTGAGTCATCAAGTGATATAAGATTCCCACCTATGCAGTACACGAGAAGTGAATCTATCCCGCTGAACGAAACGAGAAACGACATCATTTGTGTTGGTTAACTTGGCTCCACTCCCTTCACTCTTCCATTATTCTAAAGATGGATGGAAGGAATGGAAGAATAATTAGCGACCAGGTTCGTAGATTCGTAGATCGCTTCAAACAGTCTGCGACATCCTCTGTCGTCCAGAACCGCATTGCGTGGAGTCGAATGGATGAACCCGGAGCCGGATACTCTTCGTCTTCTTCACGACGCTCTTGAAAGCTCTCTAAGCCGCTCGTTTCCTCCTGCCCAGATCTGGCGCTAGGTCGTTGGCCATATTGACTTTGCGACCCAGATACACGTAGCTGGAGCATGCGGAGATGTTCGTTCTGTTGAGCGAGAATGGGCCAGAAATTCGCCTGTTTCTCGTAAACATCGTCTTCGTAAGATTCAGCTTCAGTCCAACGTTCCCAC
This sequence comes from Heligmosomoides polygyrus polygyrus, assembly GCA_947396885.1. Taxonomy (NCBI): domain Eukaryota; kingdom Metazoa; phylum Nematoda; class Chromadorea; order Rhabditida; family Heligmosomidae; genus Heligmosomoides; species Heligmosomoides polygyrus. Next base: position 86,433,616 of record OX377202.1, read on the forward strand.
ATACACGATCAAAGTCGATCAGCATTCGCTCCGCCTGGCTGATGCTCGGTGTTATGGGCACGATGTCGTCAGCGAAGCGAAGATGGTGCAGCTGTCGGCCGTCGACTTTCACTCCCATGTCTTCAGATTCTAGTTCGCGCATGACGTTTTCGAGGGTGATGCTAAAGAGCTTCGGGGATATGGTGTTCGCTTGCCGAACCGCTCTCTTAACGCTGACGAGGACATCGTTATCAAACGGCAGGGTCTTGGCTGTGAATCCATTGTACAGCTCCCGAAGTACTGGGGTTTTTTTAGTCGAAATAAAAACCATAACAATCTACACATCTTTGCCAACGAGATACTTGTTTATTTTTTCCAATAGAACTCCGGAGATTTGGAAGCTATGAATTCTTCGAGAGCAGATCCTGCATCATGTCGATTCCTGAAGCATTTTCCTGGAAGGAAGCCGTCGAGATGTTTGAAAAAATGGTAGACAGTAGGCGATAGGTCGGGCGAATACGGTGGAATGTCGAGTGTTTTGTATCTCAAAGAATGGAGCTTCTGCCTGGTGGTCATTGATACGTGCGCCTTAGCGTTGTCGTACAAAAGTATCTGTCCACTTCTGTTGATCAGCGCTAGATACATTCGCTGGAGCTTCTTGTGCATCTCGTCCAGCTGCGTACTTTTCAGCCGTGGTTGTTTCACCAGGTTTGAAAGCGCTATGGATGAAACCGTTGTCTTCGTCGTCGATTATCGTAGACGATCCATTTTTTGACACAAGTCCCAATTCTTTCCAGGAAATTCTTGTTGCATAGAAGACGCGCATTCGCTTCAAATAGCGTCTTCAGCTGCTCGTCGTCGATTTCCGAAGGCCACCCGCTGCGTTGGTCATCTTTGATTTTCCCATTTTCGAGATCTGCTGAACTACCGCTCCACCGTCGTACGCAAGTAGTCTCCGGTCCAAATGTGGTTTTGATGTATTGAGCTTTATGTACGTCCCAGTTTGAACTGGAACAAAAAGTGGCGCGGATTTGCATCTTGTCCATGCCTTTTTCTAAGCCCTAGAAATATCCAAGAAACATATTAGAAACCAAACCTAAAGTACTCCTGAATAGAAGAAAAAATGCGCTTTCAGAAAATGTATACCACCACATCAAAACTACAAAGCATATCCGAGTTTTTAAAAAATCCTCTTTTTCACCTTCCAGGTGTGGTATAAATCTTTATTGCGGCCGACGTTTCGACAAACTCGTCTTTCTCAAGGCCTGAAAGAAGCTCGAAATGTTTTTTGATTCTGTGAAATTCACTGGATCAAAAACATCGCGTCCACCTCTTTACCAGGGACAACATGCTCCCAGGAGTACTAGGAGATCCCACCACATCCTGCATACGAACTCACCGTTCCCTCCAGCGCAAAGAAACCGGATCAACTGGTCACCATGGCGCAAGTGAGACCTACTGGTATGGTCGAGTATACTGCTCCCAGTGCCAGAGAGTCGAAAAGTGCACAAAGCAGTACACGCGATCTCACAGCTCGCACAAACGGATAAAAGGCAGGAATTCACTGGTAACCGAGATGCATTCGTTTCTGTTGTTCATGGCTGGATTTCGTTCGTGAATCCAGAAGGGCTCGAGAGCCTTTCTGGTTCCTATTTCATCTTCATGATACAACACCGTGCATTTTACATCGAAGTCGTCCCCGGAGTGAGCTTCCCTTCGATGCTTACCAAACGGCGTTAGTAAGCTTTGCCTCCTCTTACCAGCAAGGTGTTCTTTAACACGAGTGCCTAGCACCCTCGCAGTTTCCCCAATGTATAGATCACCGCAGGTCAAACACTCCAACTGGTAGATGACGCCTTTTTGTGCGCAATCTCCTGTCCTCCCATGCGGACAAGTCACGCAGTGTTGCATTATGCAGACACGGTCATATAACCGATTGCGGACAAGCTGCCGCTTAATGTTGTCTCTTGGTATATTTACCAGTACAACATCCCTATCAAAGCCTGCTCGCATTAGACATTGGCGCACAGCTGCAGTGACACTGTCCGAAATGAAAGGCAGTAAAAGACAGATTTTGTTGCTAAACGCGTTCATATTGGGCCCGCGTCGTGCTCTGCTTTCTCGCACTTCATACCCATTGAGGCTGGCAATTTTGCAGGCCAACGCACGTGACTCTTCGCGCTGCTCGTCACCCATACACATCCTTGTTGCTGTTCTAAACATGTTACGAAGCACAGCACGTTTCACAGCGGAAGGATGAGCCGACTTAGCGTGGATGATGATATTCTTGGAGCTGCCCTTGCGGTACCATTTCACACTGTATTGGCCGTTTGAAACCCTGATTTGTGTATTCAAAAAGGGTAGCCAGCCTTCGCACGGAAGCTCTCGCGTGAACTTTATGTACTGTGATTGTGTGTTAAGAATGTTAAATGGCTCATCCATTTCGGTTTGAGTTCATATCCGAGTTCGCAACATTTGAAACCACGGTAGCAAGCAAAAACGACAAAACTTAGGTGACAACCTATGACAACCTATGGTGAAATCTTGGACATGAATCCACCCTACAGATCTCGAAGTACTCTGTTGTGGTGAGTAGGAACGCCCTGAATGAACAGGGCTTCGAAGACCGCTCCAGATTCGACGGAGTGGAATGCCTTCCGGTCGATGAACGTAAGACACAGCTGCAGCTTGTACTCTCTCGACACTTAAATGAGCTTCGTAACGTGTGAATGGTGTCGATCGTGCTGAATCCTCTCCGAAATCCTGGTTGTTCGCGTGGCTATTCTTCGTCCAGCGTTTTTTTTTGATCATATCTATTGAACAGCAGAAGACCTCAGGTGCCTAATGGCCCCTTCCTTCTTCGCCATAGAACAGTGTCCTACCGCACTTTTCTCCCAGCCCTGCCTTTCCCTTGTCACCGTTTAGCTCAGTTGGAATTCTTATTCATCCTTACGTTTGAATTCGAAATGAGATCACTGTCGATAAAAAACCAGCCGATTTGCAAGGTTTGAGAGAAATCTCAAACCGGAATAGTGTCCTTTTCGTCCCGGACATCCTTGCCTAGAAACTCAATATCCGTATGCGATAATCTGTCGTCATGCTGCCCCCTATTTTTCAATAGAAGGATATGTTGACGACATTCTCTGTGCTTGATCCGTAACGGTCGTTTCCCTTGGTAGGATGAATCCACTTCTTAATCTACGAACGCAGGCAGAGAACACCGTTCGTATCGATGCTGCTGGATCCCTCCCTCTTGAGCCACATAGCGGAGAACTAGCGCCAATTGGTAATCCTGACAAACCTCAGTGGTCTTCATTCGCAAGATAAAGAGCGGCGTCATTCAATCACTTTTGGGATACACCACGCATTATACTTCTACCGGATGTCGCGGAGGCGATTTGAATGCATATTTGGTCATACAATGACTTGCGGTGGTCAGCCGATGCACAGGGCAGCGCTTTATCCTTCACAGACAAGTTCGGTACCAATTCACCGACCTCGCAGGGATGGAAGGCTTGGTTGTCCTAGGCGGGAAATGCGAACTAGGATCCTGGTCTCGGGTGCACGCGACAGCTGGCATCTCCTCCAACTGCGCTACACGCTCTCGAACTTATATTATTGATCTGACGTGGCACGGAATAAACGTAGCTAACACCTATGTCTAGGCTTCAACATAAGAGGGCCGTTAGTTTATAAAGGACAATCGATCCTTTTCGAAACGCTCCACGCATTCTATTTCTACGAGTGTTTTGGAGGTGATGTAGATGCGTATTTGGCCATACAATGACTCCAGTAGTCGGACAAATCAACGCTTTAATTCTCCCACACAAGACTGGTAGCAACTCACTGAACCCAGAAAGATAGAAGGCTTGGTTGACCTGGGCGGGGAATCTGAACCGGGAGCCTAGAATCGGGTGCATGCAATAACCGATACCTTCTCCGACTGCGGTACGCAAGATCTCGCAGTTGAATCACTTGAAGGACATTGAGAATGCTACTGATTGCAACTCGTTCAGAGTCATATCTTTACATGCAAGAGGACTGGCTTTGTGGGCACATTTCCATGCGCCGGATCTTCTATTCTGCCCTTGAATTACAAGCACTCCTCCTCTTCTTACTTCAGTGGGATCATCCTACTTCAGTGATGGGAGGCTGTGAGAAAACAGCGATGTTCTCCATGAAGCGGAGCATTCAGTGGCATCGTCCTCTCCCTCTCGTGGTCAGCGAAATCGACTCCGGATCAGTAGCGTCTTCATATGTCCCTATGACGTGCTAAAGTAGCTCAGTGGATCCATAGGCTCTCGTTGAAGGCTTCCGAGGCTAACACCTAATGTTCGACGGGTTGGTCACCGCTACAGCTCGCCTGATCCTCGAACGTTGACGAGGGTGGTCGGCCATGCTCCCGAGGGCCTTCCGAATGAATCGTGTCACGATGAACAAATCCTGACACGAATTCCCGTCAGGCTCTCCTAGGGACCAGGTTTATTTAACGCACTTTAACGCAAGAAGAACGGTGAACAAGTGAGTGCAGTTTAGCACCTTCTTTTCTTCGATCCACATCAACTCACCGAGCTCTGACACTCCGGTAAGGCTAAAACTCTAGCGCCATGCGGGACTCGAACCTGCACCTCCAACTGACCGGGCGGGAATGCTCTACGCCATTGCACCACTGGCGCTGTTTGATCGAACGCGTAATGGCGTAGAACATTTCCTTCCTGTTAGCAGAAGGTGCCGGTTCGAGTTCTGGCGCTAGAGTTTTGATCGCAACAAAACATCGTTATAACAGCTTACAACCTCGATCAGTCACTTAAGGCTTAAAGACACTCACTTGACTCCAGTAAAGACTTTCCTCCTTAGGCGATTCCAGAACCCACCTGGCTTCTATTCCCAAGTGTGGTTTGAATGGTATTCCCAGTGGAAAATCGACCTGCATGATCACCCTAATATTTCTACGTGAAGCAATAACTCTCCCATCTTCATCTATTCGTAGGTGTTTAGGAAAATCAGAGGCTCTGTTTAGTGCTCAGATTCCTCTGTAGGCTCAAAGTAGGTACTAGTTGTTAACGTGGTCTATACAGGGAGGTGGAGCGCTATAGCCAGTCACAAAAAATCAGAAAACATCAGCCAAGTGTCCCCTTTAGGTGTCACAGCGGTTAGATGTGCAGATTGACTGGTCTGGTGTGTACACACTCCCGTCCTCCCCATGCAGGCCATATTAACGACCAGTACCCATTGTCTTGGTCGTTCAGAGCTGATCACCGAGGAGGAGATCTACGATCTCATCGTGTACCTAGTCACACTTTTGCCAGATGTTGAAGAGCCGAGTATTTGGTGGAGAATCGTCTCCGGACTACAGGTACGTATCTTCGTTCCAGAATTCGTTCTAAACACTACGATTCAACCATTCAAATACATAGTTCAGTGCGCTCTTCGCGACTGTCGTCGAGCATTTCCGGGACTCACCACGGTGGCCACTCCTGTTGGGAATGGGACCTTCATCATACGACGGGCGCGGTCCGATGAGTGCCCATGTCTGGTGAGTTTTCTCAGGCCTCGTCATCCTCTCTTCGAAGAAAGAAACGCCGTTAAATTTAGAGCCTGCTGTAAAAGAATCAAGGAGACTCTTGTGGAATACGTGTCGCGAAGCAGGGTACGTCGCATCGGTTGTAGATGACGTCATCGATAAGTAATAAACACTTTTATTTCTCAGCAAAGTAATTACATATTGCATACACTGTGATGGGATGCATCAAGAAAATCAATAAATCAATGGTGTGCCAGATTGACGCAGCGGTACGTGCACCTGCAGTCACAACCGCAGCTGCCGGTTCGCGTCCGGTGGATAACTCGCACAGGCTCCGCCCCGTTGGCGCATTGCTGCACTCCGCATCGGCATTGGCACTCCTCGCAGGTCGCTGGAAAGAGACCTAGGGTCGAAGTCCGACTCAGCGAACGTAGGAGGAAGACTCACGCTCGGCTGTCACCACCGGGAAGTCGGACGACTGGAACGGGCAGATCTCCATCTTCCACAGCAGATCGACCAGGGTCCGGTTGGTGCTGTACTGATGCCAGCATTGAAGTCCACGATAGGCCTGAGAAATAGACGATTAAAAAGGATTACGGTCGGCATTAATCGATCCCTGTGAAGGATGCGCCATGCATTCTACTTCATAGCTTAAACGCCAAATTCCTAGTTAGACGGTGCTCATACTTTAGTCGCCGGTCAGCAAAAAGCCGCAAAAACTACCAATATCGATCGCCCGTCCCTCCTAATCAATATCAGTAGTTTCGTATCGTCGCGCCGACCAGCAACTGAAGTATGGTGCATAGAACGATATAGCAAAGCTGCGGCGAGAATAATTCTCCAACCACTGGTGGTCAACCACGGGTGAATTTTCAGGAATCACATTAGCGTGTTGACAGCTGAATACTCACACAACACTGAATACTAACAAGTAAACAATATCGAACGGTTTTATCGATTTTTGCTCGGAGTTGGGCGCTTAACAAGGAGATCACCAAAAACAAGTGAGGTTTTGCGATGCAATTTTTACAGGATGTAGGAGCCCGTGTGGAGAGTCCAAAACCATAGTTAATTCTTTCGGAATGCTCTTCTGTGGGCGAAAGAAAGGCGTGTGGAAGCGTGGGTACGAACTTCATCACGCACTGCTGCCATCTGACCGAATGTGGTCGGCTGGCGCAGTGGGTAGTCTGTCGCCTCTCGGCCGCAAGGAGTAGGTTTTTTCCGGTTCGACCTCCGGTGCCGCCTTAGCTTTTGCACACATCGACTTTTTAATTTTGTGTGCTTGCGTGACCACCGAGTCAACTTGTAAACGGTTTTTAGTAAGTAGCCTTTTTCTGCTTTCATTTGAGTTATCTCTCAGTGGGTCGTGTTTGCACTATATCATATCAACAACAGTACCGTAAATGCACACGAACACATACACTTCACGGGATAGGTCATGAGTTTGGTTTAATACCGCTAAATACTTAACACTTACTAAAGACAATCGTGTACAAATGAACTCCTGTTATCACGCAAGCACATAATAAAAATGACATGATGTGTGCAAAAACTATGGCGACACCGGGGGCCGAACTGTAAGACCCACTCGGTGTGGCCGAGAGGCGACACGACCACCTACTGCGCCAACCTACCACATGGGAATAGGTGGCAGCAGGGCGTGATGAACTTAGCATTCACGCTTCCCACGCTTCCACACGCCTTTTTTCGACAACAGAAGAGCCTTCCGAAAAAATAAACTACGGTTTTGGACTCTCCACACGGGACCGTACATCCTCTAAATATTGCATCGCAAAAGCTCAGCACCACCCTGGAGGCCGTCCTTGTGAGGTGAGCCCTTCCCACAACGAATAAGCAACATCGATCGACTGACCAGTATCGATTGAAATCAACGATCTCTGCTGAGGATTGACTGCTTCAAGTGGGAGTCATATTGGGGTGTTGACAGGTGAATAAAATTCGCAGCGTGTAAACATCATAACATATCGACCGGTTTGATTTTTTTTCGGAGTTAAATGATTAAGGTGGAAATCATGCAGATCTATTGAACCGTACATAGGGCTTATAGCAAACCGTGAACGGTATCGGTAGTTTAACCATAATATATATTTTACTGATTACTGTAAGGTGTTGATGGTGGGTACTCCTTTCAGAGAGTAAGCAACATCAATCATCTGATTAGTATTGATCGTCGTTATCCATTCTTGCTGAGAGCTAACTATTTAAGGCGAGAATCCATGTGATTGTGTCAGTTTGTGTTCGATTCAGAAGATATGAAAATTATCGAGCCGTTATCGATCGATTTGATTGATTTTTGCTCAACGTTTGTCATTAGATGTGAGAGTCACATAAATATTTTGGCATGTGAATGGAGTTCGCAACTACAGTACCGGACATGTCTGTTGAATAGACGCCGCAAAACGCGGCTTTACGGTGTCTATTCAAAAGACGCAAAAACCGCGATTTTGCGGTTTTTGCGTCTTTCTGATATAACTCGCTTTAAATTTGTTAGTTTCAAAATCTAAGGAAATATTTATTTATTTATTTATTTATTTATTTATTTATTTATACGTGTATGACAACACGCGACGAAATAAACACCAGCAAGACAACACATTGGTAATAAACACAAAAATACAAGAAACGGCGAATTAGCGAGTCTTAAGATAACTGCCAACGAGCTTTTTATATTGGTTAATCGAAGATGGCAAAGTATGTTTTTTGGTAAACATCAAGAATTCAGAACCGGCCCTTTGAGTAAAAAAGGAGGCACGAACACAACTTTTGGCCCTAGAATAGTGAATTTCAGATCTACAACCCCTGGTGGTAGAATGATGGACTGTGTAAATCTCAGTAAGTGGAAGTGCAACTTTTCCAGTCATCATCTAGAAAATCATAATTAGATCGTTTCGCTTCCTACGAATAGCAAGTGATTCCAGCTCGAATATTTTATTACGATCAGGCGCTGATGGAATGGAGGTGTAGTCATAGCCATTTAAGCGTAAACATAGCTTTCTAGTGTAGCTATTCTGAACGGATTCTAGCCTCTGTATGCAGCGCTTAAGGTGAGGACGCTTAAGGTGACTATTTGAGCTCAGAATCTCGAGCTCCATCGTTTGGTATACATTGTTCATACAGAGCCATGAAAATATTCGAAATTGAAAACTTGCGCTCCAATGCGAAGGGTGGTCGCGGACGAGTTGTCGGTCGCAAGCCGTCGGAAACCGTGGCCTAGTCACCATTCCTCTAATTTGAGGCTTCTTGAGAAACGGCTGGTACCGTTCGATTCGTCTCTTCGAGATCTACACAGTCATGTGCACAACTTCGCCAGGCCCCCGCGTTTTAACAGTGTGTGGTCAAAAATGACTAGGGCAGGCTTTTTGCGATGGCAGAAGCTTACATTCTCATTTTGTAGACAATTCTAAGGGTATTATGAGAATATGTTGCACGGTGGATAGGGTTCATGGTAAACAGTGAACATATTCAATCAGTTAACCATAATCGATATTTTAGTGACTATCGTAAGGTGTATGTGGTGTATAATTCTCAGAACGAGTAAGCAACATTGATCGGTACTAAGCGGGCTGGTGCCCGACCTGTCGCGCCATCCGCCGCATCGCGGCGGGACAGTCCACTATTGGTGGCCACGCCCCTCCACCAATAGCGGACACGGCCTGTTGAAATCGATCAATTGCACGGGGGCACGCCATACCTTGAATTCGGGTGTAAGGGCCAACGGGGTCAATAGCACCGGGGCGCCCTGCTGCTATTAGTGGAGGGCGCCGCCTGATCGCCCTGCCGCGATGTGGCGGATGGCGCGACATGTCGGGAACCAGCCCGCTTAGCACCCATTGATCGACCGTCACTATCGATCCCTGCTGAGGACTGATCATTTGTGGTGAGAATTCAGGTTAATACGTTGGTCAATAGGTTCGCTTCAGAACAGGAGAGCATTATCGACAGGTTAGCTAATATTGATTGGCTTATTGATTTTTTTGTATGGAATTGTTATGCATTACGGCGAGATGACAGACAGACCGCCATCATCAATCGATTTGATTGATTTTCGCCCAAAAAGAGTGGAAGGCCTGGTAGACCTGGGTAGGATCCGAACCTCGAATCGATTTGAGGTACACGCGCTGCATGTGCTGCACTCAAGCTTCTCGTCCCTTATTGTCTAAATGCGGAAAATATTACCCATTCTTGGAGCAGGGTTTTCTGCCAAGTGTTATCACCATTTTTTCCTCAGTGAGATTTGTCCGTATTCATTCCATCAACCATCGCCTTGCATTTAGCTTAAGAGGTTCACGTATGTAGCGTAGTCGGGAGAGGCGCTGGCTTTAACTAGCCTCAGTTCTTTAGCTAAGTCAGTCGGAAGTGGGCTACAATAGTCTTCGAACTAGTGCCAAAAGGTAAAACGCTGATTTGCACGTTTTCTGGTTACCGTGAGTCATTGTATTGGCCAAATAGGCATTCACGTTGTGTCTGATATCTTGAAGAAGTAGAATGCGTGGCGCAATCCCTCTTAGGCTGGCTAACGCCGAGCTTCAGCCTTTGCACTCACCAGGTCCGACACCACGGAATGCGCAAAATCATCAGTAGCCGTGTTGATCAGATCGTTTATACATCCTCGCGAATCAACCCGGACACTTGGCGAAGTACAGCAGACTGGGTCGAGGCTGAAAATCGTCTGAAGATATATTGATTTATTGATTCATTGAGCTTTTCATTAACTTTGCGTCCTAATAGATGATTGATAAACAGAATACTGTCACTCACACAATCGCCTGAGTTGAATTTTCCAGTAGGTAGGCATGGAAGCCGCCGAGCCAGGTGTCACCCACGCATCCTAAACGCACGCTACGGTAAGACACAGCTGGGATTGATGGCGACAAGAATCAAATTAAGCCTCTTTCCGTTTGTACTTTATCTACTGCCCTATGAAAGAGTACTTTAAGGGCGCTAGACCTTAGAGTACTCTTCCATAGAGCAGTAGATAAAGTTTCGTAAGAATGTTCGTAAGAAGGTAGGTTCGTAAGAAGAATCCAAGGCAAAATGGGAGGATCTACTCTAGTTTTCTCTGATTCTGACAAGGTCACTAGCTGAAGCGGAAACCATAAGCCAGTTGACCCACCTTCGGATTGGCCATTACATCTCGGTATGCTGGGCTGCTTCGCACAAGTGGTGGTGTCGGGTCGAGCGATCTGAACTGACAAGAGGATTAAAGGACCGAATTGACTACACTGGAATTCATATCTTACAAACGAAGATAGGGCTCTGTAGACGACTCTGCATGAAATTGCAGGCTGGTACAGCAAAAAAGTAAGAAGATGGCCTATTAAGCTCAGAAAAGTGGTATCGAATCAGTTGAGAGGACTAAGAAAATCTGAAGAAACGAGGAAGACGTCTGTCCAGGAATCTTCTCTGCTATAGCACTGAACGGCTGTTAACTTCGAGTGACCAGAACAATGATATGCTGACAGTGCAGCGAAGGTTGCATGAAAGCCAGCAAGTGCAGGAGAGAAAGTATGGATACTTCAAGTTCCTCACTAAGGTAGCGCCATTGGGCCACTCTGGCACGCAGTAGGGAAGGATTGGAATTTCTAAGCTCTTAGCTTATAAACATATTTACGCACATATGGAAGCACTTTAAAAACCATGTCAGCTGCGTCCGAAGCAGTAAAGCCTGTATCAAAACTTTGTAGCCCATTAATAATTTCAACATATTTAATTCAGCTTGTTTGATTGATGCTCATTCACAACAGTATTCTATACAGACAGCCTTGATGCCATGTTTACAAATATTCCGCACAACATAATTGTTAGGAACGTGGCTTAAGCTATCAGCATAATATCAATGCATGACTCAAAAATTCAAATAAAATTTTCTTACGGTAAATATGATAAAATCAATGTATTCTTTTGAATTCAAATAAAAAATTTATGGAAGTTGATAAATATAGTGCTGAAGCCCCACATTTTGGTATAGAGGTTGTAAAATTCGCTAGATATACTTGATATGTTAGATTACTGAAAACGTAATAATGCTATCACAAAAATAGTAGACAAAATGCCACAAAAATCCACTCCAGTTGTACAGTGTTTTGTTCTAATTGAAAACAGATAAGAGGAGTTCCACAGTGTGGAAAGCCGAGGCCAGTTATTGCCGATTTAGCACCTTCATTTTTCATATATGCTTTCATATATTTTTTATACAAATAATTAATCGACAAATTCTTTTCCAATATAGAGTAGCACCCTTTCAAGAGCGGATGGCATACTAATGATCCATAATTACATCTAAAAATTGCTTACGATTCAATAGAAATATTGCGAATTCCACCGAAGACAATTTTTTAGATTCAAGAATTAATATTTATCCGGTCACTCCATACCTATGGTAGTACCACTATCGCGTTCCAACTTTCATATGAGCGGTTCTGTTCCAACATTTCGGAAGTTACAGTTGGAGAATACAATAATCATATTTTTATTATCTATTAATAATATTATTTTTATTATCATATCATATTTTTCAAAACTATTAATAGTGGTAAAATAAGAAACAAATAATGGCAGCAAAAATATAGCAGCAGAACTGTAGAAAAATAATAGCACAGGAATCCACGGATAGGACCTTATTCATACCTGTTCGCATTCGATGGTTAGAGAGCCGAGCACGTTGTAGTAGGTCCTCGTGCGACGAATGGCTGACACTCGGTAGCCTTGGTCGCAGTCCATGGCCTGTTTGTATAAAATCTTGTCACGGAAGAGACAGTTGATAAGCTGCCCATCTTCAGAAGCTTTTGTTTGCCTTCTTATTTATTTTCTGAGTTTCAATATTTTACAATACGCGGCACTTCAATAGATCAGTACATTTGTTTTTCTTTCTCGCCCTTCATGCTAATTATACAAGGCGTCTAAAAAAAGTATGCATTATTTGAAAGGTGATAGCTTTGTTCACAGTAAAGTTACTAAAAAAGGCTCTTCGTAAAGCTAAGAAAATAGAAATTTTTTGACGTATGAGCGGTATGGGTTGCGCCATGTACTGGTCTGGTTTTCTGCACTTTTCATTCGATTGATAGGGTTTCGCATGAATACTTCTTACAATTTTTCAACAAAGTGGCCGTTTCGATTGATTTGTGCTTCGTTTAAGTTTTAAAACTTGTAAACACACTAATGCTCGCGAAAACTGTGGGGTATCCTGAAAAATGCACGTACTGTTTGAAAGGTTCTAGCTGCAAGTGAAGCTTTTGCAGACGCTTGAGACCCATGTAAAAGCACAGAATAGCGAGATTTCTGCGACGTGTAAATAGTCTACATTGCGCCATGCGTTCGCCTTGGATTTCAGATTCGATTGGCTGCGCATGGGTGGAGTGCTTGTTACAATCTTTTTACTACTTGGCCATATTAATCTGTGTTATGCTTCTTTTCAGTTTTTCTTACGATTAGCCCAGTAGCTGTATTTCTGCCGGTTATCCTCTCCATTCAGCTTGAATGTTGCTTCGTAAGTTCACAGAATCCGTCTTGGAAAATGGGACTTCTGCTCTCATTTAAATTCTGCAACCAATGAACTTGCACGTCGCGTGTCCTTCACATGATTGTCAAGTTCTAAACGTTTAAATAAGCACAGCAGAGGTTAATTAAAAGTAGTATCAGTAGTATCCAAGTAGTATCAAGATTGTAACAAGCATTCAGCTCATGCGCCATCAATCGAATGGGAAATGCAAGGTTTCAGACAAGGGCATGGCGTAATCTTGAATATTTACACGCCGCAGAAACCTAGCTATACAGCGCTTTCATAAGAGTCTTAAATATCTTCCAAAGTTGCCCTAGAAGCAATATTGGAACCCCTTAGACCGTACCTTCATTTTTTAGGATACCCTGCATTTTGTGCAAGCCGTAGTGTGTTCTCAGTTTTAAACCTCAAACAAAACACAAATCAATCGATATGGCCACTTGGTGAAGAAGTTATAACAAGTATTCAAGCGAAACACAATCAATCGAATGTAAAATGCGAAAGTTCAGACGAGTGCATGGCGCAATCCCTGCCGCTCATATGTCAGAAAATTTCTATTTTCTTGTGCTTTCATATGAGCCTTTAAATTTTTCAATACTTTTACTGTGAGCAAAGTTTTCACCTTTAAAATAGTGTGTACATTTTTCTGAAACACCCTGTACACATGTTCCCGAGTCCCTTTGGAATACATAGCGCCATTTAGATTTTGATCGCCCCACAGGGCGTTTCAAGAGTGCTAACCCACCTTACAGCTTGCCCAAATTTCGTTTCACGTTCATTTCTGCAAGCCTGCACTAGCTCCACTAGATTCCTCGTGATCGAAAATAGAAAACAACCACTCGTTTTCAGAATTTTTTTTTCGTCTCACACGAGAATCAGACCTTCTTGAAAAAATTCCGTGCTTGGGTGTTGTAAAGGTATGTATCCACTTACGGAAGACAATTTTTTATTAAATTGGAAAGTCGATCGGACCGCCATCACTTCCTATGACATCACACATCCTATTATGCACGTCGATGAAAAGGTTCTAGCTCCACTAGATTCATCGCAGTCGAAAATAGGTAGGAATTAGAATAGGAATGGTGATTTTGTCATCGATAGTGTCCCAGGCAGTTAAAATCGCCGCCACGTCATTGAACTGTCGGTTATTCGCGTAGGCTCGTTGACCAAGAGTCCCTACATGTTGTCCATCTTGTTGCAGTCAGAAGAGAGGCCGGCTAGTCCGCTACTTGAATGTTGTGACGGTGAAGCCAATCTTTGGTCGACCTGGACGCATGGACTGCGTTGCCCTGCTGCAGAACTGTTTCGCGTTTTCTGCTTCTCATGAAAAGCAGAAGGCTAGACTCCAGTTCATCTCAACACCAGACTTTCCGCGCGACACGACGGAAGACTGAGCATCAGATTCCCGCTACTGCAGAAGCCGGACCATGTCGTTAATGATCTGCGTCCGAAATGGCACCACGCGGCTCCTCGCAGGTCGGTATCCATTGGGACCCTTCACATTGAATTTTTCCATTTTTACCAACAGGAAAAACGAACACAAAAAAAAAACAAACGTACGAATGATTCAAATCGATTTCCTTAAGCCTCAAGTGGCTGGTATCGAGGTTGTAAGCTGTCATAACGATGTTTTTTGCGATCAAAACTTCTAGCGCCAGGCGGGACTTGAACGCGCGCTTCCCTCTAACCGGGAGGGAATGCTTTACGCAATTACGTAGAACGTACGAACGATTTTTCTAAAAGTGAGTGCCTACCTGCTTTCGATTGCGAGGAAGCTAGTGGAACTAGTGGGGGCATGCAGAACTGAACACGAATAAAGTTATGGGCAAATTTTGGGGCAGATATATACCCTTGAAACGCACTGTACTTGATGTGGTGCATATTTGACGAGGAGTTCTTTTAGTTGCTTAGACTAAAAGAACTCCTCGTGCAAGATTGGTACAGATCATTATTGCGGCTTGCGCTTTTGGAACTAGCTGTTTACGACAGTTAGTTCCAAGAGGTAGGCCATGGTTTTCCAAACGCAGGGTTAGGCTCATTTCATAACCGCGCAGTGCACAGAAGTTGAGTACGCCACGCCCTAATGCGGTTTGCGTCTGGTGCGACGCGTGGCGACCGGAAAACGGCGCTTTCCGGCGCGCTTTTGTGCCGCTTTCCCTTGTTGGATTGAGAGGCACGTCCAGAACTGTAATCACACCCAAAGGTTACATTGTAAACGTAACTCATCAAATCAACATTTTTAAAATTTACCGGGCGCTTTTCACTTCATCCGATATACCAATCATGTTAATGCTGACGCCAGATATTGGATTTACTTTTCAAGGCACGCAAATTTGAAGATTGCTATCAAGATGTGGCGTTTTGGGGCTTTTCCGCTCAAAGGCCAAGTGGATACGGAAGGTGTTGTGGCCTCTGCAAAGCTGTACACCTCTAATTTTACCGTCGTTGAAGGAAAAATGAAGTGAGGTGCACCCTCCCTCCCTCAATAGCATAGATCTGAGATTGCTCCAGCCTGCACGGATCCCTTTGGTTATTTTATTGAAAATAGGTCGTCTGTATCGTCCGAGATACACGATAGACTTCACGTTACAAAATAAATTCTTAACTAAATACATCTAAGAATTAGGTTGTCCCATAAGCCCCCGCCGTTCTTTTTCAACGATTCATTGCGGATTTCGCCGGCGGTCTCTTGCACAGGCGCTATATATCCTCCGAAAAAGAATGACTTGCTCTATCAAAACTTAGATTGCATTCCTTTTACCATCTTGAATTTTGTCTATTTTTAGTTCTTTAAAGTGAAAAGTGAAAAAGTAAAAAAATGTCATCTGCGCACTTGTTCTCTCCGCCTAGGTTTGGAATTTTTTTCGCAGCATTTTATAGCTTTTGGAAGACAACGTTCTGTACCACAAGAACACGTGTTGGTCCTATTTAATCACTTGTCCTTTATTGATTTTTAGGTCATCAAATTGGAACGTCCGATTTTTCCGTCCGAATACAATACCGCTTGCGCCGCACGGTCAAAAGTGGGCGAAAAAACGCCAACATAGCGTCGCAAAGCGTCGCACGCTCATAACTCCTTCAGTTTCAGGTTTCTTGAATAAAGGTTGGTACCATTCGATTTGCCTCTTCGAGATCTACACAAACATATGTAAAACTTTACTGGAACACCCGTATTTTCGCCGTGGATGGTCCAAAATTGGCTGGACGGGCGATTAGAGCAGCTTATTTCCCAGGATATGCGTGCTTTCGGAGTGTCTCAAAGATGGCGTACGTCGCCAGTGCTCTGTCATGCCAGGAATGCCCCGAGAGTGCGCCGTGCACAATGCACACAGAACCTAACCTATCAATCGAGTGGGCGAGCGCATGTCCCCCGCGCTTCTATCTTCTCTCACTGGGAACTGCGACGTTTTCAAGACTATTTCGAGCCGTTTGGAGAATGTTATCAGAAATTTCCCGCCACCCCACTTAGGATTAGCTCCAATCTGTCCCAGCGAAACTTTGGTGTGCGCCGTTAACAATGCATACAGAATCGAACCTTTCAATCAAGGGGGGGGGGACAGCTTGTAGACTGAGCGTTTGGGGAGTTTTATCAGAAATTTCTTGCCGCCCTAGTCAGGAGTTGCTCTAAGGCTGTCTAGCGAGCCTTTGAAGTGCGCCGTGAACAATACATATGGATTCGAACCTTTCAATCGAAGGGGGCGACCGCTCGCAAATTGCACGAATGGGCGTGTTCGGAGCGCAATAGCTCTGTCAAGTTGTAACCTTTTATGCTGCAGCTTGTAGGTTTTGTAGGCAGTCTAAAGTTCTGTACGTACGCCAAAGTAGAGTGGTTTAGCTTAGGAAGGGGCAATGTTATAGGGGTGCGAAAATGCAGGTGAGGATTGTGTGAAGCATTTTTTTCCGATTTCCGTGGACCACTGCGAGAAGATGCGGCGAGCTGACGGCTTTAAAATACGTACGTGAACAGAGCGCCTAAGGTACTTTGCGACGATATGCTCATAGGTCCTCAGTTGCCTAAACTGCCTTAGCCTCGGCTGGCGTTTTAGAGCGGCAAAAGCTAGCGGTTAGAGTTTCTTGCGCTCCTACTCGCCCAGATCTGAGTCTTCGACACTCGGAATGGCACAGTTCCGTTCAGCATGAAAAGCGCTATCGAACAGTATCAATCTCGACCGATTTTGGAATCATCAATTTTTTTGACTGTTCAGCATAGAGGACGAGACCGCGGCGGAAGGACGATGACGTCATCGAAAAAACGCTGTCTTCGAGTTGGGCCATGCTTGATACCGTTCGATAGAGCTTTTCATGCTGAATTGAATCGTGTCATTTAGAGTAGGAAAAACTGTAGTCTGGGCGAGAAACGGCGCGGAGAGCGTCTGCCGTTGTTGCGCTAAATTGCACGCGCGGGCGTGTTCGGAGCACAATAACTCTGTTCGGCTGCAACTTGCGTTTATTGTAGGCAGTAGAACGATATATAAGTATACTAAAGTAGAATAGCTTAGCTTAGGAGGGGGCAATGTTACAGCGGTGCAAAAATGCAGGTGAGGCTTGCGTGATGCATTTTTTTCCGAATTCGGTTAACCACTGCGAGAAGACGCAGCGAGCTAAAGCCTAAAAATGCGTACGCGAACAGAGCGCTTAAGGTACGGTACTTTACGATGACGTGATCAGAACTTCTCAGCTGCCTAAACTGCCTTAGCCCCATCTGCCGTTTTAGGGCGGCGGACTTAGCGATTGAAGTTTCCTGCACTCTTACTTGTCCATACTTGGGTTTTCGACACTCCCAATAACATCGTTCTGTTCTGCTTGAAGAGCGCTATCGAACTGTATCAATGTCGATCGATTTTGGAAACAGGCCTGTGTTATACTCCCGCGGGAGCATCCGCGGAACCTCCGTGGACGAGGGGTGCACCGCGGACGGCGGGCGTGGCGGGGCGCGGTGATTGGCCAGGTGAGGGATCTCGGCGCGATTCCCGCCCTTCCGCGGATGCTCCCGCGGGAGTATAACAGAGGCCATAGATTTTTCGGCAATATTCCATCGAGGACGTGGCGCCCTAGGCCGAGCTGCGCGGACGATGACGTCATCAAAAACCGGTATTTTCGAAATTGGCCAAATCTCCTCGTGCAAACTTCGTCCAAAATCGTCTAGGGTCTATTTGGGGCGCTGATTACGAATCCGACGTCAGTTTTTGAAAACTCCGTCGACTTCGGTAGGTTTTGGATTTGCTTCTGGATAATTGAGGGTGGTCGGGTCAGGATCATCGATTTTGTTCAAAATTCGTGTAGGGTCGGGGACTTATTCGGGGTGCCGAACACGATGCCGAGGTACATTTGTACGATTAGGGCAGGAGAGCGCTCATACCGATAACTGAGGGTGATCGGTGATCGTGATTCGACCACCCTCAAATGGGAAGCAACCTGCTGATGTCGGCGGAATTTTCAAAAACGAATTTTCAAAAGCCATTCTACTTTAGTATACTAATATATCGTTCTACTGCCCACAACAAACACAAGTTGCAGCCGAAACGATTCGAACTCGGCAGAGTTATTGTGCTCCGAACACGCCCGCGCGTGCAATTTAGCGCAACAACGGCAGACGCTCTCCGCGCTGTTTCTCAACCAGACTACAGTTTTTCCTACTCTAAATGACACGATTCAATTCAGCATGAAAAGCTCTATCGAACGGTATCAAGCATGGCCCAACTCGAAGACAGCGTTTTTTCGATGACGTCATCGTCCTTCCGCCGCGGTCTCGTCCTCTGTGCTGAACAGTCAAAAAAATTGATGATTCCAAAATCGGTCGAGATTGATACTGTTCGATAGCGCTTTTCATGCTGAACGGAACTTTGCCATTCCGAGTGTCGAAGACTCAGATCTGGGCGAGTAGGAGCGCAAGAAACTCTAACCGCTAGCTTTTGCCGCTCTAAAACGCCAGCCGAGACTAAGGCAGTTTAGGCAACTGAGGACCTATGAGCATATCATCGTAAAGTACCTTAGGCGCTCTGTTCACGTACGTATTTTAAAGCCGTCAGCTCGCCGCATCTTCTCGCAGTGGTCCACGGAAATCGGAAAAAAATGCTTCACACAATCCTCACCTGCATTTTCGCACCCCTATAACATTGCCCCTTCCTAAGCTAAACCATTCTACTTTGGCGTACGTACAGAACTTTAGACTGCCTACAAAACCTACAAGCTGCAGCATAAAAGGTTACAACTTGACAGAGCTATTGCGCTCCGAACACGCCCATTCGTGCAATTTGCGAGCGGTCGCCCCTTCGATTGAAAGGTTCGAATCCGTATGTATTGTTCACGACGCACTTCAAAGGCTCGCTAGACAGCCTTAGAGCAACTCCTGACTAGGGCGGCTGCAAGTTTCTGATAAAACTCCCCAAACGCTCAGTCTACAAGCTGTCCCCCCTCCTCGATTGAAAGGTTCGATTATCTATGCATGTTCATGGCGCACTCCAAAGGCTCGCTGAACAGCCTTAGAGCAACTCCTGACTAGGGCGGCAAGAAATTTGTGATAAAACTCCCCAAACGCTCAGTCTACAAGCTGTCCCCCCCCCCTTTGATTGAAAGGTTCGATTCTGTATGCATTGTTCACGGCGCACACCAAAGTTTCGCTGGGACAGATTGGAGCTAATCCTAAGTGGGGTGGCGGGAAATTTCTGATAACATTCTCCAAACGGCTCGAAATAGTCTTGAAAACGTCGCAGTTCCCAGTGAGAGAAGATAGAAGCGCGGGGGACATGCGCTCGCCCACTCGATTGATAGGTTAGGTTCTGTGTGCATTGTGCACGGCGCACTCTCGGGGCATTCCTGGCATGACAGAGCACTGGCGACGTACGCCATCTTTGAGACACTCCGAAAGCACGCATATCCTGGGAAATAAGCTGCTCTAATCGCCCGTCCAGCCAATTTTGGACCATCCACGGCGAAAATACGGGTGTTCCAGTAAAGTTTTACATATGTTTGTGTAGATCTCGAAGAGGCAAATCGAATGGTACCAACCTTTATTCAAGAAACCTGAAACTGAAGGAGTTATGAGCGTGCGACGCTTTGCGACGCTATGTTGGCGTTTTTTCGCCCACTTTTGACCGTGCGGCGCGAGCGGTATTGTATTTAACGACAGCTCCTGCTCTGTGGTTGGACTTTTTGGGTTGGCGTTATATGTCTTTCGAAAGAAGATGTTTTGCTTAATAAGAATTTTTGTCGCGTTTACTGGACCATGCTTATTTCTGTCGAATATCAACAAAATGCCAAAAAGAGGAAAATCATCTTCAATAACAACTCCCTCTCCTTGTTCTGTTGTTGATATTGTACAGAAATCAGCATGAGACAATGAACGCGACACTAGTTCTTATAGAGCAAGACATCCTCTTTCGAATGACATATAACTCCAATCAAAAAAGTCCAACCACAGAACCGAGCTGTTCGTAAAAACTCGGACGGAAAAGTCGGACGTTCCAATTTGATGACCTAAAAATCAGTAAAGGACAAGTGAGCAAGCAGGACCAACATGTGTTCTCATAGTACAGAACATTGTCTTCCAAATACTATAAAAAGCTGCGAAAACAGTTCAAACCTAAGCGGAGAAAACAACTGCGCAGATGGCATTTTTTCACTTTTTCACTTCTCACTTCAAAGACCTAAAAATGGACAAAATTCAGAACAAAAAGGGAATGCAATACAAGTTCTGATAGAGCAAACCATTCTCTTTTGGAGATTATGTAGTGCTATGCAAGAGACCGCCGGCGAAATCCGCAATGAATCGTTGAAAAAACGGCGGGAACTTATGGGACAACCTAATAAATTCTTCATTTACGATAGTTGTCCTTTGCCCTGCTCTTTATGAACTGTTCCGCTTTCTTCTTTTGTCTTCTTACTATTAAGTGTCTTTGAGTGGTTTTTTCTACAGTTCATCCAGTAACTATCCTTGTTTTAAGTGCACATTGTTGTGCATAAAAAAGTTAATTAATTACCAAATAAACCCCAAACCCTTAAAAATGGAACATGGTGCTTCAGATTAGCCAAGTGAACTCACATAGTCGATTTCGGCGCCGATTTCATTAGCGATGAGCAGCGCCGAGGCGACGACGACGACGAGCGACGATCTCCACGACATCAGTGGTGTCGCGTTGTGTGGAGAGTGGTCGAAAGTGAAAAGCGAGGCAGGCGGACACGCGACGACCCGGATCGCCGCATCTCCGACGACGTGCTCGTCATCCTCAGCCGGG
The DNA here is from genome assembly GCA_947396885.1 of Heligmosomoides polygyrus polygyrus. Lineage (NCBI taxonomy): Eukaryota > Metazoa > Nematoda > Chromadorea > Rhabditida > Heligmosomidae > Heligmosomoides > Heligmosomoides polygyrus. The sequence continues at coordinate 86,454,872 of OX377202.1, forward strand.
AACACTCGTTCCTTGGCCCCTTTCGGGTGCACTTTTTCGCCTCGTTCACCGCCGCCACAGCGTACAGCGTCTTCAGCTCTGGATCAGCAGAGCCTCGCAGCGACCGGTTCCGCCGCGACTTGGATCGCTGATTCGTCCCGTGCTCCTCATTCTGGAGTGCCATACCAGCAACTAGGATTCGTAAGCGTTCTCGTTATTGGAGCAACGTCAGTAAATTTTTGCACGAAGCAGAGCAGAAATGCATTCATATTAGGTTGCTCGATAATTGATGTTGTTTTTTCTCATGGATGGCGTAAACCTCATATTTCTATGTAGTAGCGATTCCGTGGCTTACATTATTATATATTACATTGAACGATAGACATTAGACTATCTTCTGTCAAAAACTGAGCGCCATTAGTGAGAGCGTAAAAAAAATTAGGTTGAAAATGGACAACAAATGGTATATTTTGCTGGTTTGCTTCCGAAAGGGCAAAATTGCGATACGCGCTCGGAAGAAATTATGTGCCTAACCGGCGTACAACAGTTCGAGCATGGCAGATAAGCTTGGCATATCAGATTTTACCGTTTATTTGCACTTACCAAACGTTCAGCCCTCAATCAGATTTTACCGCTTATTTGCACTTACCAGACCTTCAGCCCTCAACCAGACGTTTGCCGGCCGCTAGGCCGGCAAACGTCTGGTTGAGGGCTTCGCCCACAAGCCCCCAAGCCCCGGGAATAGAACAACCTCAATCTTCTTTCTTTCTTCTTTAGGCCTTCTTACTTTTAGTAACTTTTACTTTCAGTAAAAAATGGTCTTACTGTATAGATTAGTGCAGCGGGATATGGTAGCGCAGAATCTTCACGGCTCCTGTAAAGCCCATCCACCTTCTATCGCATATACACGATTTATTCTCCGAAGTGCCCGTTCTCTATGTGGCGAGAATCAGATAATGAGAGTCCCAATCCGAAGCGCTTAATCTGCAGAAAAATAAATAAATATTGATCGGTATTGATCGACTCCTCCGAATCCCATAGTCACCCTCCCTACTTCCCCCTCCCCTTCCTGCTAATACTTCCTTAGCTATGCGCTGGTGAGAGTGGGAGTCATTCAAGCACTCATATGTGACACAGAGTCCCGACTCACGTGTCACCACGTTGCCACGATGTTTATGACCCGTTTTCAGAAACCCAGCGCACATTAGACGATATTGAGGGAAACTGGTCTGGTCCCCTTATTCACCCTCTAGTGGTTTCCCTTGGCTGATCCCCTCTTCACTGGTCTCCCTCATACTGTTCCTCTCACTCGGAATCCCAACGCAAGTTCGATGACGTCAATAGAAATTGTAAATTAGATGGAGTCCGTGTCTTCGACACGTCTTCTGAATACCGGCACATGTTGTACGACGTCCGCTGCACGTCTTCTGAATCCCTACGCACATTGGACGACGTTTGCGGCACGTTCTCTGCATCCCAGCACACATTGGACGACGTCTTCAGCACCTTTTCTGAGTCCCTGTTCACGTTAGACAACGGCTTCAGCACGTCTTCTGAAGCCCTACGCTTTGCATTTGATCCCCATTCAAACCCTGACGCGCTGCCCGCTCAATATATTGCAAACTTGGTGATCATTCGCCAAGGTTATCAATTCGCCAGCAATCGCGCATGGTTAAGCTGAAAGAAAACCCGGCTGGCATACGCCGCACTGAAGTAGGCATATTTTGGCCCAAGTTCGCCTTCCCGGGACTGACACGTTGACACGTGATATTAGCCGATTATATATGGTAGGATAACAGCTTGGTTACGTAAACAACCTGGATAATTGGGTTCCATACACATAAAGTCAATAAAATTGATCGATAAGTGGTGACCGATTCATTTTAAAGGGATATCAGAAAATGGCAACAATCTATTATATTGAGGCAGCGGTGGCCGATCGATTTAGATTACATGCTGCAAGGCTTGTTCAGTGGCTATCATATTGGTGTTCATATGAAACTGTGAAATTCACCGGTCAAACAGCGATATCTGATTAAAAATCTATCGGATCGATTGGACAGCAAATCGGTATGGTTCAGGTGCTGTGAAAGTTGCCCACGTCCCAACATATACCATTTTCACGTCGAAATGGACTGTAGTCAAACCAAATTGGACACTTTTCACCTCAAATTGGACACTCTTCTAAGATAGCCAAATGGTAAGACTTAAAAAATAAAAGCGAGCGATTCTTCCGAAATGAGCTTCTTCTTCAATGAACTCGAGACGCTCCAAAAATGCTAGAATAAATTTTTGTTCAAGGAACTTTTTTTTTGCACAACTTTCTTTGAAGTTTTAGTTCATAAGCCGAGTAAGAGAACAAATCGTTTGAAATTTTGTAAAATTGTTTTTTTCTGCGGAAAAACAAGGATTTGGAGCTTGTTTTAAAGAGCAGCAAGGCGGCCGTTCTCTGCTGCCAAAACAGAGGTTTCGCAATACCCCCGAAGCACAAATCTTCTAACGTTCTTGCTGCATGCAACCAGTATTTACACTGTCAATCGAATAAACATTGCGACTTGCTTTTCCAGTGCATGCCGCGTCTTTTAATGCCTTTTAATGCACGGCATGATTGCCGCCCTGTTGCGCTTCAAAATAAAATTTTAATTTTTTTCGAAAAATAAAAGTTTTATAAAATTATTACACACCTTGTTTCCAAGAACGCTCTATCAAATTTTCCTTGATCAAAATAAAAATAATTCTAACCATCTTAGTGATTCTACAGTTTAACCTGAGTAAAGATCTTCTAGATTTGGAAGAGCTCGCTTTTATTTCACAGTTCTTAGGCATGCTTAGAAGAGTGTACAATCTGACGTGAAAATGGTATATTAAAGTGGTATTAAAGTATCTCCTCAAATGGTCAACTTCGAAAAAATTTGATACATTGATCAATATCGATAGGCCCATCCATATTATTTATCTCCTTTGGAGACAACAGCTTGGTTACGTAAACAGACTGGATGCTTGGTTTGACTCCTCTCGAATTAAAGAAAATCCGCCCCACCAAACACATTAACATATGCGAGGGTACAGTCTACTTTGAGCTACTTGCCTGAAACCAAACTAAGGATTCGAATCTCTACCGTCGTCAACTATCGAAAGTGGACGAAGAAATCAGAAAAAACGCAGTGAGCTGGTTAATCGCAAAGGCATTATCTATTTATTTATTTATTTATTTATTTAATTGGCGTAGGGTGGGTCATGCACGCATAAGATGAGATATAGACAAACGAATGGAACAAAAAACCCAACTGCAAGGAATCAAAAACATGCAAGTGAGAACAGAAGGGCCTAAGAAAGTTCACTTCGAATGGGCAGATGCTTAAAGTGAGAGACAGACATATCAAGGAAATCTTCATTATCACCGATGAAAAGGTTTAGCTCCATAAGGTGTCTGTAAGTAAGGAGGTTAGGACTAACAAGTGACCTTGCAACCACTGCATACAATCTAAGTCTTTCTGTTCTACTAATCGTAAGTGGTGCTCCAAAGAACCCAACAGGATCTAGAGACGGTTTCCTAGTGAGGATTTTGAACAACACAAACAGGTTTGCCCCTTTTCTTCTTCTGCTTAAACTGGATATGCCGAGCAGCTTAGCCCAAATGGAAATGTTAGGGATGTCTTCGTAACCCATTTCGTAGCACCTCATGAATAACTTGTGAGGTTATTCCGGACACTTTCAAGAAGGTCTATGTCCTTTTTGGACAAGGGTTAAAAATAGAAGTACCAAACTCCATGATAAGTCTTACGTAGCACTTATAGGCACGCAGGGTCTGGATCATTCGTTTTTAGTCACTTGAACAAATTGTAAGTCCGGAAGCTAGCTTTTTTTACAAGTAATTTGTAATGTAGGTCGAATCTTACCTCGCTCGTCAACAGGAGGCCTAAGCGTCTAACGTCAGAGACTTGCTTCAAGTCCACGCCGTTGAGTCTGTAGAGCGGAGAGTAGGTTTGGTGCCTTGACTGTATTACAAGACATTGCGTCTTTTCAGCAGCAAGGGGAGGTTCCCAGTCTTCTGCCCACTTGCCAACGAAATCAATAGCAGCTTGAACCTCTCGAGAGCGGTCGGCTTTGTCCATTTTTTCGTAGATTTTCACGTCGTCAGCATACATTTTGCACGTTACGCCGAACCTGGAGACGGAATCAAGCAGCTCATAAGTATATAGGAGGAAAAGCAGCGGCGGCAATACTCCTCGAAGAACTCCACTTATCGCCCCAAAAACCGAAGAGTAGCTACCCTTCACTCTAACCTGGTATGTTCTATCTAAAAGGAAATTTCTTATCCACGCTACAGTCATGGAATGTACACCAACTGTTTTCATTTTGAATAGTAGTTTTTCTACAGAAACCTTATCGAAGGCCTTGGAAAAGTCAAAGTAGACGACGTACACTCGGTTTTTGTTTTGTGGTCCAGAGTTGTGGTCCAGTCATTTAAAGAATTAAGAACTGCAGTCTTAACCGAACGCTGCTTTAGGAATCCGAACTGTTTCTCAGAGATGACGCTATGTTCTGACATGTGCTCCAAAATATGCTTTTTCAGGATTTTTTTCAAATGTTCTTGCAAAAATTGAAGTTATACTAACAGGACGAGAATTCCTTGGGTCACCGAATGGAGGCTTTTTGGAGATAGGGGTAATAAACGTGTGCCTTCATCCACGAGGAAGATCAGCTGTCATGTAGCTCATCTTGTAAATTTGTTCCAGAGCGTAAGCTACGCAACCAACGATATGTTCCACCATGATAGCGCCAAACCCCTACATCTTTGATAACTCTTCCAGCAGAGCTCAATCAGAAGCTCATGCCAAATCCACCCTGCAGCCCTCACCTAGCACCATCAGATCACCATTTGCTTCGCTCTCTTCGAAACTATTTGTATGATAAACTCTTAATTCCGATCAAGCTGTTAAAGCTGAGTTACAGCAGTTTTTTTTAAGAACCAAGTCTCCTTCAAACGTGAAATTTTTCAACATACCGGAAAATCATAAAAGGTCCAATAAAATGGTCAATATTTCATTCGTTAAACTCGAAACTGTACCACCTGCTAATCGAGCGGAAGTGCAATCCGCCATTGCACCTCCGGCGCCGTTCGATCGGGGAAGTTGAAATCATCTTTTAATTTTTACTAAAAATTTACCATTGCTCCGAGAGTGCTTGTATTCTGTTTGAAGGGACACAAAATTCTTATCATTTTACTTCAAACAATACTCTAGGTTTGTTCAAAGATATTGGAAAGCAATGAATTTGCTAGTGTTTTACGTGGAAAGATTGCGCCGCGCACTCGCTCTAAGCGAAATATTTCACTTGGAATGACAGTGCGGACGTATCTACACGTGCGTTAAATTTATAATCAGCAAAAGCGATTGCAATGAAAGATAGATACAACCGTTCTCCACAGTGTGACTTCATTCGAACAGAAACAAATAAACACTGCAATTTTCTGAACGAGTGCACGGCACGACCTTTTCACAGGAACCAATTCTCTGCGTCGGAGCACTTTAGAGTGCACCTGAGTCATTGTTTTGATTTAAAAAAATAGGAATTCTATACTCATTGAGAAAGTGTACCATCCCTTCTAAAGCTACCTGGTAGGACAGATTTTTCGTACGAATTTTCTCGAAACAAGCGATAACCCCCCCCTTATTATAAAGTGTCTATTTTCATTTATGGCACGTTTATTTTTCTTTAAATGTGCTCAGTTAAAAAAACGGTCTATAACAGCTATACTTCTCAAGAGGCAATAATCGACTCTATTCTCAGGGCTTTTGCAAAAACCCCCTTTTCGCAGTATAAAAAAGTCCAGTCCAGAGTCAGGGTTTTATAAACACAGCCGAATATGAATTTTCAGGGTTTATTATGTTTTGCTAGAGAAATAGGAATTCTATGTTCATTCAAAAAGTCTGCAAATTTCTTTTTATGATACCCGGTATAAAAGCTAAGTATTTTCTTAAAACCAAAGAATATTTTACCTTTGTTGTAAAGTTTCTATTTTAACTTTAGATACCCTTTCATTCAAATTTTTCTTTCGACCTGACTTAATCTTGAAGGTGTTGTGTATGAAATAAAATGTTCAGCTTAAAGTGAGAATGGTGTATATAAAAAATAGCAAGTGTTCACAAACGTACGTACAAACTGCATAAAGTTGGACGGAGTACCCTGTATAAGCATCGATCAAAAATTGTTCATTCGCCGTTCAGGAAATGCTTGGCAATGTAGTCGTTTGCAAGGGATGACGCTGGCTCTTCTTCTACAGTATCCATCGTTTGCGCCAGCGAGGAAGAAGAGCCCAACTTCCTCGTTGCATCTGTCGACGACTCGCACAGGTGTTGGTGTACATGCATGAGTGTCTGACGTTGCTCCCGTCGCCATCGAATACGACGATTTTGGAACCAGACCTTCACCTGAATCGTTCAGTACAAGCACTAAATACTCAGGCCTACATCAGGATTAGACCTCCAGAAGGTCAGAAGCAGTGGATTCTCTTATATGACTCTCCAGTACTAGGAAATCCATAGAATTTGATGTACATGTCGCGAAGACGCGACGCGAAAGTGCGGGAACGAGCCGCGGCGGAGTGGCGTTCTATCCCCCGCCCTTTAAACAGAGGCGTGGCAAATGTCTGCGTCTCCACTATCTCGTAAGGCAGCCACTAGACTCTCGAGCAAGCCCAGGGGGTTGGGGGTGGGCGGGCCAGGGGGACGAGGGGATAGAACGCTCGCCCCCCACAAGCCGCTGCTACTACCGTGGCAGCGAATCAGGTACAGGCATAGCCCACGATTGGCTGCCGTTGGAACAGCGGCGCATTCTGTCGTCGCGGCATGTGTCGAATTTGCTTCCAAATGACTTTCAAGAGAGTGAAAAGGTTAGATTGATGTCTAGTTGCGATCAAAACTCTTGCGCCAGGCGGGACTCGAACCCGCATCTTCTGCTTTCCGGGCAGCGATGTTCGCGTTACACCACCGGCGTTGATTGGTCGAACTGAACATCCACGATATCTTCCTAGCAAGTACTCACCTATCAGCACTCACCCGTTATCGGATGCTCTAGGCTCAAGCAAAGTTAAAAATCATTTCTTCGAGTGCCTTCAGCTTGACCGGTTTCATTCTGATATCAGCAGCCGGCTCATCCCGATAACGGGTGAGTGCTGATAGGTGAGTACTTGCTAGGAAGATATCGTGGATGTTCAGTTCGACCAAACAGCGTCGGTGGTGTAAGGCGAACATCGCTGCCCGGAAGATGCGGGTTCGAGTCCCGCCTGGCGCAAGAGTTTGATCGCAACTAGACATCCATCTAACAACTTCTATCTTCTATACCAGCCGCTCTAGGCTCAAGCAAAGTTAAAAATCAGAGTGAAAAGGGTACATAAAAAGGATAGTTCTGGCAGCGTGGGCTGCACGAACGCGGCAGAGCACCGATCAATGTAACCAGAGCATCGAACAGTCACAGCAACAGGCGTCTGACGAGCTGCCACACACAAAGGTCAGTGATTGGCTGAAGCGATTACGTTCCTCGGTTACGTTCCCCCACCCTCGCTGTCAGAACTACAGAACCGCGCAAAGTTGTAATACCTTCGCAGGATGCAACTCTTACTAGCTACGAACCCTTTACAAAAGATTCTTGTTTTAATATTATAATTTCAGTATTAAACATATTTGAGTTTGTTTATATTTTAATAGCAGATATATTTCAGTATTGAATACTTCAATATTAAGCAAAATTTAGTATTAAATAGTGCTTCGAATAGTACCTGTGTAACTCCGATGTTCAGCAGAGCAGCAAGTCGGAGGCGTTCACTACCAATGAGGTACTGCTGGCGAGCGAACGCTTCTTCCAGAACATGGAGCTGTGTATGTGAGAACGTGGTTCTGTGTCGCTTTCTGGGAGCTGGAATATGCCATGCTTTTGAAAATTTCGTTCCGTTCACTTCATGATGGTTTGGAGGTTACAGACCGTTACAGTTGGAGAAGACTTTCAAGCTTAGGCTTGTCAATTCTCAGCTTCATTACAAAGCAGGTAGCTCGCGCAGAAGCTAGCGTAACTGGAGGAGGCGCTGGCAGTAGCGCGCACTCTAATACAATGTTATTGGTTCCGATTTTCCGCCTAGGCTAACCAAACCTTCCATCTCTCCGGGGGCGGTGAATTGATAATTTGGGTTTTCTGAGAATGCTAAGTCACTGACTTGTCCATTGGTTGAAAGTCACTGCATTGGCAAAATACGCATTCAAATTGCCTCCACGGGCCTCTTCTGCTGACCAATGCTGGCTGAATTGGAAGCTATTTTCGGTGCATTTCGTTGATTTCCTTACACTAGGACTCTGCTGCGATCGTTCGGCCTGGTAACAAAGAGTTGGATCACACCAGCCGCCGACCACTGCACAGTGACCATATCCTTTTTATGGTGCAGGTTTGCCTTTGGAAAATCCCTAGGGAGTTCGTCGGCGTCCAAACACTGTCCGCAACGTTCCCTGTTATCATGGAGAATCCACTTTCATCACAAGCGATGATTTGATCCGAAAAGGGTCAGATTTATTGCGTAAAAGTAGAGAAGAACAAAACGCGAAACGCGACAAATTTTGCCGCCCACTCAAGTCGCAGGACACCCACTTTTCGAGCTCTTTCACCTTCCAAAGTGTTTCAAGGGATCCGCAACAGCAGTTTTACTGACGTCTAGCCCTTCTGCGATCCGGCGAACTGTTTGGGATGGTTCAGCTTCCACCAGTTCCTTGAACTCGTCGTCCAGGATTGCTCTATGTAGGTCGACAGCTACGGGAGTCATCTTCGAGGCTGAAATCTTCGGTCCGCAATTTTCTGAGCTACTGGCGCACAGTGCTTTCTCCAACACTATTAGACCCCCACACTTGAGCTGTCTCGGTTGCGGATTGTCCCTATTTGAAGTTGAAATAAGATATCGCCCAGAATTGCTCCTTCGACATACTTCAATAAGCCCTTCAAGAACAGAAATGTAAAACAACGTTGAAACAAATTATTTAGACTGATAAATCGAAAAATTCTGTGCAGGAAACAACATTAATGCGCAATGGAAGTTGAATTTTTACTTAACAATAGACGAATGAAAAATAGTAACACAAAGCGCTGAGAACATTCCGAACAATCTTATAGAAGTGGAGCGCCTAAGCGTTAGGCTCTCGTTATCAATGCCTTTTCAAAGAGAAACTTGTTGTGCTCAATGGTATGTTGCTATAGTGTTCTGAAATACATTCTTTAGACGACTAAAAGTGACATGTATCCGTCAGTTATTCACAGAAAGCTAGAGATAGGTTGAGCGAAGGCTAGGATATCTTTTGAGGAATAGCCTAAAGCGCTTCGCTTGTTATCAGGATGTAAATAAGTTCGAACTCCACCTGAGACTCTCCTTATTAACTTTCCCTTTGTTTGTCGTTACCGCATGTACCAATGTCTTAAAGGCATAAAAGTTAAGTCAGTAAAAGCAAGGAACATTCCATAAGATAGCCCACCTTTTCTTGAGGGTTCCTTGTTCTTGGCCAGCCTCATAGCTTCGTTGCTCTCCACCTTCGTGACTTCCGCATCAGATGAGGTGGAGCAGGAGGAGGTCGTGCTACTGCTGACATCCATCTGCTGAAGTGTTGGCCAAGAAGGCCAAGACCACCACCACCACCACCGCCGCCATCACCGTCATCATCACGGCGGCCGATGGATGACAGGTTATTTGAAGATGCGCGGCCGATTTACTCGCTTTTTCCCTCCGACCATTGTCAGCGCATATCATTAACGCAATTGACGAGCAAACGATCACCTCACAAGGCGACCGATGAGATCGACGGCCGGCCGGCCGTTGTCGATGACCGGCCTCTAATGGTGGCCGTCGTGAAGTGGTGTCCACGAGCACAAACAGTTGTAGTTTTATAAGATGATCCTGTTCTGGAGGTGCGATCCTTCTTACAACAGAGGCCCATAACCTTGCCTCAAAAGATTCTCAACGTGACCTATATGGTCTTGAGGAGCATTGGACGAGGATTACAGAACTGTTTCGTTTTTGATACGGGCTACAGGGTGGTCCAAAAATGGCAAAAAACGATATCACTTCAGGGCAGCAGATAAGTCAAAAGTGACACCTGGAATGGCCCTCTCGTACTCAGAACTTAACTTACAGAAGGTTTGGAGCTCAAATTAAGGTTTGATTACAGTAATACGATAATTTCCTGCGTTTCCTAGACGAAGCTGCCGTGTGCATTCAAGTGATTCATTCGCAGCGAGTATTCTCGGCGAATGGATGGCCGAGTGGATAGCGAGGCACACTTGCGGAAGAGAGATCGGGGGTTCGACTCCGGGTTGTCCGCGCGATTTGCTATGTGGAGTGCTCCCGTTTTTGCAAATAAAAAGTACATTTTGGCTTTGGTAATGTACTTTCTTCGCTTCCTAACCCCGCTTTCAACCTGTTGTAAGATATGGAAGAAGCTAGTTTTGTCGTGTAGTTTGATGTCCTGCTGTCCCCATATGACCGCTTCCGAATGTCAGTCGAGTGGGATTACTCCTGGTTGAAAGTTCGAATTTCACGAACATGCCAACCAAGCCCATCGTCTCTCCAGGGTCGAAAACTGGTATCAGACTTGTCTGGGAAGCATAAATGACTGACTTGTTCATCGCTTGGCTACTATTAGAACTCATTGTAGGGCCCAAATGCGAACTCAAATCGCATCCACGACATCCCGTAGGAGTATTTAGAATGCGTAATGCATCCCAAAAGAGACTGAGTTACGCCGAGCTTTGTCCTTTGTCCTTTAACGCTCGCATAAACGTTCAATTGTTTTAAACAGTATGCGGCTATTTAGTTTTCATACACACTGTTTTGACGAGATGCTCTTCTTCTGGAGGACTCTTCATTGCCTTCCCAGCCATCCCCACCCAACCCTGATAGCGAACACTTCTAAAAACTATCGCATTCAGCAAGAATCCCGGAGAACAATCTTGTCAGGCGTCAGGATCAACCGCAACGTGGCGGTAACAATCTGCGAGGTTACCTCTAACTAAGGTTTGCATTGGGCATTGCGTTCTAAACATGAAAATAAAAGATACGGATAAGGGACGGCGTAACACAATCTTTTTTGGGATACGCACCGCATTCTACTTTAACGGGATGTCGTGGAGGCGGTTTGAATGCGTGTTTGGCCATGCAGTGATTTGCGGTTGCCAGCCGATGAACAAATCAGCGTTTTACCCTTCCCAGACAAGTATGGTTCGGCGACCCCGGAGGACTGGAAGGCTTGGTTGAACTGGGTGGGAAATTCAGACCAAGAACCTGGTATCGGTTGCACGTGACAACTGGTACCTTCTCCGACTGCACTACACGAGACCCAACATAAAGAATACCACAATAAATTAGCAACATCTGGAGGTGAAATAAAAATAGACGCTTGAAACTGTGCATTTAACAATCAAATAGAACGCTTCCTGAACCAATACTGAGGTTAAAAGAATCCAAAAGTTTTTTATAACTTCGTTAAGAGTAAGCTCAAGTCAAAAAACAGCATTCTTTCTATTTTCAATGAGAACGGTGAACTTTGTAAACCCGATCTCGAAAAGGCAAACGTGTTTGCTTCATACTTTAAATCGGTTTAGAAAAAACATCCGGATGTGACTTACCATTGCCCAAAATTTGCCTAATCAAAATTAGATTTTATTTATTTATGTTATTTATTTATTTATTTATATTATTATTTATTTATTTATATTATTATATTTTTATTTATTTATTTATTTATTTACTTATTTACTTCATGCAGGCATGGGCGCGTGGAAAAGAAAAAAACAGCCAGCACTCCACAAAAAAGAAACTATGGTCGGTATATCAAGAACGCAATAAAAGAACAAGGAAGGAACAAGAATCAAGACACAACTAACCAGGAAAGGTAAGTAGGAAACTAAGGAGTCGTAATTATTTTGTCAACATTGCTAATCCTAAAATACCTCAACAAATTCGTAAACCTACAAGCATATTATTCTTATAAGTAAAAAACCCAGTGTATTAAGGACGAGGAAAAGAACAGGCCTATACTGCGGCTCTATTTAACTTGAATGACTATCCGAAAAAACGCTCACTGCAATATAAAAGAACTTTAGCGATAATAAATACTATTAATTTAAAACTATAATTAGAAAACAACTGTTTCCCGACTTATATTACAGAGATTCTATAGTTCTCCACCTTGAGTGCTACGACTTAGCAGGCACGCAACTGGCATAACCATACCAGTGCGGGTTCTATCTTCCAAGAACCTCTTTAAACTACTACGCACCACAGGCGAGGCCTACTAAGGAGGCCCGCAGAGGAGATAGATATGCAGAGATATAGTCAGGTGAAAGAGCTGAAGCAGCAAACTGGTTGTAACCATATAAAAATAAAACAGTGATTTCTTCAAGCTAACGAGAGTCATTGCCTGCAGCACCTTGCTTCCCAAATTGATATGACTCAACACTACTAAAAGGCAGTAAAAATCTTACACTAGGAAAATTGAGGTATTTCGAGGAAAAGCACTTACGAACGCGAGAGGTAAGTGAAAAAAAGGAAGCTAAGAACAGGGGGGGGGGGGGGGGGAATCTGAGAGTACTATTCAGGACGACAATGAAAGAATTTCGTGGACAAGCCTATTTATGGGAGAGGTGTTGATACTGTCTCGAAGGACATGTGCGACATAACGACGTAGCCTTGTTGGCGCGGAGGAGATATTGAGAAGTCATGAGGAGTCCATTGAGAAGTCGGGAGGGAGAAACATCCGAAGCTGCTGTAAAAGTACCCATCAAATGAATATAAAAGGAAAAAACACTTATTCTAATAATGACTTCCCTTGACACGACGGAGTCTAAAGCTCCTCAGTTAAGCTAGCTGCATGTTATTGCCTAAAAGTCCTGTATCTTTAATAAAGAAAGAAGACTGTTCTTTTTGGCATACTCCGAAAAACTGAGACACTGCATAGAAGAGTGATTTTCTTGATGTCAACAGCGATTTAGTATACAGGACATAACTAGCTTAACTGCTCGAAACTGACAAAAATATGTAGCAAAAATATATGACAAAATATCCTGACGGTACTCCATATATTTTTCTTTAAAAACCACTGTTGGATTAGCTCTAAAACTAGCGCTTTTCTTTAATTGGTTCCTACTTAATGCTGAAATTCCTTCACTATGGGAAAAAAGTATCGTTAAACCTGTATTCAAAAAGGGTGACAAAACTGACTTTAAATACTGTAGACCTATTTGTCTGAACTCTTCAACTAGTAAAGTTCCTGAAAGAATTGCACGCGAACAGATCTATAATTATATGAAAACAAACAATCTAGCCACGAATTTTCAACTTGGTTTCCTTCAAAAGAAATCTACTGTTACAGCTCTCATTTCGACTATCCCTGCTTGGCAAAGGATAATGGATGCTAGAGGCTACATTACTGCATTTTATACTGATTACGGAAAAGCCTTTGACTCTATCAACCTGAGCCTTCTGCTTTCAAAACTCCAGACCTATGGCATTGAAGGGCGTCTTTCAAGGTTTTTGCAATCTTTTCTTACCGGAAGAACTCAAATGGTTATGGTTAACGATGCTATTTTGAATAACTACGAGACTTTGAGCGGCGTTCCTCAAGGAACATGCTTTGGACCTTTAATGTTTGTGCTCTATATCAATGAGTTGCATAATTGCCTTCCTCTCGACGTCTCGTGTTCCACAAATGCTGACGATTCCAAAATCTATTCTATTAATAATCCTAATGTACTTAAGCAAGGTTTACACGCATGGTTTACGAAGTGGATGCTTGACGTCTCACACGAAAAAACCTTAGTTACGTGCATTGGGAGCTCTCATCCAAGAGGTTTTTCGGTTTTCTTAGGAAACAAAATTTTGACGAACACAAGAACTGGGCACCAAATACTCCGATGCACTTTGGTTCGAAGACTATAGTGATGGAACAATAACAACGGCATATAGAAGATCCCACTTCATTTTGTGAGCTTTTCAAACTCACAGTATATCTACGCTTTTCATTTTTTTTTGCTGAAAGAACAAGAGGTTACCCGTTTCGCATAATCATAAGAAGAGTTCGCTCTCAACAGTTCCTTGGCTCTTTTCTAGTAAGAGCTACAAAAAACATGAAACAGCTTGCCTAGCGCAGTAGTTTCTTCGTCATCCGCAGCTCATTTTAATCATAAATTTGAAGCGCATCTCAAACAAAACGGTTTTTTCTGACGTTTCTTTTCTCTCAATCCCTGCTAGCTATTCAATTCAAGCGAATCGTTCTCAGTATCTTGGAAGCAATGTGGAGTTAGCACGATAGTAAAATGAAGTAATTCTCTTTCAGGTCTCTTACAATTAACATTTATTTATAAGGGGCTGTGCTTAACTTTCTAAATAAAATAATAGTGTGTTAGTTTGGCTGAATGAAAATCGATATTTGGAGAAAATCGTGGCCCCTGTAATTGCAATGCGGAACTCAAAATGTTTAACTAATCATTTTCGGTTCTTGTTCTTAGAACTTGTAATGAAGCCTCCTGCACAGTTTACTCAATTCTTTGTCGATGACGTTCAACAACATGTCAAAAACTTTCTCAAACATAAAGAACAATTGAAAAATTAACTACAAGTTAATTTAAACAAAAAACACATATTTTTATTTTTATTTTTTTTACTTTTCGCGTTGCTCATGGAAAGAAATCTTTTGTTGCAAATCTTCAACAAAAAAAAACGCTTTTCCTGTAATATTTTCTGATCAATTAATTTTGTATCTTTTTTGGTACAATAATTGCTCTTCACTTTTGCTGGTCTTTGAAGAGCCAACTTTTGCAGTGATTCTTGTGTTCAACTTGTTTTGTACCTCTTTTCACTCAATAAATGTCCATTGTTCATTGTTCGTTTGTCATGTTAATCTAGGCTCTCTTTAAGGTGGGCAAAATGATTTTTTTTTTAAATTGACAATGACCTTTTTCAAAAACTTTTGTCGTTCTGCTTACCAAACTGTTGCAGATTGCTATTATAGATTACTCTCTTGAAAAAGGGTCTGTCTTAAAAAAGTGTAAGAAGTGTGTTAAAATTTGTTAACGCCCGAATTTTATGCAATAGTTAAAAGAATGACATCAGTCTTTTTTAGTTAATAAGCTTATGAGGTAGTTATGAGGGTGGATGCTGCGTTCGATCATACAGCGCTAGTGGTGTAATGGCGTAGAGCATTCCCGCCCGGTCAGAGGGAGGCGCGGGTTCGAATCCCGCCTGGCGCAAGAAGTTTTGATCGCAACAAAACGCCGTTGTAATAGCTTGTATTTTTAACGATTACTAACGGCTTAATGGAAAGTTAGGAGAAAAACAAAGAACTATACGTTACTCAATCCCTTTTGGAATGCGCAACTCATTGTACTTCAACGGGATGTTGTAGAGACGATTTGAATGCGTATTTGGCCATACAAAGAGCAGAGCTGGCCGGCCGTTGGACAAGTCAGCACTCTATCCTTCCTGGACGAGACTGGTACTAATTCACCAACTCCGGAGCGACAGAAGGCTTTGTTGGCCTGAGCGGGAAATCCGAACCAGAAAACTGGTCTCGTGTGCACGCGACAGCCGACACCTCCTCCGACCGCGCTACACGCTCCCAATGGAAATTTGATGAAAATTATTCGTTAATAATTGCTGGCGACAAGAATTTAACCCTTACCCTGCTCAGAAGCGCTTAGAGGAGGTAGAACTGCCTAGATTTGCATTTATTTCATGTTTCCGTTTTTGCGACTGTCGCGTGCACCCGATACCAGGTTCCTGGTTCGGATTTTCCGCCCAGGCCAACCAAGCCTTCCATCCCTCCGGGGTCGGTGAATTGGTACCAGACTTGTCTGGGAAGGATAAAGCACTGACTTGTTCATCGGCTCGCCACCGCAAGTCATTGTATGGCCAGATACGCATTCATGTCGCCTCCACGACATCCCGTAGAAGTAGAATGCGCTGGCGCATCCCAGAAGGGATTGAGTAACGCCGTCCTTTATCCTTTATCCTTTTTAAGCATTTAAGCAAGCAGCATTTTAAGTAGCTTCTTTCTATTAAAGACCATCGCGTGATTCCACTGTGCTACTGCGAAATAACACTCATTCCTGTTTCCACCACAGGGCGTCATTAAGAGACCCCCAGCACCCGATGAGGTCGCCAGAGGCCTGGCTGAGGTTGGTTCACATGTGACCTCGTTCTTGCTACCACTTACCCTTCTGCTGAGGGTCTTCCCATATTGATTTTTTAGAACTATCACTTGCATACCATTGGCTTTAAACACGCGTTCTTCAAGGCCTGAATTTGCTTCGCTCGTTACTGACCACATTTCTCTCATACTAGCGCTGCATCTGAAGTTCGAAGTGATTTTATTGATGAAATAGGAGCTATTAGGTTGGGCGGAAAGCTGTGGCGGTTCTGACAGGTGCACTTCTAACGATCATAACTTCCTCCATACTCACTATATTCAGTAGAAGTAAGCATCGTTCGAATCAGCACTCTGTTTTCCAATGCGATCGTTGTTGATTAAGCAGAAAAACTGAGTGGTTGAGATGCGACAAATTCAAGAAAGGCTGTTTTGTGTGATTCTGGCTGGCGAAGGCTTTTCCCTGCGACGCGAGGAAGTTTTGAAGGTGCTTAAAAAGGTGGTAATCGGTTGGTGCAAGGTCTGTTGGGTATGGCGGGATTCTGGTTTGGATTTTCCGTCCAAACCAATCAAAGCTTCCTTCCCTTCGAAGTCGGTGAATTGGTACCAGACTTGTCTGAGAAGGGCAACACGGCGAATTGTTCGCTTCCGCAAGTCATTATATGGCTAAATACGCATTCAAATCGCTCCACGACATCCCATAGAAGTAGAATTCGTGGCGCGTCCCATGGGGGATTGAGTAACACCGTGCTTTATCCTTTTATTAGGTTGTCCCATAAGTCCACACCGCTTTTTCAACGATTCATTGTGGATTTCGCCGGCGGTCTCTTGCATAGCTACAGCTTTCGAAAGAGAATGAATTGCTCTATCTATGGCATTTCTTTTTCATCCTGAATTTCGTCATTTTTTAGGTCGTTAAAGTGAAAAGTGGCCATCTACGCACTTGTTCTCTCCACTTAGGTTTGGAACTTTTTGCACAGTTCAGCATTTGGAAGACAATGTTCTGTGCTACAAGAATACGTGTTGGTCCCATTTCCTCACTTGTCCTTTATTGATTTTCAGGCCATCAAATTGGGACGTCCGAATTTTTACCGACATCTCAGTTCTGTGGTTGGATTTTTTGCTTGGTGGTTATATGTCGTTTGAAAGAAGATGGCGTCACAGTTAAAGCATGAGCAGAATTCCAACTGATCTAATAGGAAGGTTAATGTGAAGTGGAGTGGAAGCATAGAGCCTTAATCCCTGTCCACCTTTCTCCCGGACTTTCAATTCACCATACATTGGGTCCAAATGAAGCATTTTCGGATATCCTATCCGAATCATCCAAAAATCCGAAGCTCACCAAATTGTCCGTATCTGAACCATTCAAAAATCCCGGATCCACGATATTTTATTTACTCGAATCACCCAAATATCCGAATATTTTCGATCGGATTGAATGTAACACATGAATACTTTTCGGATATTCGCTTCCCATGTCTCGATCTGAACCATCACAAAATCCGAGGCCCCGAATCATCCAATCATCCAAAAATTCGTACGGATCTAATGCATTGAATGCACAGAAAGATCGTGTTTTTTGAACAAGCCAAGTAGTGCTTCTCCTTCAAACTCGTTCGGGTGCATTAGAACACAGGTTTCCAGTTGCACCCATTTGACGAGACTTCGTCAGGCTTTATGAGGCATGCATGGGCTTTTTTGTGTTGCTTAGTGAACATTCCTTCCTTATGTGAATTCCCGTGACCGTAATCGATCGTCTCCTAAGAAAGGCCCATTCAAAGAATCTTGTCGTACAAGCTTCATGCTCCCATGTTATTCAAAAGTTTCCTCATTTCAATGTTAAACCATCAATAGGCTCTCAAAGGCTCTAAATTCCTTTCTAAACCTTGTACTAAACACATGGAATAGTTACGGACGAAAATGGAAACGACTGGTGATTTTCTGATAATATTGCCACTACCACTTGCCGTTGCAGCTAGTCCATTTCCTTTCCTCAGCAATAGTTCCATTAATGCCTATTGTGTGACAGAGAACGCTCCTTGCTTGAGGAACAGAAATTGAAATTCTTCCTTTCGTTTGATTACATAGAACCGAGGTAGGTTATTGTGGAGCACTTTACCGCTAAAAGGATAGTGAAGTCGAATATACATAGAGACACGGAGCCGGACGTTCATCGTCTCCTTCACGACTTCTTCGACGCTCTTGAAAGCTCCCCAAGCTGCTCGCTTTCTCATGCCCACCTCTGGCGCTACGTCGTTGGCCATGTTGACTTCGTGACCCAGATATGTACACTTCCTCTTTGTAAGACTCAACTGCAGTCAGACGTTCCTACAAACACGATCGAAGTCGGCCTTCGCTCCGCCTGGCTGAAGCTCGGACCAGGGCCCGATGGTCGCTGCAATTTCGTCATCGTTGATGGCATTCGACTGTTCGATAACAAATGCTGATATTCATACGAGAATTCTGTATACATTCATGAATCATTAGACAGCTGTTACGCGTGAGAACGAAGGAATTCCCGATTTTTTTTACGTGGAGCACGGCATGGATAGAGAGAGAACAGCATACTCATTATCTGGGTATGTATAGCGCAGTCGGAGGAGGTGCCGGCTGTACGGTGCACCTAATACGAGGTTCCTGGATCGAATTTCTCGCTCAGACCAACAAAAGCTTCCATCCCTTCTGGGGTCGGTGAACTGGTACCGGACTTGCCCGAAAAAGATAAAGCACTGACTTGCTCACCTGCAGGCCCCCGCAAGTCATTATGGCGGGATACGCATTCATATGGCCTTCATGACGCCCTGTAGAGGTAGGATGCGTGACGCATCACAGGAGGGATTGAGTAATCTTTATCCTTGATCCTAACGGGATCTTGGGGCAGAGCTCCTCTTGGTTTGTTCTCCTTTTTGATCTACAATTATTTCGGAGCGTGTTTTATTGTATGGCCTCTCTCATTCCCCTATTTTTGCTTTTATGTAGCGTTAGCCAGTCTTATCCTAGATTTCGTTTTATACAGTTTCTGTCTGTATTCTACTTCACATAGGTTTTATCCGCATAATAATAATAATAATAATAATAATATCAATAATGATAATAATAGTAATACTAGTAATAATAATAATAATAATCACAATAATAATAACAATAATGACAATAATAATAATAATAATAATAATAATAATAATAATAATAATAATAATAATAATAATAATAATAATAATAATAATGGACGGCTGCATATGAAATGACCGGTCTCAATTTCTAATCGATTTTTCGTTGCTACGGATGTTCTCGTTTTAGGCATCGTACGAAAGAAGGAACGCCCAATTCGCCACTGGTTCG
This sequence comes from Heligmosomoides polygyrus polygyrus, assembly GCA_947396885.1. Taxonomy (NCBI): domain Eukaryota; kingdom Metazoa; phylum Nematoda; class Chromadorea; order Rhabditida; family Heligmosomidae; genus Heligmosomoides; species Heligmosomoides polygyrus. The sequence continues at coordinate 86,474,365 of OX377202.1, forward strand.
AAGGGTTTCGGTCTGGAGATTCTCGAAGACGAAGGCCGAGGTAGGCCACTATCACTCCTTAACGACGACCAACTCGAAGCCATGGTGGAAGCGGATCCGCGCGTCAAACTGTGAGACTAGGGGAGAGGGGGGGGGGTAGCAAAGTGTTTCGGCGTTGACGGCAGCACTATCAGTCGCCACTTGAATGCGACCGGAAAAGTGGAGAAATTGGATGAATGGATCCCGCACGAACTGACCGCCAGGCAGATGCTGAAGGGCCACGACATCTGTGCTTCGTTGAGGCTGCGCAATTTATGGGAACCCTTTTTTGGAAAGGATCGTGACCAGGGGTGGGCGGAATTTCTGTTTTCTGATTTCTGTTTTCTGATTTTCTGGCCATTTTGGGCAAATTTTTTCTGTTTTCTGTTTTCTGGGAAAATGGCCTAAATTGGCCAGAAAACAGAAAATAGAGCTGCGAAAAAAATTATATAATACAAATCCAATAAAGAGAATCCAAAAAGTATCATAGAATCATGAGTTTCATCTCAAAATAATGTTTCTAGAGTATTTTAAATTGCAAGCATGTAAGTTTCTGGATCTGCCCTTGTAGAAATTGCACTATGCACTCAAAACTATACCACTTTGTTTGTTTGATTGTATAAGTGCTGCTGACATGGAGTCCCTTCACAGGACATTTCTCCACTTTCATAATTTTGCTTTGTAGTCTCTTAAATTTCTGCAGTAGTTTAGACTATCTACGATTACTTAGAACTTTATGCAAAGGTTAGAAATCTAGTGTTCTGAGGGGCATTTCACTATAATATATGTTAACTAACTATGTGCCGTAGAGTAATTGTGGATAGGATTATTCTCCACCTAAGGTTATTGAAAATTGTTGACTGGTCTTTCCCAATGATCGTAAAGCAAAGCCTTTGACGGAGCTGCTTTTCTAACTCTTGTTCAGCTTTTGGTTATCCAACATTAGTGAGAGGCTGAAAAGTTTTAGCTACCTTTGACTTCACTGGTGCAGTGATAGAATAGTGATACATAAAAATTTTAATTTATCACATCTATCATCTGTCGTCCCGGTGATCATCGAGTTATTCGAACGGGCACCAGCAACGTCTCTATTTGTCCTTGTCGCTTGACAAAGTGCTCCAATGGATCCTCCTCGCCGGACGGACACGAAGAGCGTCATATCGTTCGTTCAGGGCTTCCACGAAGAAGTCCGACCAGTGCGTTGGTGGGCATCCTGGTATTCTCTTGATATCTCGCGGAATCCAGTCAGCGACGGCTCTCGTCCAGCGGGTGTCTGCGAATCGCATTACGTGGCCGACCCACCGATCTTCGAACGTCGGCGAAGTCGTGTTACTCCAAGCATCGCGCTCTCCATTCCACGCTGTGCGTCGCTGATCACGTGTTCATCCCGCTTCCGCATAGCGCAGGTCTGAGGCGTATGTTAGGGCAGAAAGAGCAGCTGAATCGAATAAGCTAGCATGGAGTCGGACGTTCTTCGTCTTCTTCACCATTTCACGCTCTTTAAAAGCTCCCCAAACCCCTCGCTTCCAGCTCCGGTGCTAGGCCGTTGCTCATGTTGACTTCGCGAACCAGATACACCTAGCTGGAGCACTCGGAGATGTTCGTTCCGTTGAGCGAGAATGGGGCATCATAAACTCGTCCGTTTCTCATGAACGTCGTCTTCACAAGATTCCGCTGCAGTACAGAGTTCTCACATACACGATCGAAGTGGGCTAGCGTTCGCTCGGCCTGGCCATGCTCGGTGTTATGAGCACGATGTCATCAGCAAACCTAAGATGGTCAGTTGCCGGCCGTTGACCTTAACTCCATGTCTTCCCATTCTAGTTCGCGCATGGCGTTTTCGAGTGTGGTGCTGAAGAGCTTTGAGAATACGGTCTCTCCCTGATCAACCCCTCTCTTCACGTCGATGATGACGTCGTTGTAGAGTGGAGAGATCTTGGTCGTGAATCCACTGTACAGCTCTCAAAGGACTCAGATGTACTGAGTAGGAACGCCCTGAGTGAGCAGGGCTTCAAGAACCGCTTCAGTTTCGACAGAGTCGAATGCCTTCTTCAGGTCGATGAACGTAAGGCACAGCTGCACGATGAGCTTCGTAATGGTGTGTATGTGGACGATCGTGCTGAATCCTCTCCGAAATCCTGCTTGTTCGCACGACCGTCCTTCGTCCAGCGATCTGCTAACCCTATTCATGAGGAATCGAGTGAAGAGCTTGTAGACTACGGACAGCAGTCAGATCGGGCGATTGTTGCAGATGTCGGGCATGTCTCCCTCCCCAGCAAATCGAGATGTAATATGATATGTATGTATGAATAATAATAATATGATGGAAAGGGTATATGTTTGATCCTTATTAGATAATGTCTACGTATTTAAAGAAACACTTTCACCCAAAAGTTTTTGCGCTGACAGCCTCTTCAGTCGCACTCTCGTGTTGTTCTGTGAAATATCAAGCCAGTACCCGAAACATCTTTGGCCCGTGTTTGGTGCTCTATAAGGCCAGTCTCTTACGAGTGGGACCCCTAATCTAGCGAATCGTCTGTTTTGAGATTACACTTACATTTGGACTGTGAGCCTTAAACCGCTATATTTTAATATGAATGCAATAGGAAAAATTCATCATTTATAAGCCACTCCTATAAACGCTTGCAAGTTAAAACGCTGGTCCACGACCAATTTCTAGTCGTGCAAAAAGCACTTGCTACTGGACAAATAAATCTTCGGATTGAATAATTAGGTAGTATGATAATTGCGAAAATTTCTGTTTTCTGTTTTCTGGCGTTTTTGGCCTTTCTGTTTTCTGATTTCTGTTTTCTGACGAAAGCGATTTTCTGTTTTCTGTTTTCTGGGAAATTTTTCAAAATTTCCGCCCATCCCTGATCGTGACATGCGACGAAAAACGGATCCTTCATGACAATCATCGTCGCTCTGTACAATGACTGGACAAGACTGAGAGTCTCTAGGAGGTGCCGAAATCAAGTCTCCATCCAAAGAAAACCATGGTGGATAATGGCTGGTATAGTTCATTACAAGTTCTTGAAGACTGGAGAGACTATCACAGCTGAGAAGTACTGTGCCTGCACCAGATGTTGGTTGAAAACAGCCGGCTTTGGTCAATCGAAGAGACCCATTCCTATTGCATGACAATGCGCGTCCGCACGTTTCAAAATTGCTGTCCAGAAGCTGGATGAATCGGGATACGGAACACTGCTCCATCCAGCATATCCTACAAATCCGTCAATATCATTTTTCCAGGCATTTAGATCGTCATGTGAAAGGTAAAAAATTCAGCAACCAAGATGACGCCGATGATGACACCTTATGCCTTATTAATTCTCGTAGTTCTGATCTTACATGGGTGGAATATCTAAGCTACAATCGCGTTGGGAAAACGGATTAGTTGTAGCGATGCTTATTTCGATTAATAAAATTGTCGAAGTTTTCAGTCAAAATCGGCCATTTTATACGCAACGATGACAAGGCAGGTGTTATAACGGTCACCTCAGCCGCTCCATTTTCCGTCAGGTCGCCACACTTTCTGCGATCAGTGGTCATTCTTTTCTCCGAATGACCTTTGTAGAACACTGAGAGAGAGGATGGAATCACTTTCCGACGGAAATCGATGACTGGTCCGTTGACGAGGACGGACGACTCATCAATGCGAAATACCGTTATTCGATTAGGAGCCGGCTCCATAAGACATGCCCTAATGTCTCCATAAAACTGCCTGACACTAGCCCGCCGGACGTGCCCTCTGCTTTCAGTCACTCTGCCAGGAATCTGTAGCGCTAGGTTCATTTTGAAGCGTGAAGTAATAATAGCTCCTTCTAGACGTTTACTTCTGTGACACAATGTTGCTTGGTAGAACCTCTTACTGTTCCGTACCGTCTCCATATGTCAAAAAAGTATTAGTCTAACAGTGCCCTGATTAGGTAGTCTTTAAATTTTTATTTGGGCTGTTTTGGTTTAGAAGTCAGCATGAAGTGCGGGTTCTTGTTCTTGTTCTTGGACATTCTTGTTAATGATCTCTGGATTAACTCCAGTCCGAAAAGAACTCAGCTTTCCGCTTCTTATCTGGAAGAGAATAAAACATAGGTTTCGAACTCACCGCCAGACCACTGTTCGGCAACTGACATACTGGAAGAGAATTGGGCATAAATTGGGCCTTGCTCCTTTCCTTTTAGTATAAACCACGCATTCAGCATCTAAGGAGTATAATGGAAGGCTATCGAGGAGTATTTGACTGCCATATTGTAATCAACAGCGCCTGAAGTCAACACATGGCAAGAAGAGTTTCTTCTCAAATGTTTCAGGATGAGCGAAAACTCGTGTCGAACAAAATGACAGTAATTAGTAAAAACGACAGTATCCAGAGAACATTGAAGGGTACTTGTCGTTAATGTTGGCTGCGGGAGTGTGTAGAGCAATCGGGGGAGGTGATGGCTGTCGTGCATCCGATACCAGGTTTCTGGTTCGGGTTTCCCGCCCAGGCCAACTAAGCCTTCCATCCCTTCGGGGTCGTTGAATCTTGTCTGGGAAGGATAAAACACTGACTTGTCAATCGGCTCCTCGCCGCAAGTCATAACGATAGCACATATTAGACTGTCGCAGAATTAATCGCCGAAACGGACTGCTTATTTCAAACTGCTATAACTCAGCTTGGATGAGGAAAAACTTGAAGCCATAAAGCAGTCAAAAAGCCTGAATGGGTCAGCTTTAACCGAGTGATTTGTGAGGTAGGCGGCCTTGCGATTTCCTGCAAAAGGAGCGGCCCCCCTCTGCTTAGAACTTCCGGCCACAATTTTCCCAACTTCTCATACATTTGGTCCAAATCACAGCAGTGATATTCTGCCATGACTGTCTGACGGGGTTGCAAAAAGCTGTAATGGATTACACCTTTACAACACCACCACAAAGTAAGCATAGCTTTTTAGGGTGAAGGACAGGTTTAGGAAAGGATGTTGGAGGAGCATCCTTATCTACCCAGACAAATCCTCGGTTATAGTAAAGGATCAATTTTTCATCTACAGCTATAATACGGCTTACAAAAGGCTTGGTTTAAAAGCGAACCAGCAGGTTGGAGCAAGTATCGAAACGTTCCAGACGCTGCTCTTCGGCCAGCTCATGAGGCACTCACCTCGACACCTTCTTCACCGTGCCGATTCTCGCCGAATACCTTGCTACCGCACTATGATGTGCGCCAAGTTCCTCTACTAACGTACGTGTATTCGTCTCCGGATTTGCTTCGACGGCTCTCCTCAAAACTTCATCGTCAAGCGGCGATCTGTGCACGCGACCCGGTTTTTTTTTGAAATCAAAATCGCGAGATGCGGATTTTTCGAAGCAGAGCCACACCATTCGTTCGCAGGGACAGCCCATTCCACAAACGTTAGTAAGATTACGGGATGGCTCTATCGCAGAATGTCCCAATTTAAATTCGTGAAGCAAGATGACTCGATAGTCGCGTCGGCTCATGATTCTACGGAGCTCTGGAAGGTCGCATAGAAAAATTAGATCGACATAAACATATGTTTTTTGAAAGAGCAGGAAAAAGCCTACCCAAAGGTATGCGTGGCTTTCCCTGAGACGCAACGATTTAGGGTAAAAAAATATTTATTTATACATTTATTTATTTATACCACGAAACGTAGGTTAATTTTGCGACAGCCTAATGGTACATATGAGCCAAATAATAATATAATTAATAAAATAATATCAAATAATAAAGGATAGAATAAAATACAACTCTTAAGTTGCTTTATGATATCCCGTGGAAGTGAAGTGCATAGCGCATTCCAAAACGAATTGATTACCGGCGTTCTTTATCGTACGGAAGTATTAAAAGGCACTAGTCGTCAATGTGACCTACAATGGGAGGCGGGTAGGCGCCAGCCAATAAGGGAACCGATCGTATGCGATCTGTCTCTGATTCTGAAAAAATATCTGAAGTAAACACCCATTCGATGTGAACTGATTCTTCCGATGTGTTTCCGATTCCCCATGTGGGCCACGATAATGACTACATGCTATTCTGCTACTTAAGATGGGACCTTGTCCGATCCCTTGTGACGCTTGTTTTTTAAGGGCTAAACGCTTCATAAAGGTAAAAAAGTACCAAATATTACACGAATCGATCTACGAAAGCTACGAAAGATCGAAGAGGGATGAACGCGCCGATCGATAGCCTCGTGGTATGCGTCCCATATGAATCTTCTTAGGGAGTTAGTAGAGGTCAGTTCACGGTCCTATTCATCGATCCGAGGTGGCCGGTAGATGGAAAAGTCAACACTGTTCTATCCTTTTCTTTCCTGGTTTGGCTGCTCTGCGCTGGACTCGAACCCCGCCAAGACCGGCGCATCCTCCCACTACGCTGCACGTGCTCCACCGACATCATCTAGAAGCCCTTAGAAACCTTTCTAATTGTGCGTGTACGGCGTACCTTAAATTGGATGGGTCAGCGAGACCACGAACGAGTCCGACTACTCTTCATATTGCAATTTCCAGACAAAAGACCTCTAGCCCGTGCGAGTCAAGTTGGCCGAGCCGCACAGGCGCCCCGCGACCGACCGGCTCGCCGTCACCGTCAGAACGAGTTCAGTGTGTCGAGCTGTTGTTGCTTATCAGCGCCATTATCACTGGACCCCACACGCTTACAGAACCGGAGACCGTCGTCGTGCGTGCAGAGGCCTCGAGCGTTGCAGAGCGAGAAGAGCGAGCTGGTCGAGGAGACCGAGACGGAACGGCGAGCGGAGAGATGAGCGAGCGGGGCGGATCGGCCATGCAGTGGTTGTACCACAGTGCGTACGCAGTCGAGATGGGCGCGTTGTGCTGCCGACGATCCTATCAAGTTCATGACGAGTCGGCCACCACCACGGTGGTTCGTCGAAGCAGAGGTGGGTCCTGCGACGAAAAGTGCGCGGAAAATTTTTCTCTTTACATTTTAGCCTGGACTGTAGAATTTAGATATCATTTAGACCAACATTTTCGCACTTTGCTTATTTTTCACATTATATTTAAGCTTTAGCGGCTACCATATTCGTACCGTATTCGTATATTCGTACGATTAGGAACGAGTATTTTTAGTATTCTATTTTCTGTAAAAGTCTACCTAAGGCAGGGCTCGAACCCTTGCCCTTTCCCCGACGTGAGATTTTATGATCTACACAGTACGGTCAGATTCCTTGAAGACCAACGTCCTGAACGACTTCTAGACGTATTCTCACTCACATATAGATTCCTTAATTCAATTCAAATACGTAAGCGCCGAGCCATAAAGTCTGAAGCAAGTGGTGTAGTCGGTAGGAGGCGCAGTTCCTGTGCGTACAAATCGATTATTGGTAGGCATACGTTCACGCCCTATCAATCAAGCCATCATCATCTATCATAGCATAGATCAGACACCACTAGACTTTCTTGGGTAGAGTAAACTAGCCCATCGACTTATGTGATTGACGTATAAGGTAAGTTATGTTACAAATACGTCTATCGAACCACGTTGCAATTAGATGCACGGCGCATACTCTAAGGTTTGACTTAAGCTGTGCATTTTTCCTTTTTTTAAACAAAAAACTGCTTGGGAGTTTCAAATATTTCGTTTTAATTTTTTCGTTAATTTCAATTATTTTGGTTTAAAATCTTATTTTCGTTTCCTTTTTGTTTATAAATTGATAGGTTCTATGTCGAAGTGCTTACATGTCTTATGCAAATCCATTGCTGAATTGAATTGATTTTTGAAATTCTGCGTATATTCTTATTGCTGTATTTCTCCATTTTCTTCATTTCCTTCTTCATTAGTTTTAATTGTGGAAAACTAGCAGTTTGAATAACTTATTGTTATTTTTATTTTATTATTTTGTATCTTTTGTTCTCACAATAACCCTTTGCAGTAGAATGCATGACCCATTCCAGTAGTTACGCAGTCGTTTTGCCTTTTATCGTATTCCTTGGTTCAGATTCGTTAGAAAAAACGAATGGTAGGCCTAAAAAAGTACCTTAGGTTAATGGGCAAGGATCGGTATTATTCAGCCCCTTTGTGCCATGCGCCACGCGTTCTACCTCTAGACCATTTAAAGGTTATTTGGCCCACTCGACTACCTGCTGCCAAGGACGGTTAAATGTTTCACCGTTTTACACTTAAGACAGATTTTGTATGGAGAGGAGGGGGGGGGGGGGGGGGGGGAAGGCTACGTTGGCCTGGGCGGAGCCCGGACTAAGGACCACGTATTCACGTTGCAGATGGCGTTATAGCCTACCACGCACAAAAATGTGGCCGGAGTTGATTGGATTTATTATTAGGGCAAATGCTGGGGGGGACCCTCCGTTGTTCCACCAGCGTACTCACACTTAAATAACACTTTCTTCTTCTGCTTCTCTCCCATCCTCTTCCTCTTCTTCTTTCTGTAGCTCTTCCTCCTCCTGCTGCTCCTTTCTTTGCTTTCTTTGTACAATGCTACTCAAGCACTATCAAAATCGAAGCTGAAGGCTTCACTTTTTCGCTTCTTAAAACCTCAGTGATCGGGCAACACGTCTACTCTTCAGAAATCGTGTTCTTGTGTTAAAGGTGACGCATTTTGGTTGATGTTGCGAATGTGGGCAGCATTCGGGCGTGGAATGCGCCAGACAATCACAATCAATCAGGGTATCGGCCCTGTGTACCCTCTCTGACTGCCACAACAATTAGACGTGGCCTCATTAGATGCCTCGCCTCACAGACCCATATTAGGGTAGCTTTTTTGACATGGATAAGGGTTGGAGGCATCGCTGACCGCTTTCGTATGAACTGTTTCCATGTCTTCGTTGTAGTTGTTTCGTGGCCATTTTTATACCTGGTTGATGGTGCCAGTCATGTAATGTTCTGCCCCTCCCTCGATGTAAGCCATCGTGCCTAATAAAGTGGTTGAATTCATGATCTCTTTGTGGATAACACTACTACTTTATATCATTGCTCCCTTTACCAGCATACGCTTGTCATTTGAATGAAATCCAGGTTGACGGGCGGTGATCGGCTTAGCCGTCGAGCAGCCAAGTTGTTCGGTAAGCGAATACCAACTGCGGGTTCGTCAAGCGCGTATCTGTTTCTACCGAGCTTTATTGGAAGTATCAAGCTTCTTTAGTGAAAAAAATCATCAAAACAATCAATGGGGAAAGCATCCTGTTCGGTTAGCAGATAAGGGTCTCAGATCCGATTCTTGACTGGGGCTAGAGTTTTAATCGCTTCTAGGCAAACAGTCTTCGCAACAGCCTCTGTAACAGTCATTAGAGATTAAATGAAAACAAACTCAACTGAAATTAACCTTTTCTTATTGGAATATCCAAGAGTTTAGATATATTCACTACAGTATCAACCCGCACATTCGTTTCTTCAATCTTTTATCAGCACTGTATATCATACATAACAATAAAACACACACATAACATTTATCAAGCTTATGCCGATTGGACCTCATAGAGGGGAGACCGGAGGACGAGCGAACTACCCTCTGCCCGCCACCCCCAACAGCCTGGGCTTGCTCGAGAGTCCAGTGGCTGCCTTACCAGATAGTGGAGACGCAGACATTTGCAACGCCTCTGTTTTAAGGACGGGGGAAGAACGCCACTCCGCCGGAGTGACTCAGGACGCGAAAGGGAGTCCCGAGCAAACAGTCACCTAACCCATTACCGTTACCGCTACAACTACCGCTACCTCTTTTAGCACCCACCTATCTCCTTTTATACCGAGACCCAAGGCCGCGGTTCCACTTACTTGACCTCGGATCCGCGTGCTAGGCCCTAGCGAGTTATAACTACGACCACCGTATCCCCACAGTGTTATAGAAATATATAAAGTCGGTAATGCCCGCCATGTGCCTACAAGGTGTGCTCTGAATGAGTTACAAGTAAAGGAAGAATATGGTCAATGATCTAGCGTAAAAACACCCACGCTGGAATGGGTCGGATTTTCGCGATGGAGCGCGCTTGCGCATCGCGCAGTGGGACCGCTCCAACCACGCATTAGGAGTAGTCGTTGGCGAAGCAGCATCAAATGGAAAGGCTCAATGACAGCATTTCTTAGGGCAGTACTTATGGGTGACTGATGTTGACCGCCGAATCAGAAACAGGGCAGGTTCAGGGACTCCAGGATGTGGTCAATATTGACATAAGCGTCAGATGGGTCACGTCGCGATGTTTCTTCCTTTGCTCAGGTTAATGACATCCTCGGCTTCAGCGTAGGAAAGCACAGAAGTCAAGAACACTAGCTGAACTCATCTCTCACCCTTCCTTCGCGACAATGTGTTTTTTCGACTGCCCGTCACGTTCGCAATCCTCACTAGCAAATACCTGTAACCAACCTAGGTCAAGAGAGCACATCACCCAGTTGATCTGTCAATGTGTAATCAAGGAAGGTGAGGGAGCTGTTCCAGGGAACATTGCTAGTTTTCTTCTAGCACCGCCTGAAGTTGTACGATGTGGGGACTAAACGTCGGTGTGTGGCTTCCGTTGCCTCTGACACAAAAATATTGAATAATCCGTTTATTCGTAATTGCACAACTAAAGCGGGATATCTAGGCAGAGGAACTCAACACGACTGATGGTGAGACCACAAGGGCGGTCCGTCTACATAGGAGATGTCGCGTACTTTCTGTTTTCAACGAAGGAGACACTGTAGGCGAACTGTGAATGCACTATTTTCTGCTCTCTGGGGTCTCCTCGCGAATGAGAAACTCATGAAAAAGTAGCGGCAGTTGGTGCTTGCCGTGACGGTTGGATACCATTGTCCGACACTGTCGCGAATGGGTTAAATACCCTGGTGATTACGTCACAATCTAGTTCACCGCCGCTATGAATTCAAAACGCCGCGAGCGAGAAAATCGTTTGAATTGCATCGGTGTTTTTTACGTCATGGAGTCATTGCTAATTTCCCCCTGCGGAAAAAGACATGTAGAAGGAAAGGCAAGAGGCTTCAGGGGCCAGATTCAACAACCGCTTACCGCCCTCTAAAGGTGAAAATACCGCCGAGTACGGGTGCTGATGAATGTCCTAGGAGTTTGGCGGTATTTTCATCGTTAAGAGGGCGGTAAGGGGCTGATGAATCTGGCCCAGGATTCCTCTTGAGGAGTGTGTGTAACCTTCTCCTCTTTACAATGCAGCGAGCTCGGCCTTGCCAGTAGGTATTAATTTCTAGACACTGTCGCTGCAGGCACCAGTTGGCGCTACTTTTCATGGGTCTCTCACTCGCGTAACCTCAGAGCAGGTCAGAGATGCTGCATCCACAGTTCGTCTACAGTGCCTTTTTGTCCAAAATAAAAAGTGCACGAGTCTCTTATGCAAGAAGTCCGACCTTGCGGTCGCAATCTTGTTGAGTTCCTCTACTCAGGTAACTCACTTCTGGTTGTAGAATTATTAAATACGTTAAACACATTATTAAATAACATAATAATAAACAGATTATTAAGTGATCCTGTGTCAACGGCAACGGAAGCGCACCCGCGGATGCATTTCATTTTTTATTTTGCTCCAGAATATCAATCTACTGGAACTGGATGGGGTTGGCGCAGTAGACAGCCAGTCATGAAATCCGACTATAATCGGACTACACACTTCGAAATCTCTGTTGACCTAATTAGCGGGAACAGGAGGGACTGACAAGACCTATGATGTGTCGGCTGTCGGAAGAGCTGGTCAGCGTTTCAGTTGCTGTTCACGGGACCCCGATAAGGACTGCTGGCCATTTGGGTGGTATCTGCAGGAGAGCTGTGGCCGATAAAGTGGTAATCCGTATGAGCGTGACAAAACCAGTGCGCCATAACAAACCCGTGTATAAGTCAACTTAAACACGAACAACAGTATTAGGCTAAAATATTCAACGAAAAATCACCTGTAGGTGGCATTCAGCTAGCAGGGCGCACAAGAAGCAAACATTTTTAGTGACGGAAATGAACTACAGAAATAAAAAAAAGTTGATGCAGGAGAAAGCAGTGGTAGTTGCCACTGCTTAACCAAAGAGTATCTGCTGCTTTGTTCTGTGCACAGAACTCGACAAAGGAAGTGGCTCTGAGATGTGGATCAAATCACCTTCTCGCATTAAGCTTGATTAGATCCTATAGCCGCTTCATTTTCGCTGGCCTTTTCAGCTGGAGTTGCACCACGAAGGGAGTAAAACGCCACCAGATGACACGAAAAAAGACAACTGCAGCACATAATTCACCATTTTCCACATCGAATTGGACGCCTTCAAAAAAATGGAACTCTTCTAAGCTACCCTAAGACTTTTGAAATCAAAACGAACTCTTCCAAATCGAAATGAGCTTCTTCTACATCATACTGAAGAGTTTTAAAAAGGGTTAGAATAATTTTTGTTCGACCAAAAGTATGGTAATACTTTGTCTGAAGTTTCAATTCGCCTACCCAGTAGGTGAACGCATTGTTTGAAATGTTAAAAAATTTTATTTTTTGAGGAAACTCAATGGTTTATTGCCTGTTTTAGAGAGCAGCAGGCCGTCCGGCGGTCATTCTTCGGTGCCAAAAAAAGATTGCTTCGTGCCCTTTTCCAAAACATCGCGGTTTTTATTCGATTGATAGCAAAGTTTCTGCTGGCATACCTGTTAATGATACAACAAAAATCCACACTTTGGTTGTTCATGTAAGCGGCATTTACGCTATCAATCAGGTAAAAGTTGCGACGAACCTTTTTGAATGCATATGTAGCGCGACCTTATCGTTAAATGCGCTATATGCTCGCTTCTTCATTTCACATCAAACTCCTCACTTTTCAAATCAAATTGAAACCTCGAAACCAAAGTGGGCACTTTTCAAATCGAATTGGGCACTCTTCTTCGGAAGTCTGATGCTTCTGACGAACTGAACATCTTCCTTTTCAGAACAAGCTGTTTCCACAAAAGTGTAGAAACTCGCCAAGTTAGAATAATCTTTTATTTCAGAAAATTTATTATAATTTTCTTTGAAGCTTTTTAATTTGCGTGCCCCAATAAGCGAACACACCTAATGAAATTTTAGACATAAATTTTTATTTTTAAGAGGAGAGAGACTGCACCACACATTCGAGTATATCGTCACGATTTTTATTTAATTGATAACGATGATTTTGTTCACGTGGAGAAACATAGAGGCATGCGCTACAACATGAACACTTTTTGAAAATAAAAAAATAAAAATCACATACATATATCGACAGACCCCGTTTTGAATAAGCTCCATTTGCACTATCAATTAGGTAAAAAACGGGATCTAGTCGACTGCGTCGCGCGATCACCTCATTTAACAACTAAATAAAGCTTCAAAATGAAATAAAATAATTTCTTAAAAAATAAATAATAGTTATATAAAATTTCAAACATTGTGTTCACTTGTTGGAACAGGCGGATCTAAAGTTTTCAAAAAAGTTTGAAATAACTTCCTTAAATAAAAAATTGCTCCAACCGTGTACGATAGTGTTTGAATTGAAAGATGTTCAATTTGATTTCATTAGTGTTAAGCCTGCTTAGAAGAGTATATAATTTGACACGAACATGCTACGCTTGGACTCTACCAGTTGAAGAGATTTGAAAATGCAGAACCGATTGATTTTCTGCTCCTGAGCTGTAGATAGTTTTGTACTAGTCCATCATGTGAATCACATGAGGAGGCGGGGACACATCAGCTGTTGTGCACGCCCCTTTTTGGTGGGAGCACTCCTCTGATGCGTCATGACCGCTCTGGTTCATTTCCCCACATGTAGGCCACATTAACGACTAGCACCATTTTCACCATTCAGATGGATCTGGGTCTTCAAATTATTTACATAAATCCTCCGTAGATGCTTTAATTTAAGTAAATTCTTCTTAGATGCTGAATCGCCTCCAGTCGGCCGAGTACTCGTGTTCGTGAATCCGAATTCTGGTTCCGGAAAGAGTCTGAAGATATTTCGAAATAAAGTCGAGCCGTTGCTGAAGAAAAACCACATCGACTACGAGGTTGTCGTCACAAGTAGGTCATCGAACATTTTAATATTTTTTATTTTTATTTTTATTATTATTTGTTAGGTTAATTTAACATCTAAACCATAGCGTGCAATGCTCTGACTGAACTATGCATATAGCACGTTGCTGCCGAACTCAAACAGAGGAAAGGTCGCGAAGTGCCTGAGTGGTAGGCATTTGTTGACACAGCGGTCTTGGAGCGAGAGCAGCGGCTGTCCGTGAGAACTGGGAATGGTGCCGGCTTTGTTCGGGAAAGACAGAGCAAGACAGAACAAATTTCCTCATAGAAGCCAAAAGCACCGCATTCTTTACTTCCGTTTAGCAGCAATTTTCATCCATTTTACAAAGAATTTAATGACGCTCTTTCAAAGTGCTAATTCCATCGACCTTCAGATGGACCAAATCACGCGAAGACGATGGTTCGATCTCGTGACGACCTCGGCAAGTTCAACGGTGTGATCATCCTCTCCGGTGACGGCCTCGTGTTTGAGGTGAATTTCAAGCACCGACTACCACGTGGTGTCCAGTCATCTGGTCTGATGGTCGTGTAGAAAACAATGACACGCTCAGTCGTCTAAAACTGGTCTTCCTCTTCATTTAGACTGACCGACATATTCACCGCAATCTAAATTTAAAAAAAATTTAACCACAAAGTAGGTTAGATATGGCGCAGATGGAAGAGGCCCTGGGCGGGATCGCTTTATAGGATTCTTTCAGACGTTTATTCTGGGAAATTCGATATATAAAATACTTTTTAATGAGTAGTGGTAGATTTCTGAAGGAGCTTTGGAATAAAAAAAACCATTTTTAATTTATATTTTTTATAAATTTAAATTTTTGAATTAAAATAATTTTTAAATAAAATAATTTTTACACATTTTAATTTTTGAATAGTTGTTTAAACATTTTTATAATTTTTACGGCTTTGAACTGGAGAAGTACAAAGGCTACACGAGGAACGGCGCAGTTCATCTTGAAGATTGAACGGCTAATTGATGAGGTCGTATAGGAAGTAGTGAGACATTTGAAATTTTCGATTTAAAAAAGAGATTTTGACTTTCCTAGACAATTTATTAACCTCCAACAAAGAATCTCCAATAAAGATTACCGGCTTGAGTGTTCATTCTTATTAATTTAGCTACAAGAGTGTTTTTTAGGAGTGTTAGCTAAGAGTGTTTTTTAGGATAAGGATAAAGGAAGGCGTTACTCCACTCCTTTTCTTGTCCAACTGTGTTTCAGGAAATTTTTGAAGAACGTGCTTCATATGAAATTTGAAGCGTTGGTAATGGTACTGGCATAAGAATGGAGATACCGATAAATATTATTTTTTAAAATCTAAAATTGGTTTCTAGATTTGTTGTTACTTCAATTAATTCGTGGACAATTTTTAGAAGTAATCATGGATGACTAATATGTGATTCATACTTGGAAGGGTGATACTTTTTACTAGAAAAGCACTTTTGATTGTATGAAAGATAAAGGACGGCGTTACACAATCCCTTTTGGGGTGCGCCATGCATTCTATAGGGTGTCCAGAAAGTACCTGCAGAAATACTACAATTTTTTTAATAACACAATTTCTATCAACATTTTATTAATCAGCCAAATAATTCCCATCAGCATCGATTACTCTCCGCCAACGTTTCACAAGATAATCGAAAAGCTTCGAATTCCTCTGGCGTAGAAATCCGGCGACTTGGAGACGAAAAAAGCTCGGTGGTCATTTTCGAGGTGCTTCATAACGCTTCCCTTCCAGATGGTGCTGAAGTGATCGAAAATGGTGCTAGCCACTTGGGGCCAGATCTGTGTTGTAAGGTGGGTGCGGCAGAACTTCCCATCCGAGTTCCAGAATTCAATGACAAGTCGTCTTCGCGATGTGAGGGCGCGCGTTATCGTGCAGCAAGCGAACTTTGTCGAGGCTGTGCTGTTCCTTGCGCAGTCCCTACAGTTGGTAGAGTAGACCTCGACAATATTGTAAGGCAGCAGCTCGAAATGATAGATCCCATAAGCTCCCCATCAGACGCTCAGCATGACTTTCCTCGCATGAATTTCACCTTCTACGAAAGATTTCGGCACTTTATCGCGTTGGCATACTCACGTTTACTAGCGTGGTTGATGTAGAGGACCCAGTTTTCGTCTCCTGTGACGATGGTGTCGAGCCAGTTGAAGGTGCGACCTCGCGAGAGCAGATGAGTGCATATGTCCAGACGTCTTCGCCGGTTGTCGTCGGTCAGTTCGTGTGGGAGCCACTGACCGAGCTCTTTAACCATTCTGAAAGATCGCAGTCCATTGTCCACAGGGAACAGCCAAGAGCAGCAGCAAAATAACGCATAACTTCATGTGGATGCTGCTCCGCCAGTTTCCTCAGTTCACCCAAAGATATCGTTGTCGGTCGACCAGAGCGAGGCTCATCTTAGAGACTAGTGTTGCCTCTTCTGAAGCGTTCGGACCAGCTATACACACACCGTACAGAAGGAGCTTCAGAGCCGAATACACGACACAAGTTTCGATAGGCTTCTGTAGCGGCGTGCCCAGAGTGCTTCAATTACGTAAAGGAGTACGTGTCTATTATGGGTAGACAGTTCGGTCATCGTACAGTGAAATAGGCAAGGAAAACGGAGCTGGATATGTTGTGCAGATATAGGAGGATATTGTCCTTATATAGCACTTATGTTGAAATCTTCAGAACGCTCTAGAAAAAATCTGCACCATTGCGAACTTTCTGGACACCATATACTTCTACGAGATGTCGTGGAGGCGATTTGAATGCGCATTTGGCCGCAATAACTTGCGGTGGGCGGCCGAAGGACAAGTCAGAGCTTTACCCTTCCCAGACAAGTCTGGTACCAATTGTCAGACTCTGGAGGGAAGGAAAGCTTAGTTGGCCTGGGCGGGAAATCCGAATCAACAACCTTCGATCGAGTGCACGCGACAGCCGGAACATCCTCTCAAACGATTTGTTGTCGTTTTTCTTTTCCACATGTAGTATCACACGTAATCAATCAATCAATCAATCAATCATCGCTGAATCAGCGTTTTGTGAATATTCCATAGGCAGTTGGTGAAGTTTTAAAAAATGGATGCTCAAATTCGAAAAATTATTCTGACCTTTTTCAAACGTTTTGGTTCAGAATGGAAGACATTCATATTTAAAAAGTTATGAGTATAGTGGATATGAAAATCCTTTCATACCGTTTTCATACCATTTTTATTTTTTGCATTTTAACTATTTTTATGTTTATTTTACCATTCTTTTATAGCAATTCGTTTTTGTGCTATTTCCTTCCACCTTCACTTTGAATTGGACTTCAATTTCGCACCTTTTTGCGTGCTGGAGGCGGCGCCATATGTCGTGTGGATTTTG
Organism: Heligmosomoides polygyrus polygyrus; assembly: GCA_947396885.1. Classification (NCBI taxonomy): domain Eukaryota; kingdom Metazoa; phylum Nematoda; class Chromadorea; order Rhabditida; family Heligmosomidae; genus Heligmosomoides; species Heligmosomoides polygyrus. The sequence goes on from OX377202.1 coordinate 86,491,699, forward strand.
AATCGATTCAAGGTTCATATTCCACCCGAGCCAACCAAGCCGTTCAGGGTCGGCGAATTGAAATTGGCGATCAGGCTTCCCTGAGAAGAATAAGTCACTGGCTAGTCCAGAGGCTGGCCACCGCAAGTCATTATGCGGACTCCATCGCATACCTCCACAGTGTCACTTAAACGTAGAGTCCGTGGCGCACCCAGCAAGGACACTGATTAACGCCAGCCTTTCTCCTTCATAATCACAATGTAAGCATTTTTCACGTCAAATTGAATACTTTTCAAATCAAAACGACAACCTTCTAGATTACACTAGACAGAGACTCTGCAGCAGGCTAAAATATTTTTTGTTCAATGTGAAATTAAGTACAACATTCTTTGAAATTCAGTTGCCTCAATAAGTGAACGCACAGTTTTAAATTCTATAAACATTTTATTTTGAAAGAAAATAATGAGTTAAATTTTGTTTTATAGGGCAGAAGCGCAGCAACCATATGCTGTATAAAAAATGAGATCACGCCACGCACTCGATTAGATCGTAGCATGTTTTTGTTCGATTGGTAGCAGGAAATATGAAAACGCACATATCCTCACATCCCTGCTTCAAGTAAGCAACATTTACACTATCAGTCAAACAAAAATCGCGACGATCCAGCCGAGTGCATGGTGCTTTTCTTTTTAAACACCGTATGATTGCTGCTTTTCTTCGCCTTCTAATAAAATTTAGTTCATTATTTTGCTCTGCAAAATAAAATTTTGAGATAATAACATTTCAAGCTGTGTTTTGGAGCAGATGAATTTAAAAATTCCAAAGAAAATTATTGTTGCGAATCGGTGGCCCCACTCGCGAGGGAGCATGTCCCTGTTGAGTGTGGTCCCCCATTCGCCCCGTGGTGCTACGAGGTACCAAGAGACCCAAGACCCGGGGGACATACGGGGGAAACCCATGAGGTGAATAGGCCACGCCCCCTACCCTGGCAGACTGGGGGCCCCGCGTGGTGACTTTTAGCCTCTCGCGCTGAACAGCGCCTGGATTGACGCACACCCGCACCACACGCTGGTCACGGGTGTGTACGGATGCACTGGACTATACCCGGACTGTAATGAGCACTCCCAACCCCCACGGGCTACCCAGCGTCTACGCCGGACCCGTCTACGACACGACCACAATAACCCCAACATAACATGACCGGATAGCTAATACACAACGAAACCAATACCATGAACACATAAACCGGGGACTCACCACCTTCCTCGTCGTACAACATAGTAGACAAATATATAGCCACGATTCATTCCATATATCGACATCACACAGCCGCATCAATAGAATACAAGAAATGGACGTCAGATAATATGGGACATAGGATTGATGGAACCGCTCCGGCTAGAATGGACTGTAATGGCTATCCGAGGCCAGGCGAGCCCCTTCCAGGCTCGCCGTCCTCCCTGTACTGCAGCCGGCTGTATTGCGAGGGCGAGGAGCGGCAAGGCTCCGCTCGGAGGATCCCCGGGATGGTGTTGACAGCGGGCTCACAATGGCGGCGCCCAGAGCCGCGCCCGCGCAGCCGCTCGACGTGTCGATGGAAGTAAAGAATGAAGTCGGCGGGGGGCGGCGCATAGCCGGCCCGCCGATCGATAGCGTGCGCGGGCAGGCCGGAGTCTCGGGAGCGCCTCATCGGGGTCCCGAGCGGATACGGTAGCCCGCGGGAGTATGAATGAAAGGGAGCGAGCTATCGCATTCGCGACACTCCCGCCGACAAAAAGAAATTGGTCCCGCGGGGGCTCCTACCGAATCCTGTCTTGCCGCGTGGGGCTTAAGGCCCTTTTGGATTGAGTGGTAACCGGCTGCATCACAGGTGGGGACGGACGGACCCGTCCGGAAACCCACGTCTAACCCGAACGCCCAGGGGGAAATGCGCTGGGCGCTGGAGCGGTCTCATCCTGGACTGACTACAGATACCGTGGGTCACAACTATGTACAACAAAAAGTCAAAATTGTCAGCCGCTACCTGTAATGCCTCGTAATTTAACTACTACATAACTAAGAGGCTTTTAACTACAAGGAATCTACCGGGTCATGGTTGGACTATAATATAAGTAACTTCTACTACAAAAATACTACACTAAGCACTACTACCATGGATGATAAAGGATAAACAACAACAGAACAACTAGAATTGACTAACGATAAAGTTGTAACAGCTGACCTGGACTGAGTACATATGGAATGAATACAATGAGTCATATTGAACAACAAACAACAAAAACAACAGCGAACAATAACAGCACTGAAATGACTACAATGCAACATTGCGCACTCACATATCGCAGGTAAGACGGGTTCCGCCGTGAGGGCGTACTTCCGTCACGCGCTCAGCCCATCTGGGCGTGTCCATGCTGGGGCCCATCCATGGGCCAGTTCTGGAGCCGCTCGTCATTCGCTGGGACTGGCGCCTGCTGCTGAAACAAGGATGTGAGACGCGCAACACCGTTCTGTAATGCCTAACTGGAAGATTAGCTCATTTAAAATAAAATATTATAAATTACGAAAACACTGTAATGAGTAAACAAGGAATTTTAAAAGAGTGGCTTAGGCTTTTTCGGCGTCCGTAGAGCTAATCGTCTTCTGTCGTCATGGAGCTCGTCGTCGTCGTGGATTCGGTGTCGATGTCGTCCATCGGACTTGTCCTTCTGCCCCACGGTGTCGGAGCTCGTCGACTTCGCTGCTCGTCCCCATGGAACCTCAACGACTGGATTGCATAAACAATTAAACCATTATACAAGGGAGGAACTCAGTGGGGGATAGGTGGCAGCCTTGTCGATCCTTCCTCGGGTCGGACTTCCTTCCACATTTCACAATCTCCGAACGCGTCCGTGGATTGCCTAGCCCATCTCTATCTGCAATGACTAAAAGATCATAAATAATGACGACCTTACTGTAGTGACTCGGTACTACCTGAAATGATTCGAGTACTACCTGTAATGAGTAATTAACATGTTTTGGGGTTACGTCCCCACTGTAATGCCTTACCACGATCCGTCGCTCTCGTGATCCGGCTCCTTCTGGTCGCGGTCTCGTTTGTTGGCCGCGGCCTTCTCTGTACTGGAAGAAAAACGTTCTGGGTCGGCATCCTCCATGATTTCCAGTCGATCGATGACCTTATCGAACGTGGCCAGGAGTTTATTAACGTCCCAGGTATCCTCTGACGACCTCATTTCACCCACTTTGTCCCTTGTCCGATTAGGGAACTTTGTGCGTATCGTACGCATGTGGGCTACTGATGCGGGATGCTCCCCTAGCCTCTCTAGCTGCATCCACAAGGATTTCAGCGTGCACAGTGTTGTGCGCTGAGACAGTGGTGACTTGTGGGCTGGAGGAACAGCTTCGAGCTGCTTTTGGAGTTTGTTCCGCAAACGTTCAGGCCGCATATATGTATTAGTGAGGATCTTAATAGCCTCGCTGTAGTTGTGCTCCGTGAGCTGTAGTGCTGAAATGAGTTTTAAAGCATCTCCCTTGAGTTTCCCTCTGAGATAGAGAAACTTTGCAATGGCAGGCACACTGTTGTTATTGTGCACAGCTGCTGTGAATAGCTCCCAGAACTCGGGGAAGGAATGCATCTCACCCGAAAAGTCTGGGAGTTCAAAGGGAGGAAGTTTTATGTATTGATTGGAGTTGTAACTGTATTGGTCAGCTTGAAGCTGACTTGGGGGCGGTGCCTGATACACGGCTGTGGGCGGAGCTTGCCCCTGTGCCGCACCGTCCTGCCTGAGTGGTGATGGCAGCCCCATGGGGGTTGCTGCCGACGGAGGAAATGCTCCATTCATGTAATGTTGCTGAATTGGAATGGGGGAGCTGGTAATCCAGACTCCCCTTGTGTGTGGTTGAAAGCTTCAACCTCTGTATTGAATCTAGATAGGGCAGAACTTGGAGCGGAAGGAATGCCCATATCCTGGGCGGCCTTCACTCTTGCGAGTAGCCGCTCCGCGTCTGCCATGAGCTGGTCGCACGCGTTGGCATCCCAGTGGGACTGGAAGTCCCCTAGGACGCTAGCCTCCTCTTCCGGGGAGGCCTGACCTTCGGCCAGCGCGTGCGCCCCATCCCAACGGTCTTCGAGCCTCTTAAGGAGACTCCGAATGTATTGGGCGTGGTAGTTGATGTTAAACTCACGCCCACTTCCTGTCGACTCGTCTGGGCTGGCTCGGCTTCCGTCCGGGGCAGGTGCCAAGTGGCGCTCCGCTTCCTCCAGGGCCTTCCTCAGCGAATTGACGGTCTTCGTGATTTGCGCCTTGGTCGCTCCGATGGTTGACATCGTTGACGGCTCGACTGCGGGTTTACCTGGAACACGCACTATTAATAATGACATATGGGGCCCCATGCGGGGGGCCCCCACGCGACGAGTGCGGTTCGACGGAGGACACGATGGAAAAAAAATTGCTCAGGATAGCCAGGGAATCAACGACTGGAGCGGATGTGGGAAGACTACTACTACTATGAGACTACCAGAAAGTGGAACTATTACGAATTTAAAAGTGTAGAGATGGGACAGCTACGGTGAGAAATATGTGACACTAAAAATGGAACTAAAGAAGGGGGGGGGCTGTAATGCCGGCATACGGAATGAACCTGTACTGTTGACGAGGAAACTGGTGACTCCCCTTTTTGCCTAACCCCAACTACTACTAAAAAAAAAGGGGGGGGGGTGTGCCGTAGGTGCGCGATGCGCCAACCCCATGTAAACCCTGCCATTGCGCGAGAGGTCTCGCAGCGTCCCCGTCTGCCACGGAGGGGGGGGGGAATTATTACCCAACCCAACGCAAAAGAGGGGGGGACAGGCTGTAGTGTAAGGGGGGGGGGGTATGGCTAGTGCACTACCCAGGGTACTAGCGGGGGGACTCTGGTGCTGCGGCAGCGATCCATTCAAACACCAACGCCTACTGCCTCAACCGGGTGGCCAACCCGTATGGCAGAGGATCAATGAGGCGCCTCCCCTAGGTGCGACCAGGACTTACCATGCCTGCTACTGACAAGCTCGGGCTCGAGCACACCTGCCGCCGACGCCCCGTGCGTCGCCCGGTCCCCCTCCCCGCTGCACCCCAGTCATGCACCAGCCCAAGCTTCTCCCATGCAGAACCCAGCAGCGGTTTAAACGGCCGTCTGCCACCCAGCCGATAGATGTTACCCGCTGCCGTAGCCCTGAATGGGGGCTGTAATGCTTGTTTTGCCCCAACCCTTCCAAAAGACCCCAGGGGAACACTACAGCCACCCAGGGGAAGGCATGGCTCCCTCGCATCAGGGCGTGGTAGGGCCGGATTTTACAGCCAGCTGGCTTAATGGCCAGCCGGCAAACGGGTCCGGTTACCAACGTCCGATGCACCATGTTGCGAATCGGTGGCCCCACTCGCGAGGGAGCATGTCCCTGTTGAGTGTGGTGCCCCATTCGCCCCGTGGTGCTACGAGGTACCAAGAGACCCAAGACCCGGGGGACATACGGGGGAAACCCATGAGGTGAATAGGCCACGCCCCCTACCCTGGCAGACTGGGGGCCCCGCGTGGTGACTTTTAGCCTCTCGCGCTGAACAGCGCCTGGATTGACGCACACCCGCACCACACGCTGGTCACGGGTGTGTACGGATGCACTGGACTATACCCGGACTGTAATGAGCACTCCCAACCCCCACGGGCTACCCAGCGTCTACGCCGGACCCGTCTACGACACGACCACAATAACCCCAACATAACATGACCGGATAGCTAATACACAACGAAACCAATACCATGAACACATAAACCGGGGACTCACCACCTTCCTCGTCGTACAACATAGTAGACAAATATATAGCCACGATTCATTCCATATATCGACATCACACAGCCGCATCAATAGAATACAAGAAATGGACGTCAGATAATATGGGACATAGGATTGATGGAACCGCTCCGGCTAGAATGGACTGTAATGGCTATCCGAGGCCAGGCGAGCCCCTTCCAGGCTCGCCGTCCTCCCTGTACTGCAGCCGGCTGTATTGCGAGGGCGAGGAGCGGCAAGGCTCCGCTCGGAGGATCCCCGGGATGGTGTTGACAGCGGGCTCACAATGGCGGCGCCCAGAGCCGCGCCCGCGCAGCCGCTCGACGTGTCGATGGAAGTAAAGAATGAAGTCGGCGGGGGGCGGCGCATAGCCGGCCCGCCGATCGATAGCGTGCGCGGGCAGGCCGGAGTCTCGGGAGCGCCTCATCGGGGTCCCGAGCGGATACGGTAGCCCGCGGGAGTATGAATGAAAGGGAGCGAGCTATCGCATTCGCGACAATTATGTTAGTTTTATTTTAAACAAAAAATATTCTGACCTTGTTAGAGTCTTTAGTGTAATGTGGAAGGAGCTCATTTCGATTTGGAAAATACTCAGTGTTCAAAGGCATCGCGCTTGCTTAGAGGAGTACACCATTTCTTATGAAAAGTGTCCAATTTGATTTGAAAAGTGTCCAAATGGATTTGAAAATCTCTCCAGTTTGATGTGGTATATATGGATGGTCTTTGCTTCATTGTTTGCAGCGCCCAGACATATGTTCCCCAAAGTCCGCAGGGGACCGCCTTGAAAACTCTTCATCAGTGTTGTCTTGCACACCAGAAACTCCCTTCTCACCGGCGACTCTTGGGATCTGAATAAACGGAAACAGATAGGCAGGAGTGGTAACAATTGGGGGAGTGTAGCTCTGCCGTTAGGTTGCTGTTGAAAAAGAGCGCCAGAGAAGTTACTTCCGACTTTCCCATCATGTACTTTAACGATTTCAACGACACAATGACCTTTGGGACACCGCACAGCTGAACACATGAACTGACTTTTGCAGACAGGTCTGTCATCTGTAATTCATCAGCCTATGACACGCAACGTGTACTTCGCCTGTACTGGAACAGACAGCTAGAGTCGCCTGCATGTGTGCTCATGACGATCATTTCGCCTTCGTAAATTGTGTCGTGATAGATCTTTAGACACAGCCTATATTCATTTCAATCAACTGCACTTCATAAAAAGGGCCGGTGATCTGCAGCACGACGTTGGTCACGGATTTTGGTTAGAAACCACTAGGCCTCCACACGCTCTTGCGACAACGCGGCAGTCCTATGTTTAAGCGTAGAGCAGAGTGGATGCCGCAGGAGGCAGAACTTTTCGCATCCAACTTGCCGTTGATATGCCGCCTTGGAGGCAGACGCGGCGGCGTCACCAAAGCGACGGCGGCAATAATGATTTAAGGCATTATTGGCGCATGGCTCTGCCAGCGCCACACGGCCGATGGCAGAGACCTGTCTGGGCTCTAGCTGGCGGGGATCGCGGCGGGAATCACCGCCTATATATAAAAGAGTTTCTCCGTTGAGTGATCTAACCTAAGTGAGGTAAGCCGCATCATCCACAGTGAGAGCGGTCGAGTGATCTAACCTTAGTGAGATACGCCTCATCATCTACAGCGCGGGCAAAATTTGCTATTGAACGTGGGATGTTGCTGCAGCAGGGAAGCGCAGCCCTTTATTGCTTAACACAACAGCACCTACTCGCGTTTATGAGCGTCCAGATTCAGAAGCCGTGCCGCTGACTTCGTGCCATAAGTATGTGAAGAACACTAAAGCAGTAAAAGTAGAAGGGGGACTTCGGGGGTGTAGAAACGAGAGCGATCAGGCAGAAGTGCCCTGGAGGAGGCATCGTGATGGGAGTCGATGGGGGGGGGGGAGGAATAATGAAGCAGGCCAGGAGGTGGCACCAAGAAGGGTTTAGGCAATAACGGGGGACCAGTAGGGAGTTACCAATAAGGGGGATTGCTACTTTATTGGGGTGGAGTAGTAAGGAGGATCCCGAGAGGGAGGGGGGCTGGCGGGGGAGAGATCTACCTGGAAGAGGGGACGTTCAGGCGGGACCATGACAGGGAAATAAAAAGAAGAGAGCGGTAAGGGAATTTCTACGGGGAACAAGGAATCTCCCATATGCATAGCTTCTTCATGCTCGACACAACGGCGACTGCACGCGCATCTGAGCTTATGGATTCGGAAGACGGTCCCCCTACGTCGCGCAACAAGGGTCCTCATTCCGAATACATGTCACCGACGTCTGCCGTGAGCATAAGAGCACCACTAATGGGATGGTGGAGAAGTACGGGTAGTAAGGGGATCTCTAGGGTGGACCAGGAGAGCGAAAGTGCGAAAGGAAGGACAACTTGCAGGAGGGACTAGGACGGAGAAACTAGCAAGAAGAGGTCAGTAGGGGGTCAATAGTGGAAACAAAGAAATGAGCCAGGAGTTGAGACCAGGAGGGTGGGGAACTAAAGAGGAGGAGGGAAGACCAGTAAAGACGGACCAGCAATTCGATCCAGTAAGAAGAAACGAGTGAGGAGGAACCTAGCATCCTGATTCGGACGACATGTCAACAATATCCGGAAGCGCTAGCTGTTGAGCATGAGAACGGGAGGAGGAGCAACCTGGGGGACAGAAGTACTACGCAGCACAAACCAATGACGTTACTGGACGGTCCGGAGAGAATGAAGGTCCAGAAGTGGTGCACGGCTTGATGCCGATAAAGTACACACCAGGCCCTGATGTTAGCGAATCTTAAGGTTTACAAAAACTATTTTCCGTAGACCAGTGATGCTGCAAAACCGCGCGAAGCGCGCAATTGCGAGACACGCCGTTAGGCGTGTTGGAGCACTTCTCTATAATAGAAACTAATAGAACTAATAGAAGCAGTTCTCTGCTAGTAATGGAAACTGATGCCAATAACGATAAAGATAGTGGTCATAAAACCGCGTTGGCGATGGAGTGGGACGGCAAAGCTGAGGATGATTTTTTCGTCGTCCTTTCATCACTACGCAGCAGTCTTGCCGCATGCCGTGTGCCGCTTGACCGCAAAAGTGTGCGGATGCCTTAACGTTTTGCGTATCGGAAGGACACCACTCTTTGTTCCGGCCGGTTCCTTTTTGAATGGTACAGTGGTTCGGCGAAATGCTTTCAACAACAGTACGGTTATTTCCGGAGTTCCTTAGAAGATCTATATCACTGAACTCTTCGATTTCAGGTGTTGAATGGTCTCAGTGAGCGAGAAGATGCTACGAGTATTATCCCATCGCTTCCAATTGGCATCGTTCCAAGTGGATCAGGAAACGGTCTGCTGTCGTCGTTGTTTTATAGCAAAGGGTAGGTCCAAATTCACACATTTCCTCTTACCTTTATCAGCTCACAATATGCAAATTCGTGTCTGAATGAGACCTCAGTGTACCCGTTAAACCCTTTTGCTTTTCTATGCTGCGTAGTGTTTCCTCAAGGGTTTTCTAGAACTATTTAGTTTGTTTTTCTTTGGTACAGGTAGTCACAGTTTCGGCCTTTCTTGATCTAGTTGGGTCAAGTACTCTGTAGTAGATATATTCCTAAAAACAGTTCCTTATAAAAGAAGTAGTTTGCAGCCTTTTGGCACGCATAAAAAGAAAAAATTCTGATAGAGTGCACTGGAAAGCGCCTTTGGATCGGACTCCAAAAGAGAGCAAGTGAGCGAGCGGGCAGAACGTGCGGTCTACTCTGAAACAGACTGGCATTTAAAGTTCAACTTCGAAAGCATTTCACACACCACGCCATGGCGCAGCCCACTATTGGTGAGCTACTGCGACGGAACGTTCAAACGGTTACCTCAGATCAGTGTTTTATAGCGGCTCCACCCATAACTTTCAACAGAATTTAGTTCTCGAAAGAATTCTGCTAGAAGTGTCCTCCAACTGATCATGAGGCGTTCTCATTTGAAGACGGTTGCTAAAATTAGCTATTGCTTTTGAGAACATATTTCTTCGAGACATCAATATTGTTCATACAATAGCATCCCCTTGACTGTGAATAGTTCGCGTCATGCACACAAACGGACCATGGTATCGGTGCTATCCACTGGCACGAGGCTCCTTTCCGAGGGTCCTGTCATAGGAGGCATTTCACCTCTAGGCGCGTCTCTAGTAAGACGAGGTTGAGTAAAGTTCATCTACTAACCATAAGACATAGGACGGTTATCAGATCACTTGTAGACGTGGAGATGTGGCGGGAGACGAGGCTGCAGTCGGTGAGTGTTCGGGCTTAGACTCGGGATCGCAGAGACGCGATGCAGCCGTCCATCAGTCAGAGCTTCATTCGCAGTGCCCACTCTTCGTCGCTCCTACAAATACAGGTTCTGCTTACGGTAGCAGCATGTGAATCAGGGATGTGCAGAATTTCCTTTTTCATGTTCTGAATTCCGATTTTCGGCCGTTTTTAGTCCTTCCGTTCCGTTCCGTGTTCCGCTCTCTTTAGGGTCGAAAAACGGAAGGGAAATGGTGGTGACTCATCATCATCGATTGTTTTGCACTGCCTTCATTCACCTCTTGAACACAAGCGAAAAGCTGGTGAAAGAGATTTACTATCGCCTTTTTGTGATTGTTTTGCTTTCAGTCCGGGGGAGCATCCTGACATAAAAATAGTGTGATAATCACCTTCTTTTCTTGGAACGGTGAATAGTATTTATAAGACCACAGGGGTTTCATGAGTGTTTTGAATCGATAATCAAATCCCTTACCGCAGCATGCTTATCCTTTTCCTTAATAATCTTAGTCTGGTCTGGAACACCAGTTCTAGATCAGAGGAGTTCTATGAGCGCTTTTAGGTAGAAAACATTGCTTTTTATAGGGGACATTGGATCTATCCCAGTCGGAGGAGCGCATGCGGTGTCTTGCCTGTCCACTCCCTCCTTTGAGTTGTTAACTACTGCCAAGTGATACTATGGCACGCATGCGAACTCAGAGAATGGATGTTGTGCCGTGGGTGCTGAACGCAGATGTAAGCTTGGTGCTGCCCTCCCAAATAGGATAGATTTGGGACATTCAATAGGACAGGTTAAGTGTTGTGAAAAACATCTGACATCTAACTCGTCAGCTGGGCTCATTGTGTTTAAAATACTCTTTTCCTATCTATGTAAAGATTTTACATAAACTTCGATTTGTTACACTAGTAACGTTTGAAAATTCATCTTAGTAATGATACGTATACAAGGATTTTTATTGTTAAATGTTGCTGGAAAAGAGGCGCATGTTGCTTGCCCAGTTCCTAATTTCGTTAACCGCAACTTAGTCATTACTACCATTATGGATTATGGGTGTCTCAAAAAAATATATACACTGTTTGAAAGGTGATAACTTTGCCCACAGTAAAGTACTGAAGAAGTTAAGAACTCGTATGAAAGCTTAAGAAATTAGAAATTTTCTGACGTATAAGCGGTATGGAATGCGCCATGCGCTCCTCTGATATTTAGCATTTACACGATTGATTGTTTCGCTCGAATACTTGTTAAAATTTCTTCACAAAGTGGCCGTATCGATTGATTTGCGCTTCCTTTAAGGCTTAAAACTTAAAAACACATGCCTGCATTTGAAAAATGCAGGATATCCTAGAAAAATGCAGATACTATTAGAAAAGTTCTAACATTGCTGCTAGTGAATCTTTCGAAAAATTTTGAGACCCGTATGAAAGTACAGGGTAACAAGATTACTGTAGCTTACAAGTAGTCAAGATCGCCATGCCCCCGCTTGAAACCTTGCATTTCAGACTCGATTGATTGATTGTACATGGGCTGAATGCTTGTAGCAATCTTGTTACTTCTTGGTCAGATCAACCTGCACTGTGCTTGTTTTAACGTTTTTCTTCGACCAGTAGCTGCAATTATGCCGGTTACCCTTTCCATTCAGCTTGAATGTTGCTTCTCACTCCACAGAATCAGTCTTGTAAAATGGCGCTTCTGTTCACATTTAAATCGTGCAATCAATAAATTCGCATGTCAAGTATCTTTCACATGATTGCCTAGTTTTAAACGTTAAAAGAAACACAACACACGTTAATCTGTCCAAGTAATAACAGTAAAAATATAACAACACATAGTATATGGAACATCTACAACGTATTTGCGACATAGTACGAAATGAGAAAATGGAGAAATCCTACGAGTCATGAACCTCTCTCCGCTGCAATTAACAGGCGCGGAGATGAAGACGCAAGTCTCTTCATCTCCGCGCCTCCGAGTCGATGCAGACAATGCCGACCCTGACGTGACCCGCACGTTGTGTCGGGAACCAGTGTCGTGTGTAGCTGGTGCATCATTTGAAGGAGCCCTTACGGAAGATAGAAAACCGGGGGCGGCGAAGGAGTCGTGTTGAAGGCGAAGGCAAACAGCTCCTTTTTTCAAATCTCTTGCTGATCTCGAGATTTCGATGAAGTTTTTGGTAGCCTGTTAGTTGTCTGTCTGATGTAGGTGATTTCAGTGAACCACTTAAGAATCCAAAGTTCACGCAACGAGCGATCGACATCAGCTGTTCATCTGGAGCACATGCACAACCGGTGAATCTTATCCATGCCCAGACTCCGAATGAGAACATTGCAGCTTTTCTCAGCGTTGGTTGGGGCTTAATGGCGGATATTGGTGAGTTTTAGCTCTTTTTTTGATTCTTTATTCCTTGGAATTAAGTGGAAATTTGGGAATGTTGTCCTCTCCTAAGAACGAAAACACACGAATCCATCGTAACTTTCGGGCTCGGGAGAGCTCTGCTTTTGGAAGTGTATCAGACTCTTAAGTGATAAAATAAGTGTTCCGAGCTTCTGAATTTGTTTATGAGGAGAGTGGGAACATGAATTGAAGACTCCGTGAGAAAAACCCTTGAAGAACTGCTGATAAGGTAGTAATTGTTTAGACATCGAGAGCGAACGATGGCGCAAGACCCTCGGCCCGAATCGGTTCGTTCTTGGTGGACTTCTCAGAACTATGAGTTAGTTTCTAGAATTTTCTATATTGATATCCAAGTAAATAATTGGTTAATGGATGTTGTTGGTTTTGCTTCCATAGTTGACTGACTGTTAACTTTAGTCGCGACCATTCTTAAGGCCTGCACGAGGCACTATGTATCCTAATTCGCATCCAATTTGCTGTCAGAATATCCTGTAGAAGTAGAATGCGTTGCACATCCTTAACAGGGTTTGAAATTTCTACCACTTTCCCTCACCCTTTATCCTTACCCTCTTCAGATCTACGATCCTACCGCGGCCGATTATCGTACAAAATGTACGTTGGTGGAAAGAGGGGATCGCAGAGCACGTACGACATCTACGGAAAGAACGTTGGCGAACGGGTGCGCTTTAATAGCTATTTTTATTTTATTTTTTATTTTTCAAATTAAAAATTTCTTGTGCAGTATGGAAATCTTGAAGATCGTAATCATTAGTGTATCTCCCTCGACACCGTCGTTGCACGTTATCTTGCTATACAAAAAGCTCATTCGTCGTATGCATATACGTTATTCCACATGTTCGTCCGCGTAAAAATATTCGACGGTTTCGAAGGGTGTATGCAAATGATTTTCACCGATGGCCTAGGTTTGATGGTTACTGGGTGATCTTCGACGGAGGGAAAAAATCCATCGATATCGATCAATATATAGATTTTTCTTCGAATTTCACCGTTTGAGGCGGAAAACACTTTAATATGTAGCCAAGTTTCATAGCAACCGAATTAACCTACTGTCCATTCTTTATTGATCTGATAGATTTTTACCCAGATTTTACTGTGTGACTGGTGGATTTCACAGTGTGATATTAACACCACGCGAATGTGATGACCACTGATCAGGCCTTTCAGCATGTTATCCAAATCGATCGCCCACTGCTTGTCGATCAATATGATCGATGTTTGCTCTTTTTAAACTATAATTAGTAAAAATTGAGCTCCGCCGCTTATTGATCGATGTTATTGATTTTTCGCCGATTCTTTTTTATCCTTATTTATAGGGGAGTGCATTGATGACTTGTTTAAAATCCACATCGTGTTTCAAAGTTGCAATTTTCAGATTGAGAACTCCTTCGCAGCTCGTTGTTCCGGTGATGTCAGTCTAAGCCAACGAACCACCGACGACACATGGCGATCTGTGCATTCGGAACGAGTCGCCAACATCGAAGAGGAGCTGCCAGACGACTGGACCAGGGTGGAAGACGAGTTCATAAACGTATACGCGGTAGGTGCGCCCTGGTGATGATTTGGTGACGGAGAGCTGATCCGTCATTTTGTTGTGCGTCCGCGCAAAATTGATGGCCGCTGGACTGGTAGAGTGCGTCGTCATGGCGACAGATCTACCCAATTAATACTAAACTAACCGAGTAAATTGAACGTTTGCAAGTTAATGATATCGACTGATCAATCATTATCGGTCGAGATTTCGTTGCTATCGACTTTGGCCGAAAAATCGACGCCTGACGAGAAATTGTTATGATGACCGGTGGCCAGGCATCACAGAGTAAATAGTATTGCTCAATACGATAATATATCATAATATATTATTATTGTGTGGCATTATATTGATCAGTTCGATATTAAATATTGTTCAGTCTTATCGATTTTCGCGGACTCCACAAATAAATTAAAATGAAATACAGAAACCTCTGGCCCTTAGCTTCCAGCAACCGTCTACACTACTCTCTGTGCCTGACATCAGACTGTTTTATAGTCAGCTATTTCGCAGCTTTACGAGTGTATGAAATCAATACAGTACCGGATGCGTCTTTTGAATAGACGCCGAAAAAACCGCACTTTTGCAGTTTTTGCCCCTTTTTGATATAACTCGCCTAAAAGTCATCCATTTCGAAAACCAAGGACATCGTCTCAGCGTTTAATCGAATCAAGCTCGCCGCAACTCGCTGCTCACCGTTAACTAGCTTAAATTTAAAAGCCGATCATTAACGATCGATCATTGACTGTTTACCCCGACTACTCCCATACATGGTAAAGATTTTTAATTAATTAAACAAAAAATCAATTGATTTCAGGAAATGGCCAGGAATGGTGTCATTAAAAGCGTAGCTGATTAGCTCAGTAATAGCAGAATTTTTCAGGTGACCCTGTCTCACATCTCCAATGACGGCCCATACGCGCCTCGAGCACGAATGGACGACGATCGAATCTACTTGACGTACATCCTACGTAAGGATGTCCCCAACCGACTCGCTCTTCTGAAATTTCTCACCTCCATAGAGACTCAGAAACACCTCGACTTGCCATTCGTAAAGGTCAGTGCTTAAATAATTGCAATTTATTTACTGCTGTCCTTTTTCTTTGGATGAACTACGGGCACCTTTACCTAAAATGGATCTTCCTGTATGGATGAAAGAACCAGCAAGTTTGCAGATATGCCTACTGCCACTGCTTCACTGCAAAGTAACGATAAGAGAAGTAATAACGGCGCAATCAGCTGCATATCTAGCTCATAAATGATAGTAGCCGTAGAGGCACCTGAACGGACACTTCGCGCCCCCGAGGAGTCCACTGCATCGGTGAAATATGAACGCGGCACCCCTCCGAGGCCACGTGCTGGAGCACTTACGGAGTCGAGGTCTTACCTGCGTGCTGCATCTAACTTGCCTGCCACTACGATTTGAGAATGTGGGTCATTTTACACTAATTATGAGCACGCTCCACACCAACGCGGATAGACAGACTTTAATATCTCCAAGGGAAGCTCCTGTGCTGGCCCCGATTCCCTCGCCCTAGCTTTACGTCACTCGCTTGATGCAATTGAGCTGCGTGACACTTTACGTCTGCCGACTGCTCTCAATAAATCTTTCCCCGTCCTCAAGTAAGACGTTGTCCAAGATAAAGGTTTTAAAAGGTGAAGCCGCAAGTGCCTCTCTGTCTCTCTTTCCCCTCTGTAGCCTGCGCTCATGAAGGCAGTGGCCTGGTGTGATAGCGCGCTTACCTCCGTCTTCTGTTATCCTACGCTGCTGTCCTGGCCGATCCATAGTCCTGCGTGATAGTTGAAGTCGAAGTCTTGATGGTGATGAACCTGCACTGCTAACGACGACGACGATAGAAGGGCCGGCCGCTCAGAGCGGCGCGGAAGAGACGAACCGAAAGGATGGCGGTGGAGCCGAAAACTACCAGTTGCGCGTGCGGAGACGTTTATAGTGCGTCGTGGAGCGTGCGTGTGACCGTACGTCCTTCGCGTTGGGACAAGAGTACGGCGAGCGCCAGAGAGTCCTTGGACAGTCGTGGCGAGAGTCACGGCAAACACCATAGACCTCTGTGGGTTGACTCTCATTTGCAAATTTTAGCACATGCCACAGGAGTGTCCGAGCTGCTAAGATGAGTGCGCTACCCAGCTATCCAGTCACCTACCATTCTCCGTACCGTAGGACACACCACGTCAATTAGGCATCGAAGGGAGTACGTATGGGCCCGGTATACTTCGACGCTGAGCGACGCGACGCCGCTTATTGTGGCCACGTTGATCGAGTGACACGATCGATCAATGTTCTTTCTCAATAATGTACCCTGCACTTCCTTCCACAAAGAACAGCTCGATGACGCTCACATCTGCAAACTTCATTCTTAAGAACAAGCTACTGTGTAGACAGCTTATCTCATCGCTTACTTTCAGTCGTTAGAAGTCTCAGCGTTCCGGCTCGAAGCAATGGATCCAGGCTCGTACCTGGTTGTTGACGGTGAAGTCGTGAACTCCACGAAGATCCAAGCAGTAACAACCACTCTGAAAACGGCAATATTCGCCCCATAGGGTGGTTGCCCCGATATTCGTAATCATTAAATAGTTAGAAGATTTGACCTTAGACGACGGGCATTTTGTCTTCTTGATTCACTTTGAACCTAGTGTTGGCCTTGAAAGATCCATTTAAAATTGAAATATTTTGTGAAAATTATGTGTAACTTTGTTGAATTCAGTGATTTCGGCAATATTTCTTGTTACTTGAGGAGACTTTCAAATGGTGACCTTAAAATCGCCTGATTGTGAGATTAATTGTGTTCTGTGATTTGTACAGCTATTAATAACTTCACGTTTATACCGTTCGCTTTGTTTAATATGGATACCTCTGCGGATCAACTCATTTTGTGTATTAATCTACCCTAGCCGTTAATAAATCATCTTCACTTTATATAGACCATTGCAGATGGACTCCTACAAGCTGGGTTCTTTGGTTAACACAACCGTAAGACAGAGAAGCGACTACAGCCTTCATTCCTTCCTCCTTCGTTTTTCTTTCTTACTGCGTTACAAACAATAGTGATGCTTGTCAGTATGTCGTGCCACTCGAGGTTTTATAAGTGGATCCTTATTTAGCGGCATGACGTTTCGACTTCCCGTCGTCTCCAGAGGGGCATGGGATCCATCGCAGGGCTGATGTTCGCCCACGTATGTGACCAGTAGAGGCGAATCGCATGGATCCCACGCGCCTCTGAAGACGACGGGAAGTCGAAACGTCAGGCCACTAAATAAAGATCCACCTATAAACCTGGAGTGACAGAACATACTGTTAAACATAACTTACCGTGCCGAGATTTCAAGAAGAGACAAGTTAGGAACTAAATGTGATTCATTAGTTATACAAAAGGCACTTCTCTAATGTAGGAGAAAGCAATTTTCAGCCGGTTTATCACGCGGTGTGGCACAACCCTCTGAATATCTAATCTGGGACTGCGCAAGGAATTGCTAACTACTGCGTTGGCCGGAAAGTTCTGGCTGTTTTTGCATATCCGCTTTTCGCTGGTTTATTACTGAATTAATATTAATAATTCAATAATAATATTCAACTACGGAACTTCCTATTAGGTTGTTGCATATGAAATGGCCGATTTTCCACCTGAATTTCTGGTCGATTAATCGTTGTTACGAATGTTCCTGTTTTAAGCATTGTAAAGTATCAGACGTGCCGCCCCGTCACACCAGCTAAAGCGGCGCGAAAGATTAAAAGCGACGAAGAAGCGCGCCGGAGAGCGCCGTTTTCCGCTCGCCACGTGTCGCGTCTGAAGCAAGTCGCGTTAGGGAGCGGCATCCTCAACTTCTGGACGTTAGGCTGATGGAACGAGCATAGCCGCGCATTTCGACGAGCATGGCCTACTGTTTGGAACTATCTGCCGGCATGGGGCGCCTTGTGAACAATGCATATGGACTCGGTAGAATCAATCGAGTGGGCGCAACCGGTCGCAGAGTGACGTTAGGCTGATGGGCTGATGAAAGGAGCCTATTCACGCATTTGAAAGAGCATGGTGTACTGTTTGTAAGAGCGGAAAACGACGCTTTCCGGCAGGCTTTTGCACCGCTCTTCATGTTTCGCGCCGCTTGTGTTGGTGCCACCCTGGTTCGGC
The DNA here is from genome assembly GCA_947396885.1 of Heligmosomoides polygyrus polygyrus. Classification (NCBI taxonomy): domain Eukaryota; kingdom Metazoa; phylum Nematoda; class Chromadorea; order Rhabditida; family Heligmosomidae; genus Heligmosomoides; species Heligmosomoides polygyrus. The sequence goes on from OX377202.1 coordinate 86,509,869, forward strand.
GGATGGCATGTTCGGTACTGTATGTATTAGATCACTGCATGTGAAATGGCCGATTTCGGCTAAAAACTATCAGATCATACCATTGCTTGGAAATAATTTTATTAATCGAAATAAGCGCCATCACAATCAACACACTTTTTCCAACGTGACAATAGCTTAGGCATTCCATCTTTGTAAAAATCATAACTACGAGAAGTAAAGAAACGTAAGAAGTCATTTTCCACACCATCTAGGTTGCCGAATTTTTTATCATTCACATGACGATCTGAATTCTTCCTCTTATCCTTTACCGTCTATCCCGCTTCGTAGTGGGTTCCGCTAAAATGACGATTTGAATGCTTAAGAAATGACAATTGGTACAGGACAGATCTGGTGAATACGTTGGATGTAGCAGAGTTTCGTATGTTTGGTGTACCAATTCATCTAGTTTCTTGGCAATTTCTGAAACGTGCGGAGGCACGTTGTCATGCAGAAGGATTGCGCCTCTTCGATTGCGCAAAGTCGGCCATTCTTCAACCAACTTCTGGTGCATCACTTCAATTTCGACGCAGTATTCCTTCGCTGCGACAGTTTCTGCAGTCTTCAAGAACTTGTGATGGACATACCAGCCATTGTTCTCCATACGGTCACCATGGTCTTTGGACGGAGACTTGGTTTCAGCATCTCTATGGAACTCTCATTCTTGTGCAGAGCGACGACAATTGTCATGAAGGATCCATTTTTCGTCGCCTTTCACGATCCTGTCCAAAAAAGGCTCCCTTAGGCTGTGTAGCCTTAACGAAACGAAGGTGTCGTGGCGCTTCAGCATCGTTCATGGGGGATCCTTTTATCCGATTTCTTCACTTCTCCGATCACATTCAAGTGGCGACGGAAAGCGCTGCCATCAACTCTCTGGCAGCTTGACGCGTATTCGCTTCCACCATAGCTTCGAGTAGGTCTTCGTTAAGGAGTGATAGCGGCTTACCTCGTATTTATCTTCGAGACTCTCATCTCCAGGGGTCGGATTCATCAACGACTTACATAAATTTAACAAAGAACTCACAGCGGAAATCTCAGATAACGCGGCTTGTCGCCCGCCATATCGCTTGATAAGCCGCGCTATCAGGGATTTCGGCTGTAATTTTCTCTGGTAAATTACTGGACTCCTTCATGTGCCACCTCATCGCGGTGAAGGGGTGAACATCACTTATCGTTAGTGATGGCTAACGGCACAAATGGTCACGCAGTACACGATGCCTTGTCGTGTATGAGCGGCTCCCATGTATCCCTGGCCAGGAACATGTGAGTAACCAGACCACCGCCATGGCTCAAACAACTGAACCCGCGCTCCAATCCTCCGCGCGCCGGAGGTGGACTTCTACGACGTCGGTTGCATCCACCTCCGGCGAAGGGCCATCTAATCTCGGAGCTAAACTATCGGGACGTCATTGAAATTGGAATACCGGAAACTCCCTCCCACCACTGGAAACTGCCTATTCGTCTGCACTTATAACTGTCGTTCGATCGCATCTGAGCAGGATCTTCGGACACTGCTTTACAAAGCCGCAACACCAAATACGACGTTATCGCCCTGCAGGAAACGAAAGGCAGAACGGAAACCATAAGAAGGACCAACCACAACGAGCTTCTCGTTATCGCAGCAAAGGTGGACAGAAAGAATATTGGCGGAGTTGGATTTCTCGTCAATTCGATAGTGCACCTATTAAACCTATTAAACTATTAAACTCTTACACCTATTAAACTCTTACAAGATCATCAGTCCGCGAGTAGCTGTTCTTCGCCTGGAAACTAAAGATCAAGGAACCATCTTCATCATAAATGGATATGCTTCAACATCTGCGGCCACAGATGGAAAAAAGGACAAAAGCTATTCGAAAGCACTGTAAACGACGAGAAGAGCTACTACAAAGTTGTCGTTGGTGACATTGGCGCTATCGTCGGCACGAATGATCACGACGAATGGAGGCTAGGACCACATGGAACTTCCTCAAGGAACGAAAACGGAGAGCGCCTGATAGACTTCCTATCCGCGTGCCGTCTCTACCATGGAAATTCGAATTCGTTTAAGAAGCCCTCAAACCGACGATGGACCTGGGAAAGCCCAAATGAAGAAACACGTTCGGAGATCGACCATTTCTCACAAACAGACGCTGGAGTCTGTTCGACGTCTCCGTGCTGCCTTGCCATCATTTGACAACGGCTGGGATCACCGCGTTGTCCGTGCGAAGCTGACTCTCAAAAAGAGGAAGAAGGGGTTCAAGCGTGACACCCATAAACCGACACCGTTGAGGATCCCCACATTCAAGTCTGAGGAGTTGGAATATGTGATAAAGTCGTACGATTGGAATCTTCTTGAAGATCCATCGGAAGACCACAACCTTCTCTCCAAAGGACTGTTGAAATGTGCTAGCAGCTCTTGCGGAGCCACATCACCGTCTGCTTCAAGATTCAACGCACATGCGATTAAACTCTTGGAGCAAAGAAGAGCTGTTAAACTGAATCCTAATGCTTCCCATCTGGAAAAAGTCACCATTTCGAAGACCTGCCGAATTGCAGTGAAGGAGTCCATTCAAGCCTACAGAAGGTTGAAGCAGTTAGAAGCCGCTGGGAAAGGTTCAAGCATGAAGCGCTGCAAACGAGATCTCTGCGACCAAAAGGCAATAATGTCAGCCCTTGTTGATAAGGATGGAAGAACGCAAACGTCTCGAAGAGCGATGGAGACTATCGTTCAAGAATTCTGCACAGATCTGCTTCGTTCTTCCAGCACTGTCCCGAAATCCTTGATGCCACCAGCTGAGGAAGTACCTCCCATTCTGGAATCATAAGTTGCTCATGCCATCAGAAGGATGAAGCCAGGCGCTGCTCCCGGACCGGACGGCTTTTCTGCTGACCTCCTTCGTGCGGGTGGCACGAAGGAGGTCAGCAGAAAGCCGTCTGCTGACCTCCTTCGTGCCTCTGCTCACTTCTTGCCAAGCACTTCAACCACTACCTTCGACTTAGTAGGATTCCGGACTCATGGAAGGAGTCGAAAACAGTTTTAATCTTCAAAAAAGCTTAGCAGGAGGATATCAACAACTATCGACCCATCAGTCTTTTCTCGGTTGTCTACAACACCTTCACCAAGATACTGCTCAATCGTATGGAGCGTTGCTTGGATGAGTATCAGCCAGTGGAGCAAGCAGGGTTTTGCAAGGATTTCTCCTGCACGGACCATATTCAGACTGTCTCACAACTCTTCGAAAGGAGCCACGAATACCACATCCCACTTGTCCTTTTCTTCGTGGATTATCGGAAAGCGTTCGACTCTGTGGAAATCAATGCTACTCTGAATGCGCTTGCGCATGCTGGTATACCGTCGCCCTACATTCGACTTCGCGACGAATGCTTCTCGAACACATCGACCACTATCCAGTTGTTCGATCGAAAGCTTAAGACTCCTATCGGAAAAGGAGCACGGCAGGGAGACACGATTTCTCCTAAGCTATGCACAGCGGCACTCCAGGATGCCATGAAGGACTTGAACTGGGACGATAAAGGCTGCCTTAACGGTAGACGGATCAGCACCCTGCGCTTCGCCGACGATATTTATTCTCATCTCTACCAGCACGGCAGAAGTCGAGGAAATGCTGAACGAGCTCAATGTGGCAGGTATGAAAATTGGATTGGACATGAATATGTCCAAAACGCAATTTATGGTCAACCAGTGATGTGACACGGGACTCGTAAGGTTAAGCGGAGTCGCTCTACAACAGGTCGATTCCTACGTCTATCTGGGAAGAGAGCTGAACATGGATAACGACCTCGCTCCTGAAATCGCCCGCAGGGGACGCGCAGCATGGGCAGCCTTCAGTTCGATTCGCGAAGTCACCGATCAGGTCAAGGATCCCGGCCTCAGGGCCTCGATATTCAACGTCTCTCTACTGCATGCGATGTGTTACGCGACGGAACCTGGCCCTACGGCAAGAAAATCGCCAGAGCAATGCAAGCTACGCATCGTGCACTGGAGAGATGTTTTCTGAGGACAAGCCTTCGTCAGCAATGGCCAGAAGGCCTACGGAGCTCGGAGCTGCGGAAGAAGTCGCAATTAGCAGACCCGCTGCAGTACATGAGGAAGTCCAAATATCGCTGGGCTGGACACCTGCTTCGACAAAAGGACATAGATGGAGTCTCCGGGCATACACATTCTCAAGATCTTTCAGAGAGCGGAATCTGCCTCACTGGATGCAAGCAGCCAGAGATCGAGCGGTCTGGAAGAGTTGTGGTCTCCGCTGAGAAGACCTCCAGCCGACGAAAGGACCATCAAAGTATCAAAGTAAGTAAGTAATTGCTGGAAGTCGTTGATGAATCCGGCCCCAGTTCGAAATCTTTTGTACCAGTGGCGAATTGTGTGTTCCTTCGGGCCCAGATGCAGCGTCCAGCCCACGTACTTTTAAACAAATACTAAAGCACAAACTATCACTCAAAAATTGATGAATTTAATCCACCATTCGTGAAAACCTAATTGTAAATATAGTTTTTGGGTCGGAGAGGCTTATGTATTGAATCTCAAAGCACTGGAACACAACTAAAACGAAGCGTTGCGTTATGGTACGAGCTCTAGAAGGAAGGGATTGTCAAACAAATCGGTAAAAAGCTACGGGCAGGAGTCTCAACAAGCACTAGGTAGAAAACCGGAAAGTAAGGAAAAGCTCTGCCCTGAATGCAAAATCGTTAAGAGAATTAGGTAAATACAAAGCTCAAGTGATTCTCCCATTATTTGACACACGGTTCAAGGCCACAGAAAGTAATCCTGCTGAGCGTCGCCATTGCATAAGAAAAGGAAAGAATTTCTCTAAGTCTGTTCTCTACGTTTTGGCGCCTTGACGTTTGTAAAAGTTAACATCAATATTTCCAAGTAGCTGCTTCAAAGCGGTCATTATTTTTGCCCCATCCTGAAACCACTCATTCCATCCATTAATCAAATCGACAAAGTCTGGTGAAAAGGTCTTCGAATCGTCTAGAAATTAAATTTGAAGCAAACCTGGTTCTTCTTTGATGCAGAATATATTAGGCTGACCGAAAAGTCTTCAAATAGAAAAAAAAGTTTTTATTCAACCATAGCTTTCTAAATATAAAGTAAGAGTCAACAATATATTCACCATAGAGCGAAATAACCTCCCATCTGCTCATTAAATCGCTGATTCCTTTCCTGGAGAAATCAGCGGATTGCGACTTGAAGAAGTTGTCGACTGCCATTTTGAGGTCATAAGAGCTTTCAAAATTTTCCCTCTCAAATTATGCTTCAGCGGTCCAAACAGATGCTAGTTCGATGGCCAAGGATCTGGCGAAAATGGTGGCTGGGCTAGCGGATGCCAGCCAAGTTCGGCTGTATTCTCACAGGTTGTCGATGCAACGTGTGGGCGCGCGGTGTCGGGCAACATGTGGACACTTGATCTTTTTCACCTTTTTTTCTCGCATTGCATCGGCCAATTTCTGAAGCTGATTAACGTATATGGAAGCGGTGACCGTCTTGCCAGCAATCAGCAGCTCATGGTAGGTAACTTCAAGGTTAATATCTCCTGAATCAAAGCGAGTGAACCAACGATGCACTGTGGAGCGGCTTATAGGGCATTCTCCAAATGCATCGATGATATTAGTGACCGTTGTTCTTGCGTTGGAGCCCCGTGGCCATTCGTAGAAGATGACCACTCGAAGCTGTTGTTGACTAATCACGTTCGACATGTCACCAAAATGATACGCGCGGGCCCTTGTACACTCATACGAAACTCTACACGATCCTCACTGACCCACGATTTCTGAATATTTTTCCAGAAAATTCTATAGTTTTAAAATTTTTGTTTCAAGAGTCTCCAGCTTCTCTTGTCATAAAACCTCGGCATTGTAGAGAATAGTTGTCAATATTTTTGCTTGTGCCGCTCAAGGTTGTTACGATGGATCTTTATTTGCCAGGCCTAACGTTTCGAAGCTCCCGTCTTCTTCAGAGGCCTGAACGTAGTTCAACCATTAGATAAGCGATTTACCCCAGCAAACGCTATCCCCACTCTAACGGTTTCGTTTCCTTAGAGAAATCACCCCTGAAAACCCATTCAAAGAGGGATAAACTCACGTGTGATCCACCTATGGAGTACTTTCGCAGCTCTCTATTAGTAGGACCGGGCGAATGAGACTTGCTGTGCAGTGCTGGATAGTATAAGATAAAGATAACGACCTGCACCTGACATGTACTTCCATTCTACAGCTCGCATTTTGGCACAATCCGCAGAAAATCATTCGTAATTGACGGGCGTTTCTGAAGGTCGTTCATGCCAGGATTTCTTGCAAAAATCCAGAACGCTTCTAGTTATTATTTTAAGACTTTTGGCCAGTCTAACACATGAAACCGCCAGCACCTTCCAACTTGCTGACAGAGCGTGTGAAAATATTACTTTACTGCTTTAGAACAACAGCGATCGACAGCAGATCTAACAGAAGCCGCAGGTTTGATTGCATTCATGACGCATCCTTCTCGCTTCACGTGAGCAGGCGCCAGTCGCTCTCATTACTTCGCAATATGGTTTGGGCTTCCTGTCGTAGCAATCTCTCTGAAACAAAACGTTTATTAGAATCGTTTCAGTACTAGCTTTTATTTTCTTAGAGAGTATCGTCGCATCTTCTATCTATGTTTCCTTCCTAATTTTTCAAGACAAAAGGACTAGACGAACGTTTGGGCTAGCTGGCCTCCAAGCTGCATCATTCTGCGTCGCGACGAGGAGAACAAGCATCACGTACACTAGAAGAACCATTGCTCTCGGTCAGAGAAGAACGATACAGCAGAACTCAGCACGGGTGCTGTGATACCATCGAATTTGACGCTACTTTTATACAAATCAATCTATGTCCAAATGAAGCCATTATGTTGCACAACTAATTGCTTATGCAATGTGCTCAAGTGGCTTTAAGTGGCCGATACTGTGCCACTTAAGAAACGTTATATGCAATTTTATTCACTCAAGATCAGTTAGCAATAAGTGTTCATTTACGCTACAACAGCAAAGAACTCACACGTCTAAAAGCTTTTACAGCAGCTTCCCGCTGATGCTGTATTCGCTATCGTGATAATTGGACAAGTCGTTCTAACAAGGAAGGGTTCCCAACTAAATGTGAGCATTTGCGATGCTATTTTGGCAGGATGTAGGGCTGTGTGAGCGGATTCCAGAATTACAGCTAGTTTTTGGTGAACGCTTTTTCAAGACCTGAAAAAGAGGTCTGAAAACGTGTACACAACAGTCATCAACCCCTGTGACACCACATGAGATGTGCCTCGGTGGCGCAGTCGGCAAGAGTGCCGCCTCGTAGGAGTACGCCGATGGGCTTTTGAGTTCGAGTCCGCGTACTTCCAATATTTTTGCAAATATTAGTTTGTTGTTATTACGTTTTCGCATGATCACATGAGTCAATTTTAGTCTATAATGCCATAATGTCTCGATCCTTACAGCAAACCAAGGCTGTCTAATTGGGCCTTCATATGTGCTAGTTTTTCAACGATGTGCATCTGCACCACCACAATATCACATCATATCGCCAATGATACCGTAACTGTACACAAATACGCGTACCTCACGGTTGAATATAATGAACCCGCAAATGAAGGTGTAAGTAGACAGCCTTGGTCTGTTGTATGCATTGATGGTCTGATCATTAGAAAGCGAAATAACAACAAGCTAATATGTGCAGAGAAATTGGCAGTACGCAGATTCGACATCGACATCTGGTGTACCTCTGCCCAATGCGCCACCGAGGCGCATCTCGTGGGGTGCCATAGGGGTTGATGATTGTTACGCACTTGATTTCGCACCTCTTTTCAACTCTTTAAAAAAGCGTTCAGCAAAAACTAACTGTAATTCTGGACTCTGCTCATACGGTCCTACATCCTGTCAAAATAGCATCGCAAAATCTTTTTTGTTGTTCTATAGCATTTGTCTATTATACACTACCGGACGCGTCTTTAGAATGGACGCCGCAAAAACCGCGATTTTGCGGTTTTTGCGTATTTTTGATTTAACACACTTAAAACTCATTTATTTTAAAAACTAAGAACATATTTGCTCAGGAGGTCGAGCTCTATCGATTGGTATACCTATCTCATATGCAGCCGAAATTAAAAACTTGAGCTCCCTTCTTAAGGGCGATAGCAGACGAGTTGTCGGTCGCAAGCTGTCGAAAACTGTTGCATGCTCACAATTCCTCTATTTTGAGGTATTTTGTAAACGGTAAGGGCGCGTGTAGCGCAGTCGGAGGAGGCGCCGTCTGTCGCGTGCATCCGACCAGGTTCCTGGATCGGATTTTCCGCCCAGGCCATCCAACCCTTCCATCCCTCCGGGGTCGGTGAATTGGTACCAGACTTGTCTGGAAAGGACAAAGCGCTGACATGTTCATCGGCTGGCCACCGCAAGTCATTGTATGGCCAAATACGCTTTCAAATCGCCTCCATGGCATCCCGTAGAAGTAGAATGTGTGGCGCCCCAAAAGGGATTGAGTAACGCCGTCCTTTATCTTTTTTATCCTTTTGGTAAACGGTTTATACCGTTCGAATCGTCTCTTCGAGATCCAAACAAACATGTACACAACTTCGCCAGACCACCGCATTTTCGCAGTGGATTTGGAGAATCTTTTTGCGATTGGAGAATCTTATATTCCAGGACTTGTATGTTTTCCGAGTATCTCAAGCATGGCGTAAAGTGTTCTGTCATGCCAGGAATACTGAGAGACCTCCGTGTACAATGAATAAAGGATCGAACCTACCATTCGAGGGGATCAGCTTGTAGAGTGAGCGTTTGAGTACCATAAGTACAACAGTACCCTTTTATTTATTTATTTATTCATTTACGCCGCTTAAGGACTTGCCAACATAGTCGTAAAGCAAACTGGGAACAAACGAATGCTGAATACAAAACAACTATAGTACCGGACGCCTGTTTTGAATAGACGCCGCAAAAACCACGATTTCGCGCTTTTTGCGTCTTTTTGATATAACTCACCTAAAATTCATTCGTTTTAAAAACTAAGAACATGCTTGAGCTCAGAAGGTCAAGTTCTATCGTTCGGTATACATATCTTATATGGACTCATGGAAATGTCCGAAATTGAAAACTTGCGCTCCATTGCGAAGGGCGGCCGCGGACGAGTTGTCGGTCGCAAGCCGTCGAAAACGGTTGTGTGCTCACAATTCGTCTAATTTGAAGTATTTTGAGATTCGGTTGGTACCGTTCGATTCGTCTCTTCGAGATCCACGCAAACATATACACAGCTTCGCTAGACCAGCGCATTTTCGCAGTGGGTCGTCAAAATTGACTGAAGCAGACTTTTTGCGATTGGAGAATCTTATATTCCAGGACTTGCATGTTCTCCGAGTATCTCAAGCATGGCGTAAAGTGTTCTGTCATGCCAGGAATACTGAGAGCGCGCCGTGCACAATGCATAAAAGATGAACCTATCAGTCGAGGGGGAACAGCTTGTAGAGCGAGCGTTTGAGAAGTTTTATCAGAAATTCCCCGCCGCCTTACTCAGAAATTGCTGTGCTCTGTCCCAGCGAGACTTTGGAGTGCGCTATGCACAATGTATATACGGTCGAACATATCAATCGACTGGGCGCGACAGCTCGCAAATTGCACCGCGGACGTGTTCTGAGCGCAATAACTCTGTCATGTTTGAATCTTTCCGGCTGCGAGTAGTGGATTTTGTAAGCAACAGAACGCTCAATAGGGCGCTGAAACACAGCAACTTAGCAACACAAACAGGATGTTACATGCGATCAAACAGCGCCGGTGGTGTAAGGCGAACATCGCTGCCCGGAAAGCAGAAGATGCGGGTTCGAGTCCCGCCTTTCGCAAGAGTTTTGATCGCAACAAAACATCCTGTAACAACATATAGCCTCTCTACCAGCCGCTCCAGGCTTAAGCAAATGTGTTAGAACACAGCAACTTAGCTTATAATGGTACAAAGTTACAACGCTGCGAAAATGCAGGTAAACCTTATGTTATACGATTTTTTCCGAATTCAGTCGACCACTGTAGGAAAACTCGATCAGCTAACGGCCTACGAATGTGTAGGCTAGCAAAGCAGTTAAGATGCTTTACGACGAAGTGCCCATAATTCCTCAGCTGCCTAACCTGCTTTGGTCCCAGCTGCCATTTTAGAGTTGCAAAGGGCAGCGGTGAAGTTTCTTCCTCCCTTATTCGCCCAAATTTGAGTTTTTGACTCAGCAGATGACACCGTTCTGTTCAGCTCGAAAAGCTCTATCGAACGGTCTCAATCTCGGCCAATTCTGGGAAAATTGATTTTTCGACAATTTCCCATCGAGCACGAGGGCGCTCTTCGCCGAGCCTACCCGGACGATGACGTCATCGAAAGTCGATGGTTTCGAAATTTGCCAAATTTTTTCCTCCTACTTCGTCCAAATTGTCTAGGGGTTATTTTGAGCGCCGCTTACGAATCCAACGTCCTCCTTCGTTTTTGAAAATTCCACCGATTTTGGCATGTTACAGCCGTTTGAGGTTGGTAGGGTCAGGATCACTGGCCACCCTCAGTTATTAGTATGGGTGGACTCCTGCCATAATCGGCCAAATGGCGTCGTATTCAACACCCTGAAAAACCTCTGCCCTTGAACGAAGTTTGAGCAAAATCGGTGTTCCTGACCCGACCGTCCACAGTTATCCAGGAGAAAATCCAAAACCCACCAAAGTCGGAGGATTTTTTCAAAACAGGACGTCGGATTCGTATTCGGCGCTCCAAATAACCCTTTAGACGATTTTGGGCGAAGTTAATTTGGCAAATTTCGAAACCATCGACTTTCGATGACGTCATCGTCCGGGTAGGCTCGGCAAAGAGCGCCCTCGTCCTCAAGGGGAGACCGTCAAAAAATCGATTTTCCCGAAATTGGACGAGATTGATACCGTTCGATAGTGCTTTTCGAGCTGAACAGGACGGTACCATCTCGAGCGTCAAAACTCAAATGTGGGCGAGTGAGGGTGGAAGAAACTTCACAGCTGCCCTCGGCAGCTCTAAAATGGCAGCTGGGACCAAGGCAAGTTAGGCAGTTGGTGAGTTATGGGCACTTCATGGTAAAGCACCTCTTAACTGCTTTGCTAGCCTACGCATTCGTAGACCCTTAGCTGATCGCGTCTTCCCTATGGTCGACTGAAATCGTAAAAATTGTGTCACACAAGGTTTACCTGCATTTTTGCGCCGCTGTAACTTTGTTGCTGTGTTTCAGCGCACTATTTAGCTTTCCACTGGTTACAAAATCCACAAGTCGCAGCCAAAAGGAGGATCAAACGTGATAGAGTTATTGCGCTCAGAACACCCCGCGCGTCCAATTTAGCACAACAACGATCGGTGTTCTCCGCGCTCTTACTCACCCAGATTACAGTACCTACTGCTCGCAGTAACACCTTTCAATTCACAACGAAAGTTCTATCGAATGGTATCAAACTTGGCCCGGTTCAAAAATATCGATTTTCGATGACGACACTGTCCTTCTGCCACGGCCTTGAGCCGCCTGCCTTTGATGCAAGATTGCCAAAAAACCGATATTCCCAGAATTGGTCGAGATTGGCACCACTCGATAGAGCTTCTCGAGCTGAACAGAGAGATACCATTGGGATTGTCGAGAACTCACATGTGGGCGAGTAAGGACGGAAGGAACTTCACCGTTGCCCTCTGCCGCTCTAAAATGGCAGATTGGGCTAAAGCAGTTCAGGCATCTGGAGAGTTGCGAGCACGACGTCGTAAAGTGCTTTCAGTCTCTTGCTTGCCCACGCATTTGCACGCCGTTAGCTCCCTTATCTTCCCCAGAAGTCGACTGAACTTGGAAGAAATCGTGTCACACAAGGCTAAACTGCATTTTCGCACCGCTGTAGCTTTGTTCAGTCATAAGCTATGTCTCTGTGTTTCAGCGCACTTCTTGTACTTTCTGCTGCTTACAAAATTCACAAGTTGCAGCCTGAAAGATTCAAATTTGACAGAGTATTGCGCTCAGAACATGCCCGCGGTGCAATTTGCGAGCTGTCGCGACCAGTCGATTGATAGGGTCAGTTCCACATACATTGTGCACAACGCACTCCAAAGTCTCGCTGGGACAGGGTACAGCAATTCCTGAGTAGGGCGGCTGAGAAATTAGAAATATAAATATAATAATGTAATAAAACTACCCAAACGCTCACTCCACAAGCTGTCTCCCTCGATTGATAGGTTCGATCCTTTATGCATTGTGCACGGCGCACTCTCATGACAGAACACTTTAGGCCATGCTTGAGATACTCCGAGAACATGCAAGTCCTGGAAGATAAGCTTCTCCAATCGCAAAACTCTGCCCCAGTCATTTTTGACCGCCAACGTTCATTTTTGACTGCGAAATTGCGTTGGTCCGGCGGAGTTGTGCAAATTTTGTGTGGATCTCACAGAGACGAATCGAACGGTACCAACCGTTTCTCAAAATACTTCAAATTAGAAGAATTGTGAGCACATAACCGTTTTCGACGGCTTGCTACTGACAACTCGTCCGCGACCGCCCTTCAGAAGGGAGCACAAGTTTTCAATTTCGGCTCCACATGAGATATGTATACCAAACGATAGAACTCGACATTCTGAGCTCACATATATTCTTATTTTCTGAGATGAATGAACTTCAGGTGAGTTATATCAAGAAGACGCAAAAACAGCAAAATCGCGGTTTTTGCGGCGTCTATTCAAAAGACGCGTCCGGTACTGTAGATGTTTTGTATTCAGTATTCGTTTGTTCCCCGTTTGCTTTACGACTATGTTGGCACGTCCTTAAGTGGCGTAAATAAATAAATAAATAAATAAATAAATAAAAGCCCACCTCGAATTGGGATCCTTTCCTTGCTAGCCTTCGTGGAAGCGAATCCATCGCAAACAGTTCGTGAGATTGCGGAAGGTCTAGGTGTCAGTGAAACTGCTGCTACAGATGGTTTAAAGCGCCTCGGAAAGGTGAAGGAGCTCGAGAAACGGGTGCCCAAGGAATTGAGTGATCGCAGAAATTATCGCGTTTCGAAATCCGTTCTTCTTTGATTCTCCAAAGTCAGAGCGACCCGTTTTTGGACAAAGCCTTCACAAAGGATGAAAAGTGGGTTCCGTTCGATCACGGAAGACGATCAGGACAGTGTACTGATGTCGACGAATCCTCCCAGGCACTTTCCAAAACCGAAATTCCACCAGAAAAAGACGATGGTAACAGTGCGGTGACCGACCGCTGGCATGAATCGCTACAACGTTCTGGAGCCAAGCCGAACCATCACAGCAGTGTCCTACTGTGGCAAAGCGACGAGATGCACCGAAAATTGCGTGAGCAGCAGCCGGCACTGATCAGCAAAAGTGGTCCCATTCTTCTGTACGACAACGCCCACCCACACGTTCCGGAAATCGTCATGCGGAAATTGAACGAACTAGGAGTTGATGTTCTGCCTCACCCGCCATACTCACCAGACCTTGCTCCAACCGACCACCACCTTTTAAACACCTTCAGAACTTGTTCGCTGTTAGAACCTTCGCCAGTCAGGAATACTCAAAAAACAGCCTTTCTAGAATTTGTCGCATCTCGACCACTCAGTCTCTCCGCTGATGAAGTTAGTCAGCAATTATCGCGGTGGAAAAAATGTGCCGAATTCGAACGGTATTTATTTCGACTGAAACCGACAAGTATGGAGAAAGTTGTGATCGTTTGGAGTGGACCACTGAAAATCGTCAGAACTCTCCGGCCAATGTAGTCGCCTAGTAGTAGCTCCACCTCAGCGAAATTCTTTCCATACAAGCGGAAGTACTGTCAAGATGAAATCTTCCCATACAAGCGGAAGTATTGTCAAATTAAGCCTGCCTAGAACTAGGTCTTGAAAATGACTTTTACCTACAGAGCGAGTAGCCTCTACTTGAAAATCGCCAAAAGCCCATCTTAATGGCCTTGTGTCCAGTTGACTTCTTTTTAATTACTGATTTTGCGTACTCTGTTGATATTTATTGTTTTTGGTGTAACTGCTGCGTTCCTACTTTCTTAAACGATTGCATTATGCACTCGTAAGGAACATAAACATAAACCCTACCCTTTGAAGTGGGTTCATCTCATCTTGGGTTTGAAGCTAACCATAGGTGTTCCTCTACAGTTACAATGAGCAGGCAACCGTGGTTGCTCGTTTTATGAGAATTTGTACAAATTCTATGGGTAGTATGAAAGAAGAGTACGTGGTAGCGCATTCGAAGGAGGTGCCGGCTGTCGCGTGCACCCGATACCAGGGTCCTGGTTCGGATTTCCCGCCCAGGCCAATCAAGTCTTCCATCCCTCCGTCGTTGGTGAATTGGCAGCAGACTTTTCTGCGAAACATAAAGCGCTGACTTGTTCTCGGCTGGCTATCGCAAGTTATTGTATGGCCAAATATGCATCCAAATTGCCTCGAGGACAGCCCTTCGAGGTAGGATGCGTGGCGTATCCCGCAAAGGGACTGACTAACGCCGACCATTAAGCTTTTACTATAAAGGGAGAGAGTGGGCCCTGCCCTATAGCTACATTCACTACTGTAGTAGAACGGAAAACATGATCTCCGAATAGCTTGAAACACACAAGGTTTTTGACCCAGTACACCTAGCAATTCGAGAGCGCCCGCCGAACCTGCTTCGATTATCGCGCTCCAATTGCGCCAGGCTACGGTACGTCGTCGCCCTTTAAGTTCGCACTTTTGGGAACGTGCCCAGTAGATTCCGTTACTATTTCTTTATTTTGCTTCTTATTACTGGTTTACGTGAGGCCAAATAATCTCCGAAAGCTTCGTCAACTAGTGATCTTCTTCATCCAATCCAAAAATTCGAGGTCCTCAAAATCGACTTTGTCCAAATCAACAAAAAAAAAAAATCCGGAGCTCGCGAAAATAGCGTTATCCGAATTATCGGGAGGTTTCTTTCGAATCCAATTTTTATCCTGAAGGAATGTAAGCCTTGGTTGGCGCGGCCGAGAAATCCGAACCAGGAACCTAGTCTCGGGTGCACGAGTCAACCGGCACTTTGTGCTACGCGCGTTCTCATCCGGTCATACATTAACCAACTAGGAAAGGAAAGCCTTCACTAGAAGCTATTGCGGCCATGCGATGCATGTCGCTAGTGCGGACAACATTGGGTGCCGGGAATGCGTCAGCCTATCAGGCTGCGTCGAACAGCCGTGCCATTCAGAGAGGGCGAGTACGGTGGTATCCCCGTTGCTTGACATATGTTCGGTCAGTGCCCCGCTCGGTTATGATTGGCTGGCGCGTTCTCACCGGCCAATGCTGACCACATTCGCGACAATGATTCGTCATGCTATCTTTTAGCGATAGGGTACGGACGGATACTGTCATAAAACCGGTTGTGCTCCAGTCAGTATCGGCGGGCGACTCACACCTCGTGACTGGATAACTGGATAACGCTTCGGTCAACGAGCGACGCTAAGCGGCTCATTATCATTGCCTATTCGTCCTCATTCTTTCACACATTCATTGAAACCTCTTGCCGGTCTTGTTTTGCTGCCGCGGCTTTCCATACCCGCATGATTACATATCCGAACCGGTATATCCTCGCTGCCACAAACAAAACATTTAAAGGCGGTCATTTTTCAGAGCGGAATGCTGGGTAAGGTTAGACCAATGCAGCGGTTGCTCGGTGGTGGTGTTCGCCGCTTCCACGTGTGCGGCGGCAGTCGTTCTACATGGCAGGACAGCTTCAAGATGGGCCACATCAAGCCAGAGCTGGGCGACAAGAAGCCCACTCACATCGTGGTTGGAGCAGGATCAGCCGGATGCGTAGTGGGTGAGTCGTCTAAAAGTCCACATGTTCATAAGGGTTCGCCCCAACCAACTTGAACGACACCCACATTTTGCCATATCATTTTCACGTCAAATTGGACGATCCGCAAATCAATATAGAAACTTTTCGGATCAATCTGATACTTTTGGATCCAATATGGACCGTTTTCAAGCCAAATCGGCACTTCTCAAACCAAATTGGGCACTTTCAAGCAAACCTGGCGCTTTTGAAATCAATCTGAACGTCTTTCAAACTTTCAAATTAGAAGGAGAGAACGGCGCAAAGTGGCTCGGGGTGGGGGTGGGGTCACCTTGTATTGAGTGGTTATAAGCCTTGGTAGGAACACACATGATTGCCAAATTACATCAGAAATGGCCCACCTCAGCTTTCCACTGGGATAGAACACAGCAGTGCTGTATAACATCTTAAGTTTCGTGCAATACAGAACGTCGTATAGACCTGCTGTGCACGGTGACCCCCTTCTGTTTTGAGTTTTGCTGCCGTTATAGAGTCAAAGTGGGCTCCACTTTGACTCTATAACGGCAGCAAAACTCAAAACAAACAATTTACAAAAACGACACCTGAATTGGCCTATGAGGGAGCCTGGACCTATCTTTGTCGGAAAGGGTCGGGGGCGGGGGACCGCTGGAAAAGCGAAACAAGTGCAAATAGGATGGCCCCGACTAGGAAGCTCCTCTCGTAGTCTAGCTTGGTGCATTGTACTTGTAAAATAGTTTAATTTCAATTCCACCGTCGATGTTAAAAGAACTGGATGAAGTGTCCTCTGTAGAATAGGTCTGGGGCAGCCATAGTGTCAGTTGCGCAGCCACATCCCATAAATTTAGAACAAAGCTCTCGTATTAGGACATTAACATCTGAAGCTCTCGTAGAAATTTAAGCAAAAGATTGGACACGCGAATCACTATATGCCCCCCCCCCCCTCCTCCAATAGGATAGATCCGGGAACCTTTCTTCGCAGTTTCGTAATCCGAAAAGGCCACACCGTTCACGTTTTGTTTTTCTAGCCATCTGCCTCACCCCTCCCCCTCCCCTCCTACTAGGATAGAAGTTTTTAGAATTCATCTGCCTCAATAAGTGAACGCACTGTTGAAGTTTTGTTGCGCTATGCGTGTTAGGGTGAGGAGAGGGGGGGGGGGGTGCAGTGTCGTGACGACGACATTCGTCCGTCATTTTTCGTGTTACAGTTTCGTATTCAAACGCAATCATAAAACTGCGATAGACTACGAAGAGCAAAACACAACTTCCTGTCTTGCGTTAGTTGTACATTGGGAAAATCCACGCCTGGGAAGGAGTGCCCCGACCCGCATAGCGCCTGAAATTTCTGTTTTTAATGAAAAATTGTGTTTTAAAGCATATTCTAAAGTAAAAGACAGCAATGCTCCAGCATGTTAAAGGAAGTGGTCGCGCCATGCATTCATCTAGCTCGTTGCTATCTTTAGTTGATTGATAGTGTAATTGCAACTTACTTGAAGGAGTAAAGTAAAGGGGTATGTGTGTTTTCTACAACTAGGTGGAAAGTCTAGAAATGGGGGGGGGGGGGGCAAAAAGGCTAGGAGTGGGTCACCTTGTATTCAGTGGTTCTCCGCCTTCGTGAAAAGGCATGTGATTGTCGAATTACATCAGAACTGGCCTAACGCAGTTCATAAATGAGGTAGAACGCATGGTGTTGAATAACAATTTAAATTTCGTGCAACACAAATTGCGGGGCTGGCCTACATGGTGACCCGGGATCTATTCTAATTGGAGGGGCGTATTGAGGGGGTGATTTGCGTCTCCAGTGCCTTGCTTAAGTTTCTAGGAGAGCTTCAGCTGCTGTCACACGATACGAGGGCTTCACTTTAAATTTAGAGGATATGTTTGTAGATCTGGTGACCCCTCCCCTTTCCCCGGCGTATTTGCTCCGACGGAGGTTTACCGCGTACCTTATTTAACAGTTTTACACTAGCCAAAACATGCTTCGATGTTTGCCTGCATTGTACTATACATGTTTCCGTGCTTGGCATCTGGTTTAAAAGTGTTCAGACAAATTCTCAGAATTTTCTTGAGAAAATGGGGGTGGACCCCCTTTTCTAAACTTTCACCTGTAGTCGTTTTTCGCGTACCGCTGAGAAGTGTGTTATTCCTCACAAACGGAATAAAAAAGTAGTGCATTCCTACAGCTTTCAACTTGAATAATGAGAATTTTATAAAATTTCAAACAGTGGGTCCACATATTGGAGCAGGTGAATGGTAAGCATTCAGTGAAGGTGGTACTAAATTGACCTTGGACGAAGAATTGTTCTAACCTTCTCGAAGAATCTCTAGTTCAATCTGCCAGACAACTGCTTTGGTTTGGAAGATGTTCAGTTTGATCTCGAAAGGGTCAAATTTGCGTGCAAGAGCGTTCAGTTTGAGTTGAAAAGTGTCCAATTCGACGTGAAAATGTCAAAAAAATGAGCAGCCATCATTCGTCTTTCTACTTTCAGCCAACCGATTGTCAGAGAATCCAGACCATCGAGTGCTATTGATAGAGGCCGGTCCACAGGATTACTGGTGGGACTGGCGGATTCACATGCCGGCGGCTCTGATGTACAATCTCTGTAACCAACGATACAACTGGTTCTATCACACTGTGGCGCAGAAGAACGTCTCCGATCGGGTGTACTATTGGCCAAGAGGCAGGTCAGCTTGTCTTCTGATGACTAGATGGCGATAAGATGTTCAGCTTTAAGGAGCGTCCTGTATTTATGTTTCGGCGCTGTGCGCGTGGGAGAGGGAGCATGTGACCTTACAAAAAACAAGCGGGCGCTACTAGAAAAACCAAAACAGATCAACATAGAAAATACAGAGCTAGGAACATGTTAGAAACAAAAAGTTTCATAAAAGTAAAAGTGCGCTATGATTTTTTTTCTAGATTTTTTGAAAAATGGGCGGTCTGCCGCCGTTGAACTTAGAGTAAAATACTTTCGATTTTATCTCCGTGGGTGTAATAGCTTGAACTTAAAGTAAAATACTTTCGATTTTATCTCCGTGAGTGTAATAGCTTGGGATGGAAATGTGAAAAAAAACGTCACGCTTCCTACCAACGTAGCGCTTCTACCTGTTGCACTTTTTATTTGTGCCGTTATTTTAGAGTATGGGGCGGTTGTTCCACGCTGAATGCGATGGTATACGTCAGAGGACACCCACTAGACTACGACCGGTGGGAGTCAGAAGGCGCGAAGGGATGGAGCTTCAGAAATTGCTTGCCGTACTTCAAGAAAGCCGAGACGTACACTGGCTCGAAGGTAGGCGGAAAAATCATCTACGCATCTATCAAAGGGGTTACCATTTTCACGTCAAATTGGACATTCTTATGAAGAAACTGCGCTTAAAATCAAAGTGAACTTCATCCAAATCAGATCGCGCATTTTACAGGTTGAACTGCAGACTCTACAAGTTGGTTAGTATAATATAGTTCAGCTGCTCGATGGAGTGTAATATTTTAATTTTTTGAGACAAATGGATGAAATTTTGTTTTAAAGCGCAGCAAGGGAGCAACAACGTAGTGCAGTAAAAGACGAGATAACACCGTGTTTTCGAAAGCTCTCGCGATTTTTATCTTATTGGTAGTGTAAATGAACATGAACATCAAAGTGAGGATATTTGTGTTCTTTACATCTGTTTTTTGTATCGCTCGTGGTTGAGAAATTCCAATGAAGACAGAAATTCTGCTATCAATCGAATAAAAATCGCGACTTCTTCTTAAGAGGTACGATGCAACCTTTTCTTTTGCTTTTAAAATGGCCGTTTGTTTTATTAAAACGAGCTTTACACCATTATTTTCAAAAAATGAGAACTGACGCTTTCATATTCCAAAGGAATTCTAGAACTGGGGTGGACTACACCAAGAAAAGCGCGACATTCTGTCCTATGATGAGCTGTTCATTGAAGAAAGCCACTCCCAGGGGGGAGTGACCCCCCCCCTCCCCTTAATCCGCATAGCGCCTGAGAATTTTCCAAAATTTCAGCTTAATTTTATAACGATGTGTGCTCATTTATTGGGTAGGTGAACTAAAATTTCAAAAAGTAACAAAAGCCTTATGAAAGTTTTCCTACAGCAAAAATTATTCTAAGCTTCTTGAAGTCTCTAGCTCAGTGTGGAAGGAGCTCGTTCTGATTTGCAAGATGTTGAGTTCGATTTCAAAAGCGTCGAAATTGCCTAGAAGAGTGCTTAATTAGAGTGAAATAGACGAAATGAATTTGAATTTGACGTGAAAATGGTATATTTGCTCTGATAGTGTACACAGAGCGATATCTACGATAATATTGGACCAATTTCTTTCATTTTTGTTGACTTTCTATTTTTTCTTGTTTTAGTTATGCGAAAGCTTTCAGGGGCCGAGTGATCTCTATAGAGGCTACAACGGTCCGCTGTATGTCACACGCTCACCGGCCGATCATCCGCTGCACCAAGCCTTCCTTGAGGCCGGACGACTACACCCAATAGGAACCACTGAGGATATGAATGGCTTCAAGCAGGAGGGGTTAGGAATCATGGATCAGACGATACACAATGGAGTGCGGTGCGTGATTTCTCTTAAAGACTGCCTTCATTTGCCTGTTATAGGCTAAAGCGGAGCGTGTTCTACCTGCTTTAATCCACCAGGTTTCAGGTGCAGTACATCGGCGGCCTATATTACACCGATTTTGTCGCGACCAAATCTTTATACTTCATCCGGAATTACGTGTACTAGGGTATTATTCGACGGCACGCGAGCGATTGGAGTCGAGTTTATCAGGCAAGCAGTTTACTTGGGACCTTTTGTCGAAGGGCGTCGTTTCGTTACATCTGTATGGCTACAAATTTAAATAAAACAAGGCACTGCTGGATCGTAGAATGCGCCTTTTAACGCAGTAGAGCTATGGGTAGTGATTTTTATGATTAGAAAAAAATGCACAACGTTTCTTATCATAAAAGACGAAAAGAGGGCACTCCCTCCTAAGCGTGGATTTCGCCAATAAACTCGTTGAGCCGTTGAGACGCTGAAAATGTGGAGATTTCCAGGAAGACAAAATTCTTCGGCACGGACAACATCGATTCCTACAGCCGGGAGAAGATCTACTGTGAAGGGGACGTCATTTTATGTGGAGGTAAGGAGGATATGGTGGTTTAGTTTATTGTTGATATGCTCGGAAAAGTGCCTGCAACGTACTGATTTGTTCCTGTTGTTTGCCAGAATAGCTCAGTAGAAGTTTTATGGGGAATGGCTTCAGCAAAGCTGTGTGATATTGTTGAAGAAGAGTGGGATCAGGGGTGTGCGTAAATGAAATGCGAAATTTCGTAAATTGTGTTTACGCTGTGTGATATGGTTGGAGAAGAGCATCGGTTTTCTCTCAGGTTTAACCGATCAGGACTGAGTTAAATGGTGTGATCTTCGACAGAAGGCTTTCACAAGAGGGCGGAAGGCAATCATTGTCGATCGATTTTCTCTCAGATTTAACCGATCAGGGTGGGAAACACGCGAGTGCTATGGCCGAAGGATAGGCCTCACGTAAGGTGGAAAGCTTTAATGGGGAGGTCAATATCGATCGATGTTTTCGATTTCCTGACCAGTGATTTCGGTCTTTTCCGAGATTTAGCCGGTGGGGGTGGGAGACCGCGGGTGATATGGCCTGAGTGCTTAACAACAGGTGGAAAATTTACTGGGGGCCAATATCGATCGACTGATTATGGTGATACTGCAACATCGCTCGACGGAGTACTTGCTATTTATATTTATAGTATTTCTTTTTAACTTAAGCTGTATAGATTTCTAGCCGTTAGAAGACCTCTAGAAGTCAATTAAACCCTTCCAAAGGCAAATGAGCACGTTACGTTTTTTACCAAATCGATGAAAATCGTTTTAAAAAATCACTAAAAATCACCGCAAATCGTAGTTACGCACACCCCTGTGTGGGATGGAGGAGGACCTAATTGAAGAATTATGATTTAAATGCTCCTTTCTGGGGGAAATTCATTCAAGAAATTGAAGATTTGTCTAGAATCATTGCAGGTGCCATTAATTCTCCGCAGCTACTAATGTTGAGCGGCGTCGGTCCTGCAGATCATCTCCGAGTCCATGAGATTCCGGTCGTTGTGAATTTGCCTGGTGTGGGAGAGAATCTTGTGGTGAGTTCTGACTTCAGCGACCTCCTCTTGTTCCGGCTTTCCCAAAGTGACGTCTTTTATTTTCTCAGGACCACCTCGAAGTGTACGTGCAACAGAAATGCAAGTTGCCGATCACACTGTATAACCAGAGCTCGTGGAGATTCCCGCACAATTTGATAAGGATTGGACTCCGTTAGTCGTACTTAGTTGGCTGTGGTTTCTTTCTGTGTTTCGAGTGGCTTTCTTCAGAATGGTTCCTGACGCATAAGGGCTTGGGAGCGTCGAGTCATCTTGAAACGGGTGGATTCGCGCGATCTACTCCCGACAAAGCGCATCCTGACATTCAATTCCACTTCTTGCCATCCACTGTTCACGACGATGGCCGAAAAGTTGGCAAATGTCATGCGTACCAGGTGGGTTTTTACTGTGATTTGCTTTGTGATCTTCGAAGTCGACTATTAAATAAGTTTAGGTTCACGTTGGCAATATGCGGACGAAGTCCAAAGGATGTATAAAGCTGGCCTCGAACGATCCAAGGCGTCATCCTATCATCGATCCCAACTACTTGGACCACGACGATGACTGGAAGGAGTTTAGGTTCGTTTATTGAAGAGTTTTGAAGTGTCGTCAACACCCTGTCGCGGCACTTCACACACCACCTGTCGGAGTACAAGGTTCCATCCCAGTGGAGGACCAGCAGAACCGTCTTTTTGAAAAGAAGGGAGACGTGCACGAGTGCACAAGCTGTTTATTAGAGTCGTCCTGAATAGGATAAGCAGAACGCTGGAGAAGGACAGCTATGCGAACAGGCACGATTTCGGAGAGGATTTAGCGCGGGCGACCTTGTACACACAATTACGAAGCTCGTCGAAGTGTCTCTGCTCCTTACGTTCATAGACCTGAAGAAGGCGTTCGACTCCGTAGAAAGTGAAGCGGTCGTCGAAGCCCTGCGCGAACTAGAATGGGGAGACATGGGAGTGAAGGTCAACGAACGGCAACTGCACCACCTTCGCTTCGCCGACGACATCGTGCTCATAACACCGAGCATCAGCCAGGCGGAGTGAATGCTGGCCGACTTCGATCGTGTGTGTGGGAATGTTTGTCTGCATCTGAATCTTACGAAGACGATTTTTATGAAGAACAGACGAGTTTCTGATGCTCCATTCTGGTCAATGGAACGAACGCCTCCGAATGCTCCAGCTGCGCGTATCTGGGTCGCAAAGCCAACAAGGCCGACGACCTAGCACCAGAGCTGGGCAGGAGGAAACGAGCGGCTTGGGGAGCTTTCAGGAGCTACGAAGAAGACGAAGAACGTCCGACTCCGTGCGCACCTATTCGACTCCACTGTTCTTCCTGTGCGCCTCAGAGACCTAGGCCGTACGAGCACAGGATGAACCTTCAAGAAACCTCCGAAGTTAAGTCGGCGCTGACGTTCGCCAATTCGGAATACTGGTGCTTGATCTTGTTGTAGAAAATTAGGGGGTCGACCGTGTAGTACGTACCATTGGCATACGCTGAACGACGGTTGTAACAGACTGATCTCCACTGGATGCTAAAAGGCTTTTAGGAGGCCCACCAGCCCGTAGATAGTTTTTTCTCCGGAATACTCTGAGCTTGGTACGCCCACTTGGCTACTATGGCACGCGGCAGTGTTGGGTAGAGTTGTTGCCTGCGCTCGCTATTGTAACTGTCGCAGAAAGACGGTCTCCACACTGCAACTGAATTCACCGTCCTTTTTGCCCTCGTCTAAGGAGGCGCGTTGCTACTTCCTTCGCTCGCATGGGGTTAACCTTACGAAGCGAAATTCGTGTTTTTTCGCAGTTGCTTATATTGCCCTTCCTCGCTTAGTTGCGGCGTTTCTGGAATGTTAGAGCCACTTTTCCCGATCAAATGCCTGATCAGGGTGCAATCTAGCCACATTTAATGACTGATGCAGCTTGTCAAGCCACCGCTGCTTTGGTCGCCTTTGTAGCAGCCTTCTGGGCACATCAAGACTAGGACAGGTCTTTCTACTGATGCCCATTGATTATTGAATTCTTCCGGCAGATGTAGCAACGTCTATCGTTCCTGTCGTGTGCCAGTGTGGTCCAGTGGTCCCTCTTTCGCGCACAAGGGCACGAAGAGCGTCCCACCTTGTGTTTAGGGCTTTCACGAAGGAGTCCGACCCTCGCGTTGGTGGACATCCTGGTATGTCTGGAGATCCCGCGGGATCGAGTCGGTGACGAATTTCGTCCATCCGGCGTCTGTGAAACGCATTGCATGGTCGAGCACGTAATTTTCGACAACCAGTTGCCAGATTCATCAACGACTTACAGTAATCTAACGGTGAAAATACTGTCGAAATCCCTGATCGCGCTACTTACCAACAAGCAATATGGTGAGAATTGAAACATTTCACCATATCGCTTGTTGATAAGCCGCGCTGTCAGGGATTTCGGCAGTATTTTCACTGTTAGATTGCTGTAAGTGGTTGATGAATCTGGCCTCAGGATCATGCGAAAGCGTCCCTGATTTTTGAATGACGACTAGGCTTGGCGTCGTTCGAAGATCAGCAGAGGATTTATTGCACTTGCAAGGCTCCAAACATCGTTCTCCAATTCTTAGTAGTGCGACGCTGATTGCGGGCTCACCTTGCTTTAGTAGGGCCAGGTATCCGAGGCGTACGTTAGTGCAGAAGAAGCGGTGGAGCCGGAGGTTTTTCGCACCTTTTCTTAATAAGGAGCGTTTTTCAGGATCTCAGATTAGGGTGCTTCAAGGGGTTCTTCGATTTGATTTTTGGCGCATTTTATCCATCAATTTTTAAGGAAATGTGTGCGGTTGTCACGAGAGATATTCGCGTTGAAGCCATTCGACCCATATCGAGGCGAAGAACTGTCTCCCGGCAAGGACGTGCAGACCGATGCCCAGATTGACAACTTCATAAAGTGAGCTTTCGCGTTATATTCAGTCTTCCTGTTCCCTAATGAGTATCCATTTCCAGAAAGGAGTCAGCATCGGCCTACCATCCGTCGTGTTCGTGCAAAATGGGCTCGGAGAGCGATCGCATGGCGGTGGTTGACCCGGTGACAATGGGCGTCTACGGCACACAAAACCTGAAGGTATCCGCTGGAATGATGGTCGCAGATCGCTTTTAAAGGGAGTTTATGGGATTTCCTGTTCAGATGGTGGATGCGAGTATTATGCCATCGATTGTCAGTGGAAATCTGAATGCGCCGGTGGTGATGATGGCGGAGAGGGCGGCCGATCTGATCCAAGGCAAGTCGCTTCCGCCACTGGACGTGCCGATCTGGAGTCATAAGTCGAAGGAGAAGAGCTCTTAAATGCGTGTGTGATGTAGGCGTGTACGTCGATCCTACCACAATAGTATTCTGATGCTGTAGCTTCGTCCTAATTGCATTTATAATTAGCTCATATTAATGGTGCTGCTGTTGTTGTTGACAAGATGAGATGAGTGTACACTACGAGTGAATACTTGATGTGATATCGTAACTAATGTGTGGTGGTTATGAGAATAGAGACTATTAAGAGTTCTAGGGTCGTATTCGCCTTGTGTAAAGATGAAATAGGGCGCTACCGCCTCTGTGGCGTTGCTAAAAAATTATATTTATAGGTCGTTTCCTATCGCCTTGCCATAAAATCGGTAAATAAATTATTTGTATTAGAAACCTGTGCTGTTCCAAGTTGTTCGGATCAATATTGTACTTCGCTTGTGAAGATGAGCTTCTGTTGGGAGGTCCTCCAACGTGTTCCGCTGTTAGCAGCTTCGCTTTGAAGGATATGGCACTACCAAAGTTCGACTTCTGCGATATTGCCGCCAATCCGACCGGTTGGGGACCGCTTGGTTCACCGCCGGCGCTGGACACATCGATCCCGTTCCAACAGTACAACAAGGTGACGTTTTCGTGTTTACGTGATTAAATGATTCAATGCACTACGGCTCTGGGAGGCAATTTGTAACTCTTGAATCTAACGGAGGAAGTAAGCAAAATCAACAGGCTATATCCACTGCCAGGGTGCGTGTAGAGCAGTCGGTGGAGGTGCTGGCTGTTGCGTGAATCCGATACCGGGTTCTTGGTTTCGATTTCCCGCCCTGGCCAACCAAGTCATCCATCAAGTAGTCATGGGGTCGGTGAATTGGTACCAGACTTGTCTTGGAAGGATAAAGCGCTGACTTCTTCATCGGCTGGCCACTGTAAGTAATTGTATGGCCGAATACGCATTCAATTCGACTCTCGAAGTCCCGAAGAAGTAGAAGGCATGACGCATCTCAAAAAGGATTAAATAACGCCGTCCTTTACCCTCTATCGTTGTCCTGATAATTACTTAATTGCTAGTTTAACACATTGACGACCGCGCTGCAAATGGCGTGTCTGGCACTTGGGACCGCGCGCAGGGACCACACGGACGCCGGAGTCTCACTGAAACACTACTTCACGATATTCCAAATAAATCTCCCTCTCCAAGGGTTAGCCACACATTGGAGAAGGCTGTAACAGGTTTGGAGCAAACCATAAAAGATGTTTTTGCTGCTGTAAGAAGGTCTGCAAAGAAAAAGGACGCACGTCTGCCAGAATCGTGCAATTAAGGTGATCGCGTGATGTGGCAGGTGTTTGACGTACTTTTGCCTAAATTGTTTTCAAAATTTTTACAAGAAATGTGACTCGTTATTTCTCTGTATGACCATTTTTACAAGATGTGAGTAGCTGTTTGTGAATAATGCCGATCTTTGTGCAGCTTGAATAGCGTGTAGTGTTGATTATTTGTTTTTATCAGTGCTTAGAAGTAAATGACTGCCGTACCACAGTGCAGTAGCATTGCTAGGATCCACCATATCTAATGATTACTCGTAAACTACGAAAAAGGCGAGAAATGGGCCGTAGCGAACATTATAACCGCGGGCCGAAATCGGTCCGCGCGTTCCCATGCAACAGAAAAACTGCGGGTCGAAATCGGCCCGAGCGGTCGCCAATGGGTTAAATGCTGGTGCAAGTCTTGAGAAGCGGGTCCACACCACCCTGTATCTCTTTCATTAAGGACATACACAGCAAAAACAAGCTTCCTTCTACGATTATATAAACGTGTATTATTGCTCATGCAAAAATTTAGAGCGTGTTGGCTTTAAAAGCCTTTGGACAAATGACCTGGATGTTATAAATAGGAATAAGAGTGAATCTGCGCTCCAAATCTGCTCTTATACGCTATTTTTGGGAAGGGTTGCAGACGAGAAGTGTTTGATTTATGAAATCATCTTTGCTAACCCATTATTTAGAACAACAAGTTTGATTTTCTAACACCATTTCAAAATCTCCATGTCATGATTGGTTCAAGGCCAACTTAAAGATGGAATAGCATGTTATTCTTCGATCAGTGCACGTTTTTCTTTACTGGACGGAGGTCTCGCTCAATTACATTGTTGTGATAGGTAGGAGTACGCTATGGCCGGCCAATATGCCAAAAATTCACCCCAGCGCTATCTAAGATATATATCTAAGATAGAGGCAAGGGATAGATGGTGCGGTAGTTGGCGTATACGTGGTCATGACGTAATACATGACTTTCGTCTTTCCTAGAATTCATGTTCCGAGCGAAAAAAGAAGCTTCCTGAAAAATTACGTTGGCTACACAGTTTTAAAATCTAACTCAGAGCGCTATTTGTGCTTTAGAATTTATTCTGTAACGTTGGAGAGTCAAAATTCCGTTGAAAGGGTTCACAAGATTGGTGGATTCGCCAGTTGCAAAGCTATGTGATTAGTAGTTACATCATTTTATCGTTGAGATACTCGTTATATGGAAGTGGCCTGCTTAGTTTTCTGTTTCTGTCAGTCAAAAAAAAATCAGAAAATTTTCACTGTATTTGACTTTAGAAACTAGTAAATCAATTCTAGACAACCAAGGGAGTAAGAAATTAATCCCCAACCTAGAGGTGAAAATTTTGGGATGTGTATACAGCGCCAAGATTTTGCTTCAGTAATTATTCAGTCAGTTCTGTTTTTTAGGCTGATCGAATTGGTCGCGTTGCTGACTGGATTGGAGTCGATCGTTTCTTCTACAGACGAACAAATGAACGGTAGGATTACTTTCCTAGTACCGCAGAACTTATTCCTAGCCTCCAAAGCTCCCTACGGTAACCACAGTTTTGTCGCGATAATATTAAAACACGCCAGATTTGCGGGAAAAGTTTTGGTACGGAAATGTGACTCCCTTTGTTCCCATTTTCTTGATATAGACGGGAATAAGGGCAGCTTTATGGAGTTGTTTGCAGTTATAATGAACGGATGTATGGATCTGCGGCTAATGCAGGTAGTCAGTTTGACTATGTGCATGGTATGGACGAGAACAACTTCCAACTGGTGCGTCTCTTTTGGTCTAGGTTGGTATTTAAAAAGTTAGTAAAACTATTTGCATTCCGACTTATTCCAGGTCGACTCATCGAAGCCGGTTCAACGCAATCCTCAACGCAACTATCGCGCACGTCAGCTGCAGTTCAAGAAGCTGCTGCAGAAGGATCAGGAGAGACGTGAGCAGGCGTTGCAAGGACAGAATGTCAAGATGAAGAGGAGCATTGCCAAGTACGTGTCGTCCGTCTGGTTCTTTAGCTGTTGAAATGAGCTCCTCCCTTGCAAGTGATGGTGATTCTCTTTTCAGGGAGCAACAGCGCGCCTTCAAGATGTGGCAGCGTCGCGGAGGAAACGCCCGTCAAGGCCAGCGTGGTATGGGTGGGCGCTATCCTGGAGAGAGACCGAAGGTAGCTTAATATAATAGACTACAATGTTAAAGGATATACTAGAGAACGTCAACGAGTCCTTTCCAAACGTGTATAATAAGGAGACGGAATCTATCCTAGTCGGGGGGGGGGGACAAAACTTTAATAAAAATTGTGTAACCAATTGACTTCAGGCTCACAGAGCGGCTTTAAGAGGGCAAAGTGGGGCTCAAAAAACAAACAAATCACCGCCGTTGTAAATAGGTCTTCGCGGCAAAGCAAATTCTAAAACAACTGAGCGCCGCCTGACATGTTATAAGCCGGATCCACTATAGTGAGGGAGTGGGCACATATCTTTGTTTGTTTACAGCTGCGTCGAAACCAACTGTTTTTTTTTTGTGAATTTTGCCAGTTTAGGTCCTATTTTGTCCTATAGAAGTAACTCCGTGCATCCATAGTGAAATTGTTACATAATTTAAGTTATGTACCCTCTTCCCCCCCCCCCCCGTCCGTCCGGCTAAATCCAGGAGATGTAATGAGTAGTCATTGGATCCGACGCCGATTCGGATAAGATGTATCCGATTTTTTTAAGCTGAAAGGATTGTGCGAACAATGGGAATTTTGAAAGCCTCGATATTAGGGCGATTTAGTTAGGGGTGTTTTTTTTTTTGAAAATGAAGCAGTTATTCGGGTCATCCGAAAACCCTTGCTAAAGCTACTCTCAACTGAATCATCCCAAGATCTGGAGTTTTCAATAATGTCGTTATTCGAATATTTTTTCTTTTCAACAGGATTCAAAAAGTGACGAATTTGAATTATCCTAATCGGTGTCGGATCCACTGTCTAGTAATGATGAAGTGCTTTTAGTGCCCATTTTTAAAGCGAATTGTCCACAAACCTTCTCAGCGGACAGCAACGTTGTCCTTAATCCTTAAGTGGTGCACTTGCAATCCTTTTATTCAACCAAATGAAGTAAGCTGGTAGCTGGGAAGCGATCAGACATGTCATGTTTTTTCTCACTATTTTTGGGTTTTGGTACGGCGGATAGTGGTTGAATAAAATGTAAAAACTGTACGTACGTTGCGCTTTGACACTCCTACAGTTAGATCTTAATTTTAAGCAAAATTAGACGATGATAACGAAAAATTTTAAGCTTTGATTGGTACATTTTCAGAGGTTAAAGTGTATAATCTTAGGATCGACTGCCGTCCGTGCAAGTACGTCCAGAATGGCAGGTTATAGAAGAGATGGACTTCCCTCGACTACTGAAGCTAAATCTGCCAGGTGTAGGCACTGGCGAGGATATTGGCAAGCACCTCTATGGAACGCTGCACTTTTACGATAAGGTATGAGGATCTTTTGTTGAAAAATCGCAGCTTTCTAGTAAAATGTAGCGCAACAAACCTAGGACAGGTTAAAGTATGCTTAAAAGTACCCTCTTCCGTCACTTCAACGTTGTACTCGCTTCAGGCTATCGATCGCGTGTCAGTGAGAACGCCAATCAATCTGCAACGCTGCGGCGGTAACTTCTACAATGTCACGACAACGGAAGATCCAGTCATTGAGGAGTTGGCGCAGCAAGGAATAGGAAACGTGTTCGCCACCGACATCATTCTCGCGACCCTCATGACCGCGACTAGATCGGTGAGTTGGCGCTAGCACTTCTGCTTCGGATGGGGATCTATCCTAGTCGGCAAGGAGCATACAACCTTTTATTCCTCAAGCCAAGTTCGGTATTCTTGTCAACGAACACTTTATTTAGGTGTTTATTTTTTATCAGTAGTTTTGGAATCTTTCTTAGCACTTATATTAGAATATTTTCCATGCGTTTTGAGTGTCCCGACCTCTAGGAAGGGTAAGGCTGCTTCCGTACGGAGAGTGCTCAGCTGGGTCACCAGGTTAGTGAAGGGACTCCGGGGGTGTGGGCCATCCAAGCTGCTCGTATTCAAACCGCTCTCGTTGCTGAGTGGGGATTACGCATCGATCGAATGTCCATGTGGACGCCGACCCAACACACGACGGAACGGCAGCAACCGCACGTTACAGTATGGCCTATGTTATACTTCGGCGACGCTGTTGTCGGCAACGTCGGCGTCAATGTTACGCGGCTGCTACGCAGTGCGTATCAGCCCGCGCAACACAGCGTCGCCGAAGTATAACATAGGCCTATCCCGCAAACCTGCACATCAATTCGCAATTCAAACGGCAGCAGGGGATTAGCTTTAAGTAAGGCCAAATTCTGATTAGCTTGAACAGGCGATGAAATTATTCATACACTTGGACGCAACAGGGTTTAACTTTATACAGAATTATATAATTTCAGTGTTACCTTGTTTTGTCTATTTATCTTTCCTATTTTATTTTTGTTCTATTACATTAAATATTTTTCTTTTATTTGTTTCATAATTTATTATATTCTGCTTTCCTGTTCCATTTTCAAAGTCGTTTTCAAGAGTATTTATGTGGACTAGAATTCAATCACATTCCCAGGTGTACTCATGGGACATCGTGGCCCATCGAGTAGGAGACAAGCTCTTCTTGGACAAGCGAGATACTGGTGGCATTTCAAACCCTGTCGACGCGCTGACTGTGTCGGAGACGAGCGGTGACCCACCGTCATTCGAAGGTGCTGGAATCAATAACGCGAAGGTAATCACTAGGCGATTTGTTATAAAATTATTTCATGAAGCGCAGCGTTGTGTGAAAATCTAAGGTGCCACATTTTCGACGTGTGTTCTTCGGGAAAATGAGGGCTTCAGATCTTTTTGTCGAGGCCAGGTTATCTTGATAGCATGTGCGCATCCTTATTTGCAAACTGTAATTTTAGTATTTAATCTCATACATATTTTTTCTTAGGACTTGGCCACCGAAGCCTTGTTCATCAACCAAAACTTCCGTCGTCAAGTCCTGAAACGAAATGAACACCCGTACGTGATGGCCCATCCACGTGCGCCGTTTGAAGAGGAAGGCGGAGAGTCGGGCTGTGGTTATCGGTGAGGTTTTCTATTATTTTGACCTACCATTGCCTCGACGACAAATACCTCTATATGTAGTCACTACGAGGTCCTCTGACGAGCTGATGAGAAGGCGCTGAAGTGTTGTGAGATTGATCATGAGTAGGTTAGCGTTGTTGTGTGAGGGACAGAGTTAACGTCATATCATTCGCCATGAACTAATTCTGCTGATGTGTATGAGAGGCGTGATAAAAGTGACAAGGGATATTGGATAAAGGACGGTGTTACTCATTCCATTTTGGGATGCGCCATACATTCTACTTCTACGGGATGTCGTGGGGGGGGGGGTGATTAGAATGCGTATTCCTCCATACAATGACTTGCGCTGGGCAGACCATAAACAAGCCAGTGTTTTATCCTTCTCAGACAAGTCTGGTACCAATTCTCCGTACATCGCGTAGCTTTTCTCATTTATTGTCGAGTAGGAGAAGCAGTTATCGTCACCGTACTCATAGCCTGAGATGGATTCTCAGCTAATATTAGGTTGAGTCAGAAATATTGCAATATTTCTGTGTTTTTCTGGAATTCAAGGCAAACCTGCTGAAGTGTTATATTTTGTTTGAAAGCCTGCTTTTCGAAGAACACTATAAATTGAGAATCGCGATCTTTGAACTTTGCAAAGAATTTGTTGAAAAGTTTTAGTCTCTAGAACGATAACCACTCAACGTGAAAAAGTGCGTGATTACATTTTCAATCAGTTTAAGCTCGGCGGAAACCCAGCGCCGGAAAAGTTGCAGTGCATGTCCACCTACTTTGCTCGCAGTTTTCCCGAAGAATCCGTAGGAGCAATAGCAGCTGGCGGCAGCGATTGAGTTCGGCTCCTCAACGCATTTTCCACCGTTCAGGCAGTCTTCGTCATGATGGCAGTTGGCTGAAATTCAGACAGTGGGTGACTGTTTAGCAAAAAGGTCTTTTGCTGCCAGGAGCTTTTCGTGCGGCCCCACAAGCTAGTTCTTATAAAAGCAAACAAGATCACCTACTTCTATACTGACAAATGTCGCCCTTGTAGCCGTGTTCGCAGACGCATCGGTTGTTGACGAAGGTTCCATGGCCATTGCATTTATCGTCTTCTGAAAGTACAGTAGTTATAAGGGATAATGGAGAAATGACGGCGTTACTC
Source organism: Heligmosomoides polygyrus polygyrus (assembly GCA_947396885.1). Taxonomy (NCBI): domain Eukaryota; kingdom Metazoa; phylum Nematoda; class Chromadorea; order Rhabditida; family Heligmosomidae; genus Heligmosomoides; species Heligmosomoides polygyrus. The sequence goes on from OX377202.1 coordinate 86,542,655, forward strand.
AATCCTTTTTCGGACGCGCCACACATTCTACTTCTACGGGATGTCGTGGAGGCGATTTGAATGCGCATTTAGCCATATAATGACTTGTGGTGACTAGCCGATGAACAAGTCAGTGCTCTATCCTTTTCAGGCAAGCCTAGAACCAGTTCACAGACTCTGGGGGGAGGAAGCGCTTGGTTGGCCTGGCCGGGACCAAAAACTTGGTAGCGAGTGCACGCGGCAGCCGGTACCTCCTCTGACTGCCTTACACGTGCCCTCATGCCTGTTATGAATCACTTTTTGTTCGCATTCCAGTTTATTTGACCAAATCGCCCGCTGTAATAATAGTGGTTTGAAAATACCCTGAAGAAGCACTGGATTATCCGTCCGCTGATAACTCAAGAATTCAGTTTCACGTTTTGTCGGCCTCTACGGTACACTCTTGGGCTCGGATATTTTACTACCTATACATTGAAACATTTCCTGTTCTTATAGTTTACTAGCAATATCTACAGGTACCGCAAATGGACCCTTGGAAAGAATGCGAATGGCAAGCCGATCGAAGTGGTCTGTCGCACGGAGCATGACGGAGTTATGGTCAGTTTCCACCTTTATGGCAGACACGGTCAGGGGCTCTAATCGAAGGGTTCATTACAGCTTAGTCCCTCTGGAGACGTTCAGTTCTTGACGATAAAGTCGTTTAACGAGTGGGACAGTTCGCAATCAGGTGGTGTTGACTGGAGGTAAGCTCAAGTCTCGGTTTTCACCTAGACAATAGAATTCTCTAAAGCATGAAACTCCACTGAAGCGTCAGAATAGTTGTTCAAGTTTTGTTTTGTTCAGAGTGAAGCTTGACGGACAAAAAGGAGCCGTCCTGGCCACAGAGATTAAAAATAACAGCTGTAAGCTGGCTAAGTGGACCGTCCAGGTAGGGGATTGTGGCTGTATTGTAGCTTCATTCAACTGCTTAGCAAAAAGCATTGCTTTCAATGAGTTCAGGCGTTGCTGGCGAACTCGGACGCCATCAAGTTCGGCTACGTGTCCCGCATGTCCGTGCGTAACAGCGCGCAGCATGTGATTCTCGGCACGCAACAGCTGCGGCCTGTCGAATTCGCGCAGAACATTTCGATGAACATGGACAATGGATGGGGAATTCTTCGATGTGTGATTGATAGGTACGTGCAAGAAGAGGATTTGGTTTCAAAACTTAAAAGAAAATAGCGGGTTGTCGTCGTAGGTGAATATGACCACTGTCTGAAGGGATTATGGGATAGTAGTTCTGATCGAAGAAGGATATGTGATTCTTTGGTCGAGATGGGGTTTTGGAGATCATTCTGTCCGAGAATTTTTCTCAATTGAAACATAACAATGCTTTAGTACGTTTGTTTAAGCCAGGGCCGGCTGGTAGAGACACTTTATGTTATTTTTGGAAGTTTTGTTGCAATCAAAGCCCTTGCGCCTGGCGGCACTTGAACCCTCACCTTCTGTTTTCCAGGCAGCGATGCTACGCCTTACTCCACCGATGCTCTTTGACCGCACTTAACATCCGCGATGTCCTGAAGGCCTATCAGCACTCACTCGTGATATAGGGATGGGCCGGCCGCTGATCGCGGATATTACCTGCGGTCAAACAGCGTCGATGGTGTAATGCGTCGGTAGCATTGCTTCCCGGAAAGCAGAACGTGCGCGTTCGAGCCCGACCTAGCCCAAGAGTTTTGATCGCAATAAAACATCCTGTATCAGCGTCTGAGACGTAACAGTTGGAGGGACACTAGGTGTCTTTTACCAAAATCTTTCTAAAAACTGTTCTGGTTCCGATATCAAGTATAAACACAAACAGTGATGATTTATAGATGAAATTTATGTAAGCGCCAAAGGCATGTCAGTTTCTCGTCAAGTTGGACACTTTTCAAAAAATTGGAAATTGTCAATTAGATACTCTTCTAAGCTAGTTGGACGCTCTTCGAACGAAAGTGAACATCTATGTATATCGTTTCCACGTCAAGCTGGACACCTTTGAAGTACACTTTTCCAATCTAGCCTAAGACTTTTGAAATCAGAGCGAACTCTTCACCATTTGAAGAATTTCTGTTTGTATTGAGTATGACACCTTTTAGCGATGCAACAAAAGCACTGTAAAGAATACACATATCGTCACTTTGGTAGATCATGTAAGTGAAATTTCCCCTACCAATCAAATAAAAGTTGCGGCCAACTTTTTGTGTGTGGCGCGATCTGATCCCTTAATGCCTATATGCTTACCTGTTTAGGTCCCGTTTATAGTTCCGATGCCATGCGACGCGATTGCATGTATAGCGGCCAAACTGGACAATCAATGTAGCCACTATACGTGGCGTCGCATCGCTCCGCTTCGAAGTATGAACGGCCCTTAGGCTAGCTTAGAAGTGTCTAATTTGATTTGGAAAGTGTCCGATTCAATGAAAAAATGGGCAGAGACTCTCTAGAAAGTTTGGAATAATTTCTCGTTTGAGAATAATTGGTAAAACTTTTTTGAAGTTTAAAAATTCAAATATAGGTGAACACCACGCCATTGAAGTTGCTGGAATGCCGAAAGTCGAGGTTCTAATCCAGTGGCCGACTGGAGGTGCAACTTCCTCTGGACTGACTAAATTTGGTTTAAGGGCGTTAAAGGCCCACTTTTTGGATGCTTTGTTAGTCAGTTCAAGATGAACCTAGCTAATAGGTGTTTTTGGAGGGATCAAATCGGTCGTTATTTTCGCGTGGTTCAAAACGATTGAATATTCTGTGTTCATACTTCCGACTCCCAGCGACTCAATGACACGTATAGTGCCGAATTGATTGATCGCATCGCTTGATACGATATATTCAGCGGACAGCGCGTCAGGGTATGAGTGGGGATCAAGTGCAGAGCGTGGGGATTCAGAAAGTGTACCCTATTGTCGTTCAACATGCGTCAGGATTCAGAAGACGTGCCACAGACCTCCAGCTTGCGTAGGGTTTCCGAGTAAGGGGACCAGTAGGAGGGGATCAACAAAGGCGGACCACTAGAGGGAGGGGAGGGAATAAGGGGGAGCAATACTTTCCCTCAATATCGTCCAGTGTGCGTCGGGTTTCTGAATACTTTCGAGCACCGGTTTGGACTCTCATGACCTGTTTCTCGACACGTCGAGAACGGGCACTTCGAAGAATAAATCGAGTACATGCGATAGAGGTGGGCTTCATGGGAGCACTGTAAATTCTGACTCACCATATCCCGTTGCACTAATCTATATAGTGAAACAGTTTTTTTACTGTAGTAACCGTAAGAAGGCCTAAAGAAGAAAGGAGGAAGGTTCTTCTATTCTCTGGGTTTGTGGGCGAAGCCCGCAACCAGACCTTTGGCGGCCGATAGGCTACTGAACGTCCGGGAGTGATACATACCGATAGCAGCCGGGTGACCTTCACGGAGATTGCATGTTGAACCGATCTTCTTATTTATAATGAGGGGAGGCAGGATGCTAGCCAACCGACATCACTGGAGAAATGGTAGGTTTTGGCGGGCTTGCACCAGCTTCTGTCGAAGCGACAACGCTTCTCGCATCAGAGGAACGTGGCGGCACATCTGGGGGCAGGTTCCAACTTCTCTCTTCTTAAAACGTCGGCAGGAAGTTATGTTTGTCAATATGTTGTGCCGCTCGAGGTTTTGGTGGATCTTTATTTAGTGGCCTGACGTTTCGACTTCCCATCGTCTTCAGAGCCGCATAGAATCTAACACAGAGGCTGATGTTCGCCCACGTTATATAACCTGTAGAGGCGAAGTCCTATAGAGTATCTACTGGTCATATAGCATGGTCTAACATCAGCCACTGAGACGGCTCCAATACGCCACAAAAGACGACTGGGAGTAGAAACCTCAGGCAACGAAATAAGGATTTACCAAAACATTGAGTGGCACAACATGCTGACAAACATAACCTTCTATGCCGAGGTTTCAAGAAGAGAGAAGTTGGTAACTGCATCGAAATGTTCGCCACGGCTCTTCTCTCTCTGTTGCGAGAAGCGCTGTCGCTGCGTCAAAGGTGATGCAAATCCGCCGAAGCCTACTATTGCTCAGTGGTATCAGTCGACCGGTATCCCTCTGCTCTTCATTACAGATAGGAAGATCGGATCAACCTGCAGTCTCAATGAAAATCACCCGGCTGTTATCGATCGATGCAAAGGATCTGTTTACAATAGTATTTTTAATGAAAAATTCAACGGCACTCGCATTTCAGCTGCATGCGTCAACCTCAAGGCAAGTACCTGCTGATGAAGGACCCTCAATCACCGGTAATAAGGCTCTACTCTCTACCAGAAGGAACGTTCGAGAGCGAGCAGGATTCGAACGATGAGCACGGAGGAGACTCGGACGACAGTTAAACTCCCCTGTGATCCGAAGGTTTTATTGGAGGGATGGATTCTGCTGTTGACTTCAGTTTTAGTGGGAATTGTTAAGTGATGATGATGTTTCGTTGAATAAAGCTATATTTTTCTCGACGAGCGGTCATGTTTAGAAGGTTTTATCACTATTTCGAACAGACATCACATATATTTAATACATTACAATGAAGGCAGTAACGAGAACAAGTAGCAGTATCGTGGAGGATCGAGCTGAGTCGTCGACGTCGTGGTAGACATGAGGAGGTGCTGTCGTTGTGGTTGGCGGTGCTGGTTTTCGTGAGCTCGTCACCTTGGCAGTGGTCGCAGTGGGCGGCGGTTGCGTTGGAGCTGGTTCGGCTGAATGAAAACGATTACATCTGTCCAAGGCGCAGTGGTGGAGGACGTCGTTAGCGCCTGAATGACTAGCTCGGGTTCAAGACCGCACGCGAGTCAGAGTAACAAGGGATTTCTGTGCACTTACCGCCAACGATTCTCAACGAGACCTATGTGGTTCTCTAGGGAATCGTACTAGGAGCACAGTGGTAATTTTTTTGCGGCGGGTCATGCCGCTGGGTGCTACAAAAATGGCAAAATATTGTGCGTAATAAACCGGCCTCGCTTTGCAGTGGGCCCGAGAGGAATGGAGGCCATCTGGCTGACCCGTGTGCTGAAGAAATTCTAGCCCACGCCTCGGTTAAAATTTTGGTAATCTGCGGACCCCGCTTCTACAGCATTCCAGGGGTTTCGATGAAAAAACTCAGGGGGGGGGGGCACTTTTTAAGTTGCTCCCTTCGTCAAATTGTTTTTTCCGCAAATGGTTCGACAACGACGGAAACAGTCCGTCGAAGTAACGGCCGGTGAACACGGTGGGTGGGCAAGAACATCCGAAACACTGGTGTTTCTTCCGAGTCTCCCTTCCAACGTGTAGGCGCGCATTGTCGTGAATGAAGAAGACCTTGTCTTGTCTCCCACGAAGAGCTGCTTCAACGCGGTCCAGCTGCCTGCAGTAGACATCGCTGGTGACAGTAGTGCTTGCATGTAGCAGCTCCCAGTGAAAGACTCCTTTGCAATTCCACCAGACCAGAGCATCACATTTTTTTTTTCGGTGAAATTCCTGTCTCGGAGTTCCTACTTTGCCGCGACTGAGCCACAGACGCTTTCGCGTGTGGTTAACGCAGGCTACCACTTTTCGTCCCTAGTCACCAGTTTCTCAAGCGAAGAAAAATTCCGCCGTAAAGTCAAGAAGTTCATGCACGCATCTTAGCGCACCTGTAGCTGATGACCGCTAAGTTCATGCATCATCCATGTAGGATATCTATATCTCTTCCCAGGGCCACGTAGGTGTCCAGCTATGGTGGTGTGATTGCACTCGAGATCCTCTGCCAATTGGGTGCAACGCCGTGGGATCCTTCTTAGCCAGCTGCAGAAGGCGCTCCTAATTCGATGCGACTGGCCTTCCAGACCGCGGTTGGTCCTCCAAGCAGAAGTCTCTGTTCTTGAATTTCCGGAACTGTACTTTTCCTTCAATTCACTGCGACTGGCCTTCCATAGGAGACAGTGGTAGGTCCCCTCGTTCCACATATGTTATGCGACTCCTGAACTGCTTTGCTCTTTGAACTCGTAAAGCAGAAGCAGTCGTGAACGATTTTCTCTGCTATAGTCGTAACGGAATATGACGACAGTAGTGGTAAGAGCAGGTCAGCCTATAAAAACGTTGTTGGGAGAAGTCTTCAGAACACGTTTCAAAAATTTGGCGGAACGCCAAAGTGAGTGGCGCAAACTTTCCTTCCAACCTAACATTGTATTCCTCAGAATGCCAAACGGAGGTCTGGATGCCTACTACAACACAGTAAGGGCCGGATCAACATATCTCGCACTGGAGAGCAACATCAGCCCTACTTCTGAGTCTTTTGTATCTTTCAAACGAGTCGCAAAACATGCTCTCCTACAGAATTAGTGAGATTGCTGTTTCAAATTACTGAGTTACAGTTACACGTTTTATCCTTTCTCGCTATGTTTCACAGTGATGTTTAAGTTTGGTTGATGCTATGTTGTATTTCTCACAACTGTCTTTTATGGTCGTAATAAATTGAATTGAATTGAGTTGAGTTATCGAGCACCTTCGTGCTCTTTAAACGAAGAGGATCCACTGGGCTATTTTGGCACACGACGAGGGCCAATGAAGAGCATTGCTAGTCGTCAGTATTAAGGGTCAACGGGACAACAAATGGTGATGCCTATAAAACATCTCATTCTTTCCCATGAAGAGAAGATAGGCAGTATAACGGCTGGGCAGGGAGGAGTCTTTCTTAAGATGCGACACGACTCAAACAAGAACACGAAGGTAACTCAAAGGCATTGCGCCTAGTAGTGCATTTGAAGAAGGCGCCGGCCAATGCACGCATCTCAGATCAACGATGTTTGCTCGAGTCCCGCCCAAGCCAACCAAGCCTTCCATCCCTGTGGAGTCAAAAGACTGATACCACACTTGTGCTAATTTGTGCCACACAACATCTTCTTGAAACAGCATGCGTGGCGCCTCCCAAAAGTGATTCATTTATCCTTTCTCCTAAAATATCCAAAGGAGCGAAATCTCCGAACGATCGATATTCCTCGAGCGAGAAGAATCCAATGGAGCACTCTGGCACGCAACATGGAATGGCGACGCTGCTAGCCTCAGGTCAGGCAACTCGAGAATCAACGAAACGACAGGCAACAGCCAAAGGAGTTCTGTTTGTTGTGAAGAGAGTAGTGAATTACTAAGAAGTGAAGGTCGTGAGTGTAGCTATCTTAGATTCTGATAAACGATACGCAAACTGAGCGGTCTTACCTGCAGCGATATTGACTCCGAAGGCGACGTCTCCAGGTTTCGGTAGCTTTACCGGTATGGTGAAGTCTATCGGATGAACGCCTCGATTCTTACCTGGAAGACGACTGAATAATGCAAACTATTCACCATTTTTAATCTGACGAGGTCATACATCCCGTTGCTATGAAGATCTAAGCTATAAGCGAATAGGGCTCATCGTCTCTAAGGCGGTATTTATATTAGCTGATCGAAAAGTCTTGCAACACTAGCACAGCAATATTCAAATTTGTTCCTATTTGCTAAAACAAAAACTCAGTCCACGATATATTCCTCATCCAATTCTATTCTGCCCCATTATTCAGGCAGCCTTTTCAATTCCTTTCCGCCAGAATTCCAAAGGCTGTGAGGAAAAGAATTCAGAAACCTCCATTTCCAGTTGACGTCGATCATCGAACTCTCTACCTCAAAGATACTGCTTCAGAGCTCTGAACAGGTGGTAGTCAGAAGGAGCGAGGTCCGGAGAGTACGAGAACTTCCCAGCCCAACTCCTGGACGCGTTGTCGTGCAGCAGGTAGACATCTTCTCGTCCTGGACGTTTTTGGCGCATGGCGTCGGCCAAGTTCTGGAGCTGGGTAGCATATACAGATGCTGCGACTGTGGTCTTACTATCCACCAACTCCCAGTAAAGCATGCCTTCTGAGTCCAACAGGCGGGCGTCCGGAACGAGGTCGACCTTCGAGAGAGATATCTCCAGCCTTGAAGCGCTGATGCCAACAGGCCGCTGTGGAATAGTGATTGACTTCCTCCTTGAATGCAGCGCAGATGTTGGAGGCTGCAGTTCTTGCCGAATGGCCTTGCAGAAATTCGTAGTAGACGATAGGTTGTAGGATGCTGCTGCCTATAGTTGACTATGTCGCTGTGTTCCTACTCGACGAGGCCTTATATAGTACGCTTGAGGAAGCTTCGAGAATGTACCGTGACGTCACCGCACAAAATAAGTACTGTAAGAGCTTTAACAAATTTAACAGACAGTAGCATAAAGTGTTGCAAGACTTTCCGATCGACCCAATACTTCAGACGCCGGGCGACGCTGCTTTATGAAAGATACACAGTTCGCGTTGACGATCGATATTGATAGCTTTCATAAGCTCGCGATGTTCCGCGATGGAATATTCGTTTTTTTGCACTTTTTTATCTGATGTCTGTCCTATAAGGCCATTACAATAAAATAAAATGAAATAAAATAAAAGTGTAAATGCTGGCGGAACATATGCTTCATACTTTTGGAAAATGATGTGCTCGTACCTAAAAGGCAAAGAAATGCCAAATAAATCGAGAGGATCGTTATTCACCATGAGCTCACTAAACCGCAAAATTTGTTGCAGCAAAATGGGAATTAGTTATTGTTCTTTCTTTGTCCTTGAGGTCGAAGAAAGAGTGGACGGAATTCTTTTCACCCAAACCTCGCCCAGAGTGTTTATTTGGAGGCTGATCACGAAATTAATGTCTGTTTTTGAAATTCGGCCGATTACGGTAGGTTACGGTAGGTACGAGTGACTACGGCTGTCGAGGTCATAATCGCCTACTTCGCCGAGACTTTGGCTATAGGGGTTATCTGGGGTGCTGATTACGAATCTGACATCCGTTTTTCGTATTACGTAGGAGTACGGTAGGTTATGATAGGTGCGGGTGACTAGCGTCATGATGACTTAGTCAGCCTTAGTCACCCATGCCTACTGTGACCAACCGTAATACGCCAAATTTTCAAAACTGATATCAAAATCGTGATCAGAACCGCCAAATTACCCCCGGGCGAAGTTTGGGAGAAATAGGTGAATATGGCCTAGATGTCCTTAGTCACCGGTGCCTACCGTAACCCCACAATCCTGGAGGTCGAGCAGAGCTCGAACAAAATTCGCCCAAAGTTCGCCAATGGGGGTTATTTAGGGTACTGATCACGAATTTGACATCCGTTTTCAAAAATTCAGCCGACTACTGGGGGTTACGGTAGGTACGAGTGACTACGGCTGTCGAGGTCATATGTAGTCACCGATTTCGTCGAAAATTTGGATATAATGGTTACCTAGGATGCTGTATACGAATCTACATCCCTTTTTCGTATTACACTGAACGGTAGCTGCGGTTAAGGAACGCTTTAGAATGGATTCCTGGAGGCATCCCTTGAGGCGATCGCTGCGGGACCACTAGCATACTGTGCTTCTACCGTATTTGCCCATTCTGTGAGTTGCTAGATTCGTAATCAGCACCCCGGATAACCTCCATAGACGAAGTTTGGGCGAGGTCGGTGATTATTACCTCGACAGCTTTAGTCTACCGTGCCTACCGTAACCTACCGTAATCGCCGAACTTTCAAAAAACGAAAAAAAGTTTTTGACCTTGCCGGGAAATTTTTTATGAAAAAACACTCACTCCCGTGGTACTTCAGGATGTCGTCCGTATAGAAGGGCGCTTTGGAATTGGACCGTTCGAGAGCTGACGGCGCTCCATGCGCGTAGGCATCCTGTTGCTGGCCTTTGGCCCAGACGACGAACATCCGTCCCGGGCCGAGTGGGTGATCAGTGGGTTCGATCTCTGGAAAATAGGATCTGTTGACTGGTTCGATCCCTTGAGGTGAAATGGCACAATTACCTTGGATGGGTCTTCGGAACATGACAATCGTTCGTCCGTCAAGCTCACGACCAGCCACAGCAACCAGCGACATTTCACCTTCGTACCTGGAAGGGAAAGCTTTTAGAAACTACAGAATCGCGAAACAATGTCTACAGACTCATGGTGGACGCTTTGCTAGACTAGGATTAGTTTACTTGCACTTTATTGGCTTGTCGTTAATGCGTCCCACATGGGAAGATGAACCCGCCTTCCCAAATTGCATGGAACCGGCGCACCATTCGTGATTGGTTGATACGCATGTTCTTGTCGCCCCGCCTTCCTACGTAGGCGAGATTACCGACATTTACAGCCTCATTTGTAACTAAGAAAGAGAACTACTAATTTGGACCACCTTCAGTCCATATTTATTCAGATGTTGAAACGGGAAAAATTAAACAATCGAACGCAACGCGCTTCACCAACCAGAAGTCCTCTAGCGGGGTGGATCGATCCCTGGAATAGGAGTCTTGCACTCGAGTACGTCCGTCTCGTACGGCGCCGATCACCACGTCAATGCAGTCCATGGCATGGAGCGGTGCACGCAGAGCTGAGTCTACTGTAATACAGGAGAATTAGGGATTAGGGGGTTAACTGTAGGATTTTATTATTTACTAAAATAGAAACTCTTAAGCGGTTGTAAAAACTACATTTAAAAAAATGTTGTCCTTGGCAGTGGCTAAATTTTCTCAGCACAGAGGTTGCTCATACGTTTTCTATCCAGTCTCTAACGCTGAACATGGCCTATGCTAGTCATTAGGGAACTCTGAAATATTCTAATTAATTATTTTTAGTTCCTTATACTATCATATTATAGAATAAGCCGCTAAGCACTAAGTCATACTATCGATGGGCGCCGTCGGAAAAATTATAGCCATCAAATAGGGGAAAATTGGGGAACTGGTCATAAAATAGCGAAAAATGTCCAGACGCCTTCTACGTGCCAGAGGTCCAGAAGACGTGCCGAAGACGTCGCTCAACGTGCATGGAGAATCAGAAGATGTGCGGAACATGTCGTGCACTAAGTGGGATCATTGAGAGGGGCCAGAAGCAGTAACGGGGATCAATTCCAGTAAGGGAGGACCAGTAGCGGGGAACCAATACCAGTAAGGAGGGGAGGGGAGGGGATTAATGAGGGAGCAGTACCAGTAAGGGGGGGGGTAAGGGCGAACCATTAGGGAAGGACAGTAGAGGGGACTAACAATAAGTGGAATCACTAGGGAATGACTAACAAGGGAGGGTCTGAACGGGAGGAGCGTGTCATAGGGAGAAAAAACTTTTGAAAATGGTATAGACGACAGAATCCCCAAATCTCAACCAGTCATTTGAAATGCGAAAATTCAGTAGCGCACAAGAACCAAGCCACTGACCTTCCTCGCATGAAGCAACCCCACTTCTACTGCGCTCCGAGCCGCTTGCCGGCAGAGGCATCGCGGGCGTACAAGACCCCCAAACTCGTGCTGAGCCGTATTCCTATGAGGTTCCAAGGACCCCTACTCCTTTGGTTTAACGACATGACAAAAAATAAACACATTTTAATACTAATTGAAGAGTGGGGATTCGCCCCATATGACTTGCTTCCCCCGTTCAGACATACGCTTCGAACCCTTCCCTTTTAAGGGGGAACCTGTGAAGAGGGAACTAAAGGGATCAGTAAAGTGATCACCACTTACTTTCAGTCTAAAGTCTCTCAAATTATACCAAATCTCCCTTAAACAAAATAATATTCCAACCATCTTGGGGAGTCTGCAGTTTATCCTATAAGAAGCTCGTTTCGATTTGGAAGAGTTCGCTTTGATTTCAAAAGTGTTAGGCTTAGGCTTAGAAGACTGTCCAATTTGATTTGAAAAGTGTCCGATTCGACGGGAAATATAATATCTGCACGTTTGTTGGCTCTCTTCGTCGCCTAGTTAGTGTTTATTCATTTATCCATCTATCCGTCTACTCATTCATTTACTTATTTATCCATTGATTAATTTATTTATCCACTTAATTGGTTTTTTATCGTTGCATACGTGATTGTAGTGGAGCTTGGGTGCATAGCCAGTACAAGGCTGTGCTCTCGATTTTTTTAAAAATGTATTCGAATGGTTTCGAATGCTCACAAATTTAGAACATTCAAATCAACGGCTTTTCTGATTAATCGAATCGAAACCGAATAAATTCGAAAAATGCGGTTTCCTGAATATATGAATTCGAGGACAATCAAAGAATGCAATTTTTGAAATATTCGATTTCGTGTATTCAAACTCAAATAAAAATCATTCGAATGCCTATAGGACAAATAGGACATTCGAGCACAATTATGATAGCCAGTGTGAGCGATGCAGTAAGTAAACAGAGACGAGGCACTACTCACGCAGTCCGTTGTTCCTCGGCATGACTGGACGTGGTCCTTCCTGGGCGACTTTCGCTGGCGGATGATCGCGATCAAAGATGGCTTCGCGTTGTTGTGCTTCTGTTTGTTCAGCCGTTGTATCGATCTGAAGACGAATCTTTTCGTGAAAACAGTGAAGCCCGAAGGACAATGACAACAACTGCAATGCAGGGAATGGGCAAGGGCCAGGTGTCATTTTCGTGAAAGAATCACTCGAGGTCTAGAGAGATTAAAGCCCTCTGTAAACGCTGTACCAAGGGTCCTTCCCCAACAACATTGGAGTTCTAGACAAGCAATAGGTTGAATAGCTGAGCACCAGCTAAATTGCTAAATATATGTAGTATAAATAGTGGTGGCTAAGCACCGTAAGCTGTCACAGCAATGTTTTGTTGTGATCAAACTTCTAGCGCCAGGCGGGACTCGAACCCGCACCTTCCTCTGACCGGGCGGGAATGCTCTACGGCATTACATCACCGGCGCTGTTTGATCGAACGCAACATCCACACCTTGTGGGACCCATTAGCAACCACCCGCATATCGGGATGCCTCAATATATCGGGATGCGTAGAGCATTCCCGCCCGGTCAGAGGGAGGTACGGGTTCGAGTCCCGCCTGGCGCTGGAAGTTTTGATCGCAACAAAACATCGCTGTAACACCTTACATTCTCGGTACCGGCCAATTGAGGCTTAAAGAAACTGAATTAAATACCGTATGCCTTTTGCAGGTAGATAGGGAGGATAACGAGTGTGACTAGCGATAAATCACAGAATGCAAGAATACCAGCACCGACGGAGACCGAACCCGTGACCACCTCCTGCTAGGCGAGAGCACTACCACTGCGCAGCTAAGGCCTGCGCTAATTACGAGTAGCTCTGCCCATCGCTTCATCAGCGTTCGCGACATGCAGTCGAGAACGCGGAGTTTTGCCGGCCAGTACTCGATGAGGAGGTCCATTTAGCAAAATCGGCCCGCATATTTGTAATCAGCGTTTGAAGCACATTCATTGGTCTCTTTACATAGAGAGCCGAAGGCATTCCCTGGTAATAAAAGCACCGGTTCTGTTGTTAAACCTTTTTATCGATTTTAGTTAATTTATTTAAAATCGTTTTTATAAGATTAGATTTTATTTTTAGGTTTTAATTTTGTTGAATGTTCCAGGGTGCTAGAACCAATGAGCTTCACATTGTCGTTTCATTTGAGCCTTAAGCTTTGCGCCACGACTTGGAATTCGTGGCGCAAAGCTTAAAGGTTACTGTAGCTTTAACCAAATGTTTGTTGTTAAGGGAACCGGATTGAAGTCATACATGGATGGGCCGCGACGGTGGTGGCACGATAATCGGCGGCATCTGGACTTCTGAAGAGCGTTTGTTGCGAACTCCTGAAAAGGTTGAATAGTTTTCAACAAATGTTTTCACTCGTACATTTGTCAAATGCGAAATGGCATCTAAGCTGAGACCTGTCAATTAAGTAAGCACTACGACTAGCGCGACTGTAGCCGTAGCTAAGGACTAAGGGATTCTGCAGCCTTTTGGACGGTGACAGCACTTTTAGACCCTTAATCTACGGTGGGTCTAGTACAACCGTTCTAGATATCACACATTATTCGAACGACATCCACAGAAACAAGTATTCTTAAACGTCTCACCATCAGCGAAGAGCTCACCCTCTAGGTCGGGGAACAGTCGGCAAGACTTGTCCAGACCCTCCGGTCGCCATCCCAGCGATACCCAAGAGCTTGATGCGTAATCCATGATGACCTCAACGTCTCCCTAAACGATGGAAAATGTTTCACTAAAAAGTGGCTTTCTTAGGCGTGCATACGTCAGCCGTGTCTACCTTGACTTTTCGGAAGTAGACAAAGTCGTTGTCGCTGAGTTTCTCCTTGTTGTAGCAGTTCGGATCGAACATACCGTACATCGCGTAGCTTTTCTCGTTTATTGTCGAGTAGGAGAAGCAGTTATCGTCACCGTACTCATAGCCTGAGATGGATTCTCAGCTAATATTAGGTTGAGTCAGAAATATTGCAATATTTCTGTGTTTTTCTGGAATTCAAGGCAAACCTGCTGAAGTGTTATATTTTGTTTGAAAGCCTGCTTTTCGAACAACATTATAAATTGAGAATCGCGATCTTTGAACTTTGCAAAGAATTTGTTGAAAAGTTTTAGTCTCTAGAACGATAACCACTCAACGTGAAAAAGTGCGTGATTTCATTTTCAATCAGTTTCAGCTCGGCGGAAACCCAGCGCCGGAAAAGTTGCAGTGCATGTCCACTTACTTTGCTCGCAGTTTTTCCCGAAGAATCCGTAGGAGCAATAGCAGCTGGCGGCAGCGATTGAGTTCGGCTCCTCAACGCATTTTCCACCGTTCAGGCAGTCTTCGTCATGATGGCAGTTGGCTGAAATTCAGACAGTGGGTGACTGTTTAGCAAAAAGGTCTTTTGCTGCCAGGAGCTTTTCGTGCAGCCCCACAAGCTAGTTCTTATAAAGGCAAACAAGATCACCTACTTCTATACTGACAAATGTCGCCCTTGTAGCCGTGTTCGCAGACGCATCGGTTGTTGACGAAGGTTCCATGGCCACTGCATTTATCGTCTTCTGAAAATACAGTAGCTATAAGGGATAATGGAGAAATGACGGCGTTAGTCAATCCTTTTTCGGACGCGCCACGCATTCTGCTTCTACGGGATGTCGTGGGGGTGATTTGAATGCGTATTTCTCCATACAATGACTTGCGCTGGGCAGACCATAAACAAGCCAGTGTTTTATCCTTCTCAGACAAGTCTGGTACCAATTCTCCGGAGGTATGGAGGTTTTGGTTTGCCTGGGCGGGAAATCCGAACCAGGAACTTGGTATCGGTTGCATGCGGTAAACGGCACCTCCTCCGACTGCGCCCTGTAGTAGTTATAACTAGTATGTAATTACGTATATAGGGCACTTATATAGGGCGGTGGAGCACAGCATCGATGTTGATGATACTGAAACTACTAGCGGACTACTGCAGGCGGGTGGCTCATCACAACGGCGTAAGGTGGCGTGTAATTCGTGTAATTAAATTTTCGTGCGCAATTCGTGCGCAAAGTATATGGTGAGAACGCTCTTGATTTTATTGGAGTAAAAAATGTTATTGAAAAATTCACTAGTTGTAAAGAAGTGGTGGGAAACAAAACCTTTTGATTGTGCTCCGTGCGGATGAGAGCGCATAAATACTGAGCCGGGGTAAGCAATCCAGGATGTGTTCAATTTTGACACAAATGGTGTGACCACATCCTTAAATTTCTTGAATTCGCACGGGCTTTCTCCGCCAAAAATTAAAAACTTTAGAGAAAATTTCGTTGCAAATCTATCGAGAGAAGTCCATCCAAATTTCCTCAATAAAGTCCAAGGAATTTATCAAAAGTCCTGAAAGATAAAAAAACCTAGGTTGCCCTCCCTTTTTTTCGGAGTAAAACGGCCAGGTTTGGAAAAAAAATACAGGACGGAGGCTCCTCTTAAGACTTCACCGAAGTTTATGTTGAACTACAGGGTTAGAGTAGATCATCAGTGGGCAAAAATCCAACCATCTATAGGTGAATTTCCAATAAGTGACATGATTTTCGCCCTTCTATCGCAATTTGAACCTCGGTTCAAAAACAATTGCGGATTCACCTCTGTTCCGGTGGAGGAACAACTACTCGATGTGTTGTTGTTCCTCCACTTTAACGGAGGTTCACCCGCATTCGTAGACCGCTAGGGGTGCGAACTAGAGTTGAGCTTTTCGACTTTTTTCGAAAGTCGAATAATCGAGTAACTCGATTTTTTGAAATTTTCGAAAGTCGAAGTCGAATAACTCGACTTTTTGCTGCTCTCGAAAAGCGAACAATCGTATAACTCGACTTCGAAGGCACGTTCCATAGAGAACCGAAAGAAGACAGAACAAGACCACAATTGTGGATGAAAAGAGTTGAATTTAGGAAGACAACTGAATAATCGTTTCAATCCAATTAGAAGACCAGAATAACAAAATACTTGGTCATTTCTTTCGGGAGTGGTGTATCTTCCCCCGGGTGGGAACATAGCCCAAACCTAACTAGGAATGCTTCCTCAGCTAGCGTTCGTCGCCGGTGCCGTACGCTGGACGTGCGAGCCACGCGGCCTGCCGGCTTCGCCGGCTTCGGGTACAGCATATTTTTTCAACACACATATAAAACCAGGTTTGTAAGGTAGCCTTTACCCGATTATGTTCAAGAGTCAGCTCTTTGATCACAAGTCGCAATAGAATCAGTGTAAAGGCTAGGACGTCACCCGGAAGTGGAGCACAGAACCCCCGCCCGAGTTCTGTGGTCAGTATGCGAGGGCTACCGAGGGCCGAACGACCTCGGCTAAAGAAGCTAGTTCGACTGGGGACTCTGAATGTGGGAACGCTGACCGGGAGATCTAGGGAAGTGGCTGACCTGATGAAGCGCAGAAGGATACAAGTCCTGTGTCTGCAGGAAACGCGATGGAAAGGGGCGAAAGCCAAGGAGATCGGAGAAGGGTCAAGCTGTACTACAACGGAGAGGACACCAAGATGAACGGGGTAGGGATAGCTGTCGCGGAGTCCCTCAAGGATTCAGTAGCGGCTGTCCAAAGAATAAACGACCGCATCATGTCACTGCGGCTGGACACGAAGGAGGGTTACTGGACCATCATGTCTGTCTACGCTCCGCAGACCGGATGCTCCGAGCACGACAAGGATGACTTCTACCTCTCGCTCGAGGAAGCCATAAGGTCCGTACCAGAAGGCGACTACCTCTCCATAGCAGGGGACATGAACGGGCATGTGGGGAGTGGCAGAAGAGGAGTGGAAAGGGTTCATGGAGGAAAAGGGATCGGCCTGGTAAACCCGGATGGAGAACGAATTCTGGATCTGGCTATCGCCCACGACCTGGCTGTCTGTAGCACCTTCTTCGCGAAGAGGGAGAGCCAGAAGGTGACCTATGCTAGCGGAGGAAGAAGAACGGAGGTCGACCACATCCTGGTTCGAAGGGCTGCCCTGAAAACAGTCCGGAATGTGAAGGTCATTCCGGGAGAAGACGTGGCATCACAGCACAGACCCTTGGTAGCCGACCTTAGCATACCTCTACCCACCAGGCCCAAAGTGAGGACGGAACCCAGGATCCGATGGTGGAGACTGCGGGGTTCAGAGCGGAACGAGCTACGAAGGGCAGTGCTCGAAGCAGGCCTTCCAGATCCAGCTGGTCCCGTGAATGAGACCTGGAGGAGGGTAGCCGAAACAATCCTGAGATGTGCCAAGGAAACCCTGGGAGAAACAAAGGGAGGAACCAGAGGGAATAAATCGGCATGGTTCTGGAACGAAGAGGTGCAGGCTGCGGTGAAGAGGAAGAAGGAGGCCTACAAGCTGTGGCAAAAGACGAGGGCACCCGAGCATCTCACAGCCTACAGGAAGCTGAAGAGGCTGGCAAAAACAGCTGTAGCGAAGGCAAAGAACGCGGAAATGGATGCCCTGTACGAGAAACTAGACGGGCCAGAGGGAGAGAAGTTCGCCATCCGCCTGGCAAAGGCGCGTCATAGAGCTAGCCTCGACATTGGAGTAGTGAAGACTGTGAAGAGTGCTGACGGTAGAGTGTTACGGAAGCCGGTCGAGGTCAGAGAGAGATGGGAGGAGTACTTCAAGGAACTCCTGAACGAGGAGTTCCCTCGTCGGGAGGCCGAGGAAGAACAACCAACGGAAGGACCCATCCCACCCTGGACGCAAGAAGAGGTTCGCAAGGCCATACGGAAGATGAAACTCGGAAAGGCAGCAGGGCCTGACGGTGTGCCAGTAGAGGCTTGGAAGGTGCTCGGGGACCTCGGAATCAACTGGCTGACGCAGTTCCTCAACAGAATCACGAAAGAAGGTAAGATGCCGGATGACTGGAGGAACAGCACCATAGTCCCCATCTTCAAGCAGAAGGGAGACGCTTCCGAATGCTCCAACTACCGAGGGATCAAACTGATCTCACACACGATGAAGATCTACGAACGACTGGTCGACTCAAGGCTGAGGGAGATGGTACCCATCTCCCAGGTGCAGTGGGGCTTCATGCCTGAGAGGTCCACCACAGACGCCATCTTCATCGCTCGTCAGGTGATGGAGAAATATCGGGAGAAACGAAAACCCTGCTACCTGGCATTCCTGGATCTGGAGAAGGCCTACGACAGGCTAGCTCGGGCCGTAATCTGGAATGCCCCTCGAGGGAGGGGTGTCCCGGAACGTCTGATCACGGTCATAAGGGACATGTACGAGGGCTCGAAAGCGGCGATACGAACTCCACACGGGGTGACAAGGGAAGTGGACATCACAGTGGGGGTACACCAAGGGTCGGCTCTGAGCCCGTTCCTCTTCCTGCTGACGCTTGACTCTATAGTGAACCACCTTGAGAAAGGCCCTCTCAGAACGATCCTCTACGCGGACGACATCGCCCTAGTAGCCGACAACCAGGAGGAGCTGGAGGAGAAGGTGCAGCTGTGGCAGAGAGCCCTTGCGGACAACGGCCTACGGCTGAACGTGAAGAAGACGAAGTTCATCAGCTCTGAGCAGTGCGCTGGATCGATCCTAGACTGCCAAGGGGAAACGATCGAGAAGGTGGAAGAATTCCGCTACCTCGGGAGTGACCTATCCGAGGAAGGAAGTGTGGACCAGGCGGTCAGGGGACGGATAAACGCAGCCTGGCTCAAGTGGAGGGAGTCCACAGGGATCCTCTGCGACCGTAGATGCTCCAGGACGCTCAAAGGCAAGCTCTATAGAACAGTTGTAAGACCTGCCCTCCTCTACGGCAGTGAGTGCTGGGCCCTGGGTAAGGCGCAGGAGCGGCAACTGCACGCGGCAGAGATGAGGATGCTGAGGTGGGCATGTGGATGGACCCGTCGGGACAGGGTGCGAAACGAGGATGTTAGGGCAGTGATGAAGACTGCCCCGATCCAGCTGAAGATGAGAGAGCAGCGCCTGAGGTGGTATGGACACGTCCTCAGAAGACCAGAGGATCACCCCACAAGGTTCGCCCTAGATTACGAGGCACCCGGAAAGCGTCCGAGAGGAGCCCCTAGGAAAAGATGGAAGGACGTCATCAAGAGAGATCTCGCCGAAATCGGCGCCACGGCAGATGACGCCCTTGATAGGATGAGGTGGCGACAGATCACAAGAACAGCGGACCCTGCGACTGCGCGGGACTAAACGCTCAGGAGAAGAAGAAGAAGAAGAAGTCAGCTCTTTGTTCCTGTTCGGCTTTTTTCCAGGTCGGACAAGGAAAGGATACGGATAAAGGACGGCGTTAGTCAACAAATTGGTGGAGGGGACCACATTGTAGTCTGTGGCTTTCCGTCTTCATGAGAAGGTCCACGGATGTCGACTTACATCAAAAATGGAACAACAAGGGGTACGACACAGTAGTGTTGAATAACAGTTCCATTTTCGCACAACACAAAATGCGTCATGGGGTGCCTTAGATGGTGACCCCCTCCCTTCGAGCCCATTTGCACAAAGTTAACATAAAAGTGTGCTTCTACGCATAGTCAGTGTATGCGGTTTGAAATTCGCGCGTGAGTTGGTTGTGAAAAGAATGACGATTTTGACGTTCATAGAATGCGTTTTCCGACGGCGACAATTCGTCCGTAGTTTTAATGCACGTTTGATGAGGAAGTGCTCTGACCTGCACACAGTAAAACAGAACATTTTGTAATGCACTACGACCGCGCCGGTCGCGACGCACAGTAACGATCTCGACGAGATTCCGTATGTTCAGATGCGCGCCGGCCTACACACACCTCTAGCGTACGACTACAACACGCAATACCTACCGAAACCGAAGCAACAAATAAACAAACAGTAGGATTGCTAGAATATAGTAAACAATAGGATTGCTAGAATACGCAGGCACATAGACTCGTCACAATTGTGACGCCGCATTCCCATAGAAGCACACAATAAGATCGGGCTCTCAACGATGCCCAAATTGCTTGAAATGGCCCACAGAAATAATGCAAGTTAGCATTTCACTGGTACATGCATACATGTATTTTGTAATACATCATCACCTTTACAAAAAATTTTATTTTATCACTTGAAGGCGTTTTTCAGGCTTTTGTTTGTCAAAATCATAGTTTATTATCACTTATTATTATCAGTTGAAACAACCAGTATAGGATCAACTATACGCACAACTATAGTTGTGCTCTCGCAAAATTTTCGAATATTGGAATGGTTTCAAATGCCCACAGTTTTCGAGTATTCGAATTCGAACATAATCGAAAATTGGTCTTATGAAGATTTGGATTCGAATACACGCGAAAAACGGAATTTTTAAATTCCGAATTCAATATCCAGATTAGAATGAAAATCATTGGAATACCTGTTCGAATAGGTCATTCGAATAAAACCGTACACAACACTAGGCATGAAGATGAGATAGTATCCAAAACCATAATATCGCCACCAGAATCGGCTAGACAACAGTTTCGTGACGCTGCTTAATGCTCATGATACTTTCGAGAATTCTCAGCGACTGTAATAACCTAGAAAAATCGGACTCTTACATCATAGGTATGTTCTACAGCAACGAACAAAATATCGCATTACCTCTAGTTAACAGCCAGCTTTATTTGAACTCCCTCTCTATTCACTATGACAAATCCCTCGCTCTCAAGCATTGCTCGATTTCGAACTATTAGGTTGTCCCATAAGTCCCCGCCGTTTTTTTCAACGATTCACTGCAGATTTCGCCGACGGTCTCTTGCATAGCGCTGCATAGCTTTCGAAAGAAAATGATTTGCTCTATCAGAGCGTGTATTGCATTTCTTTTTTCATCATGAATTTTGTCAATTTTTAGGTCGTTGAAGTGAAAAAGTGAAAGTGAAAAAGTGAAAAAGTAGCCATTTGCGCACTTGTTCTCTCCGCTTAGGTTTGTAATTTTTTGCGCAGTTTTTTATAGCACTTGGAAGAAAATGCTTTGTTCTACAAGAATATGTGTTGGTCCAATTTTCTCACTTGCACTTTATTGATTTTTAGGCCATCAAATTGGGAATTCCGACTTTTCCGTCCGAATTTTTACCAAAACTCCGGTTCTGTGGTTGGACTTTTTTGCTTGGTGTTATATGTCGTTTGGAAGAGGATGTCTTGCTCAGTAAGAATTTGTGTCGCGTCTATTGGTTCACGCTGATTTCTGTCGAATATCAACAAATAAACAAGGAGACGTAGTTGTTGGTGAGGATGATTTTTCTCTTTTTGGCATTTTGTTGATATTCAATAGAAATCAATAAACGCGACACAGATTCTTATAGAGCAAGACATTTTCTTTCGGATGACATATAACACCAATCCAAAAAGTCCAACCGCAGAGCAGGAGCTGTCGGCAAAAATAACCCTCCTCCTTCGGACGTCCCAATTTGATGGCCTAAAATCAATAAAGGACAAGTGAGAAAATAGGGCCAACGCATATTCTTGTAGAACAATGCATTGTCTTCCAAATGCTATAAAAAATTACAAACCTAAGCGGAGAGAACAAGTGCGCAAATGGCTACTTTTTCACTTTTTCACATTCCACTTCAACGACCTAAAAATTGACAAAATTCAGGATGAAAAAAGAAATGCAATACATTTTCTGATAGAGCAAATCATTCTCTTTTGAAAGCTATGCAGCGCTATGCAAGAGACCGCCGGCGAAATCTGCACTGAATCGTTGAAAAAAACGGCGATGCTTATGGGACAATCTAATACGTTCGAAAAAAAAACGCGATTTTCAAATTCGAACCCTTCAAATGAAATCGCAGATTGATGATCGCGAAAAAGCATTGCCCGAAATCGAACAATATTCGAACACTGTCAAGAGTCGGCCGCCAGAACTCTCGAAACGAAATCGCAAATCGTTCCCGCCAACTAGTGTAAGCGCAGGAGTGGAGCGAGTTTGAACGTGGGTTTTTCGGGATCCATAATCAGGCGGCCTACTCTTGATATTGTTCGAACATTGTACGATTTCGAACAATATCCGAACAATATTTTTTCGCAATATTCGATTTCGAACAATGTCCGAACAACGTCTTCCTACCTTTGATTTTGAACAATGTTCGAATAACGGCTTTTCACGAAAGTCGATTTCGAGTAATGTTCGAATAACGGTTTTCCTCGAAAGTCGATTTCGAATAATGTTCGAATAACGGCTTTTCGCGAAATACGATTTGTTATTCATTTATTATCTTTTGTTATAGACTAGAAGACTGTTATTCAAACTTTATTCGGCTGACGTTTTGGCGTAACCGCTTTCTTCAGAGTACGGAAGAGTCAAGCGAGGTTCGAAAGGTTGCTCGTCCAAAAACTATGTTTCCTCTTCCTATTAATATCTGAAACTCTCGTGACGTGAAATAGTTCTTGGACGAGTAACTTTTCAAGCCTCGCTTGATGCTCTGAAGAAGGCGGTTACGCCGAAACGTCAGTCGAATGAAGTGTGGATAACAAACATCACAGATCGAACAGTCGATTTCCAAATAATACCTAGTGATGTCAAAATAATCTCGATCTTTAGTCACTACCGGTTGGCCACAGGAGTGTAATCAGTTTCTAAAAAGCTTCGAATGATATTCAATCGTGAAAAAATGCTGGATTAAATCAAGAGAACGACCGTTATTGTCCTTAGGCAGTCGTCGATTGCGGTCAGTAAATGTTACCTGGCACAGTCTCCAACACGTTGACATCGGCGCAGCTTCGGAAACGATAGCTCTTTCCCCACTCGAGTGCTTGTCGTTCCAACAGAACGGTGCACTCGAAGCAGGCTCGTGTGAACCGAACGTTTTCCGATTGTGCTCTGAAGAAGACGAGGATTAATAAGCACTAAGAAATCATGTGGGCGCGTGTGGCGCAGTCGGAGGAGGCGCGACTGTCGCGTGCACCCGATACCAGGTTCCTGGTTCGGATTTCCCGCCCAGGCCAACCAAGCCTTCCATCCCTCCGGGGTCGGTGAATTGGTACCAGACTTGTCTGGGCGCTGACTTGTTCATCGGCTGGCCACCGCAAGTCATTGTATGGCCAAATACGCATTCATGTCGCCTCCACGACATCCAGTAGAAGTAGAATGCGCTGGCGCATCCCAGAAGGGATTGAGTAACGCCGTCCTTTATCCTTTATCCTAAGAAATCATGTTGAAATGACCGAAGACGGAAGTAGGAGACAAGAAATACTCTCACATTTATTTCCGTTTAAATCGAATTGTAAGGGCAGGCCAGAGTATAAAAAATTAAAAATTTCTATCTTTTCTAGGCAAGGAGGCTGCAAACGATTGGTTTATTAGCGCGTCTAAGAATAGATGCTTAAGAAAACCTGGGAGCGCTCCATAAGAATAAAGGATAAAGGACGGCGTTACTCAATTCCTTTTTGGGATGCGCCACGCACTCCACTTCTACGGGATGCCATTTGACCTTATAATGAATTGCTGTGGCCAGCCAATTAACAAGTCAACGCTTTATTCTTCCCATACAGGTCTGGTACCAATTCGCCGACCGCGGGAAATAGAAGGCTTGGTTGGCCTAGGCGGGAGATCCGAACCGAGAACCTGGTATCGGGTGCACGCGACAGCCGGCACTTCCTGTTGCTGCGCTACAGGCGCCCCTGGAGCGCTTCATACGTAGAAGAAGTGTTCCCCAGCCATATCGATCAATACTCAACCCACTTCATTGCTGTGCTAAGAGCTCTGGTCTCCAAGTGTCATTCCAAAAGTTGCGAGTTCGCGTTTCAATAGCAAAAAGTAGAACCGAGAAGACAAGTTCTCAAGGCGAAACTTTTTGGCAGACCCTTACGGAGGTAGCGGTGTGATGGAGAGTAATAGATGTTTCGCCCTACTGCTTCCAGCGGCAGGTGACGTCCTCTTATTGAGAACTGACGAAAAAAGATATAAAAACTGATTATGAAGGTCGACATGTTGCTTTCTCCACGAGCTACGTAATTTACTCCATTTCTTGGTGAGCTCGAAAGAATTTTTTAGAGTTTTTAAAGCCAATATTCCCTAAGGTAGGTGCTGAGGTGCTTACAGGTTGTCGTCATTGCCGGCGAATTCGATTCCGTTGATCGGCGCCAGCTCTTCGACGGTGTTGCCGTCCTTGTCGATGAGAGTGATCCGATAGCCGCCCTTAAAGAATGGTATAACCTGAGGTGATCAGCTGAGGTCCGTGCCGAACCCTCTCAGATAATTTCGGTTCAATCTTAATATCCTGAATGGAGACCATACTAGAGAACGACTCCGGGTTGCTGTGACATTTTGAGATGATGAGATGGGTATATCAGTGGATACAGTTTTGAACAGTGGGAACCAGTGGTGTGTGATTCCACTTCCTGCATATATTTTGCACTTTCTATGAAAGATCCGACACGATAGATCCGATTCGAGAGGGCTGGTTCGGGATCAGTGATGTGCGAAAATTTCAAAATTTTTTACAGGAAACAGAAAACAGAAATGCCAGAAACGACAGAAAACAAAAAATTTAGAAATGATTGTGTTAGCCATCTATTATATTTACATACGCATTTTTTTTATTAACCAACACTTTTATATCATTTCACGTCAAACTGAACACCTCTCAAATAAAAGCGAATAGGTGTGTGATTCAAGCAGATCCTCTTTTTTTTCGAAAATTTATAATTTGCTTTCAGCAAGAAATTGAGTGCAGTTTTTGAAATTCTTTGAAATCTCGATTTTTAAAGTTAAAACAATGAATCAAATATTTTTTCAACGTAAGACAAAGCAGCAAATTTTGATGGTATAAAGGAGGCCAGACCCTGCTCTTGTCCAGGTCGAATGAATTTTTCTATAATTGACAGTGTAAATACTATCTTCTTGGAACTGTACAAACGATGTGTGGGTGTTTTTTTACAATCGTTTTTGTCGTTCTTCAAGTATGTAACAACGTAAAAAACATTCTTGTTATCAACAAAAGGAAAATCGCGACGTCCCAGACGGCAGTATGTTGAAAAATAAATTGCTTATAAAATTTTGAACAATGTGTTCACATTTTGTGGCAGGTCAATTAAAAAAGTCAGAGTAAATTTTCCTCGTACCATAAATCATCAGTAAATTTTTCTAACCGTCTCGGAGTGCATTTGTTTTAATTTGGAAGGCAAAATGTTCAATTTGGTCTTAAAGGTATCAGTTCACTTAGAAGAGTGTCTCTTTTGAAAAGGTGTCCGATATGAACTGAAAAGAAACACATCTTATCCAAAAGTGTCACTGCTACCTTTTTGTCGCTGTCCTGTCTACTAGACATCGAAACAAACAAGACAGAAGCTGAGGGCGTTCTCTACATTAACAGCATAGGTTGAAGCAACGCACCTGGTGCGGATACTGCATCCTCCATGTGATGTTATAGGTGCTACCAACTGCTAAACTCGTGTAGTGTGCTGAAATTGAAGGATAAATGGCAAATAACAACAATAATCAAATCCTTTTGGGACCAATAATCAAATTCTTTTTAAGTAAATGGCAAATAACAACAATAATCAAATCCTTTGCATTCTACGTCTACGGGATGTCGTGGAGGCAACTTGAATGCGTATTTGGCGTATGTAATGACTTACAGTGGGCAACCGATTGTCACATTCGTGTTTTAAAGGAGGCTAGTCTGATACCAATTCAACGACCCCGGGGGAATGGAAGGCTTGGTTGGCCTGGGCGGGAACTCGAAGCAGGAACCTGACTCAGGGTGCATACTACAGCCAGCACCTCTTCCGACTGTACTACACGCGCCGTGAAAGTGAACCAGTGCAGTTCTATTTTAAGTTCTACATCCTGTGATTGTGATGTGCAGATTCCAGGACTACGGCTATTGTCGGTCGGTGAGGGCTAAGTAATCACTTAGTGGTCAGATGAAGAAGCATCGACTTCGAAAACAAAGTTTACTCGTTCTCGAGGTGTGTACAAAAAATGGATTATTTTCACTTTTAACGCCATTGTGGGACAGAAGTTAGTGCTCCTACCCTCTGGCCCTCACTAAAATGAATCCCATTCACTTATTTCGTAAGTAATGAGGTTTGAACAATCCTTGGTACTGGTCGTTGATGTGGCCTACATGCTGATAGGCTGTCGCAGCTAATGATTGCGCTCAGTTCCTCCAACTTTTGGTCTCGCTCTCATATTGCGGCGATGAACAGAGTTTCATGGTGACTTTTCACTTTCGCACCGCTTCGAAAGGGAAAAGCTTTTTGCCGGCAGTAATGCAGACAGCGATTCGAATCGCCTATAACGAGCACGAACTTCATCAATCATCTAATTAGATGTCACGGTTTCGGCAATGAAATTTTTCGAATGGGTTTTCCATCACTTCAAGCGCATAACCGTATCTCATCTCACCGTTGGTGGCTGGTCGTAAATGTCAGTCCCTTCGTGGAGGAGAGGAACAAGGACACAAGGCGGTTGAAGAGAAAGAAAAAGAGAAATGGAGCGCTTGTAGTTCTTCTATAGAACATGCAGGATCTATCCTATCAGGGAGAGGGGGGGGGGGGTGGGGAGCGTTTTGCGTCTCCAACCCCTCCTTTGAATTTATCCCGGTGCCTTAGCTACCGACAAATGATAAGATGGCACTCACTGGAGAGCCAGAGAATGTGATGCCTTGTCGTAGGATGTTGGACGCAGCTGTCACCTTAGCACTCCTCCCTCCCGACTAGGATACACTCAACATTCAGACTGGTCGGAGAGAAACTGCTCGAAAAGTAAACTCAAGCTCTTCTGACTAGAAAGCTCTAAAGAAATGTACGATCTTGGGCTAGTCCAGTGTATCGCCTCTGTAAAATGGATTATTTTCAATTTTTTATTGTAAATCCCAATGACTCGACTTCTTTAAGAAAACGGGTTCGAACAATCCTTGGTCCTGGTCGTTAATGTGGCCTGCATGGCAGCGGAAGGTGGCGACAATGCACCGCATCGAAGGGGCGCGATACTACGAGAGGCCGATGCCCTGACTGGCTAGCTGTTTGGTCGGTCTTTCAATTGGCTGTGATTGGCTGGCGCGCTGTCAGCTTCCATTGTAGGCCACATTAACGACTGATGCCGAATCCCTTTTTTGGGGTCTAGAAGAATTTGGCCATCAACAGCAACTGGTATCGTCGGAAAATGTTGGAAAATGGAGCGCTTGTGATTGTGATTCCTTTATAGAGCGGTCATCCTAGACTGTGGGGGAACTGCTGTGAAATCGAACTAACGACAGACACAGTGGGCTCTTCTGACTAGGAAATTGCAATTGAAAGAAATATACGCTTTCGGGCTAGCGGCAGTGTATTGTCTTCATAAAAATGGGTTATTTTCAATTTTGATGCTGTTGTAGAACAGGAGTTAAGTGCTCCCACCCGAACCCCTCACGAAACAAAATCCCATTCACTCGATTTCTTATAAAAAATTAGGTTCAAACAATCCCTGGTACTGGTCGTTGATGTGGCCTGCATGCGAGAGGGACTGACAGTGACAATACGTTTTGTCAAAATAGACCTCGTTACCGAGAAGAACACGGAGAAAAACAATAGCTAACGGTGATCGTATAAGGATACTTGAACAGATCCGGTCCATTTATCGAGTGATTTCCTTCTTCTGCCAACTGGTACTTCTTCGCAGCGTATGATTGTTATTATTTATCATTCCACAATTGTAGTCTTTTATTTTGTTTGGTCGTTTCGGTTGTTTTTTAACTCATTTTCAATAGCTTTTCCTTCGTTTTCTTCTACTGTGTCCTTTTCTCTTGTTGGTGAGTCATGGAGCACTCGAATTTAGCGTGTCTACACCGAACCAAAATGCATGTTACTATAAGGGGCCGGTGCACAACGGCTAGATTCACCAAGTAGTAGGTATAGGTAAAGATACCGTAGGGGAATCGTACCCGCTACCAGCAATGGGTAGCGGGAACGATTCGAAACAAAAAAGGAACCAAAGATATGGTTAAATCTAGTCTCTCGCGAGAACAGTTGATTTCACTGGAATGAGGAATTCTCGTGGGTGTGCAGATATATCCGCGACGATCGTCGAGTTTTCTCTACCCACTGATATACCCACAATGTGACGGACAAGGTTTATCATGAATGCCTCGTAGGTACGCTCACTCCTTATACCACGCATATCCGCGGTATGAGCCTCGATAAATCCGGCCCTTATTGGCGGCTGTTTGATCAGTCCCTCAATTGGTTGTGATTGGCTGGCGCGCTCCAACCTTCCAGTGTAGGCCACATTAACGACTGACGCCGAATCCCTTATAGAAATTAGAATTTCGGGATTCTAGGCGAAACTAGCCATCACCAGCAACTGCGTGTCATCGGCAAATGTTGTGAATCGTGCGAGCACTCACGTTGACGCGGTTTCGGCACACCGCATGGTCCAGACGTCCTTGAGGTGTCCAGAAAATCCAACGCAGGAAATCGGGCGTCCGGGAACGTCAGCGCCACATGCGCCTCGTTCAGCACCGGAAGTGACAGTAGTAGCAGTGGGACCAGGTCCCTCATTGGCCCGTTCTGAAAGCACCTGAGGAGGAGATCACGAGAGCGTCGACATCAATAATTGCGAGCTATTGATGCGTATCGATTGCTTAGAAAATTGAACGAAAACATGTTCCTGTAAAGTAATGAAAACATGACGAAGTCTACAAAAATTGTTAAAATTTAAGAAAATGGCATAGTAGAAGCGGAAACTACTCATTAGGCGATGAATAGAAGCACTTTCTGACAGTTTTGAAACGGACAAAAATGGAGTATGGAAGGCCTGGTTTTAAAATGTGAAAGGGTTCTTTTACATAAAAAATTGCTTTGCAGTTTGAGCTCAGAACGGATAAAGAACATGCATTTATCTAAAGAAGGACATTCTATTTCAAGAAATCTTCAGAACTAAACACTCTAGCACCCAGCAATAAGTTCAGAAAGATTTCTAGTTTATTATACTCTTAGATAATGTGCACTAATTTTGTCAGCTTGTCTGTCCGATCGTTTAGCGGACGGATTTCCTTCATCATCCACTTTTTATTTACCTTCATATTAGTTCATTATCTATTTATAGTTTTCTTATAGCCCCGGTTTCTGCGCAGCTCCGAGCTACGTCGACGTTCGAAGGTTGGAGACGCTGCCGCATGGACAAGTCGCTGAAAATTAGGTGGGCCGGCCACGTAGTGCTCTTCGCAGACACCCGCTGGACGAGAGCCGTCACCGACTGGATTCTGTGGGATGTCATGAGAACACCAGAGCACTTATCGAGGCGTTGGTCGGACTTCTTCTTGAAAGCCCTGATCGAACGATATGACGCTCTTGGTATCCCTCGAGCGAGGAAGAACCATTGGAGGACTCTGGCACGCGATAATGACCAATGAAGACGCTACACGCGCCTGCCAGAGCAACTTGGACGATGTAGGTCATTTATTTGTAGCGTTCTCGCTCCAAACTGGTTGTCCTACAAGTCACGATAGGCACGTTTCCGACGTTTTCGTTTTCAGGTGTAGGTTTTTCTGTTCAAAATTGTTGCGGTTAGAGGAGATAGAAGATTTATTCATTAAAAATTTGAACAAAAAAACCCCACACTTACAGGGGTTTCAAAGAACAAATAACTTTTTACTTCGAGTTCACCATAGGAGAATATGAGGCGAAGGATGTGGCATTCGAGGAGATTGCGCCTTGCGTTCGCGCGGTATGTCATGATGTTGATTCGATTTATAGGGGAAACACTATTTGGAACTGGGCGAACTGCGTTTTTGCTGTTGTACAAAGTGCTTCTGATTATTAAAATAGTAAACAAAGGAGGCGTTACACGCTACTCACTTTGGAGTACGCCACACATTCTACCTCTACATGACGTCGCGGAAGGCGATTTGAATGTGGGCTTGGCCATACAATAACATGCTGTGGCCAACAGATGAACAAGCCTGCGCTTTACACTTCTCAGACAAGTCTGGTACCAATTCACCGACCCCGGAGGGATGGAAGGCGTGGTTGGGCTAGGTGGGAAATCAGAATTAAGAACCTGGTATCGGATGCACGCTCCAGCCCACTGCGCTACACTCGCCCTTTTCTCATGATTAGTGGATCTACATTTAAATTTAATGAACATTACTAAAATAAAGCGTCGTCTGTCACTGTGTCCGTGCGTCCACGCTAAATTCATGACGATTAGCTTGAAAGATCGTTAAACCAATATGCTCAACCGCTACTGCAGATGGTGGACTCAAAGGCTCATAAGATGAAATGAAAAAAATGAAAATGAAATGAAATGAAAAAAATGAAACTGAATAAATTGTTCTGCTGATAGCTGGAATATCAAAATATGCGGCAAGAAATCGCCGTAGGTCTTCTTCTAATGATTTCTGAAACACTAGCCAGACAAAGGTGTTTCGTGTCAAAGTACGACTGCATAAACTCACATAAATAAAAGGGAAGCGTATATAAGAAGGTATTCAGCGCATTTCGTTTTATTAGCATATTCGCTGGCCATCCTGGCTCACTGCTCATTTTTTCCTTTGTTGCTCAAAATATAGAATACTGCCACACCAAGCGACGTGCAGCTATACGGCGAAGACTTAAGCCTAATGAAGAAAACAAAAAAAAAACTATACGCTTATTTTGCTTTTTTATTGGACGCCTGGTAGTGGGAGGTGCTGGCAATCGCGTGCACCTGATCCCAAGTTCCTAGTTCGGATTCCCCCCCCCCCCAAGCCAACCAAACCTTCTTTCCTTCGGTTGTCAGTGAATTGGTGCCAGACTTGCCTGGGAAGGACACAGCGCTGACTTGTTCGTCGGCTGGCCACCGCATGTCGTTGTATACACTTTATACGTCAAAACGGACACTTCTCGAATTAAATTAGACACTCTTTCAAGCTAGCCTAGGACTTTTCAAATTCAAGAGAACTCTTCCAAAGTGAAATGAACTTATTTTATGTTGAACAAGAAACTCTTCAAAAAGGCAGGAGTAATTTTTTGTTCAACGAAAAATTTAGTACAACTTTCTTTGAAGTTCTAATTCATATACCCAATAAGTGAACACGCTGTATGAAATTTCATTTCATTATTAAGTTATGGCTTTATTTTATAGTAAAAATAATGGATTAAACTTCCAGGCATCCATTTTTTAGTATCTAGTTTTTGAAAGAGATTGCGACATGCCCTCTTCCAGAACGGCGCGTTTTTAACATGATTGATGGCAGAATTTCTGTTTGCATAGAGTTTGCCACTCATAAACGATACAACAAAAACAACTGTAAAGAACGCAGAAATCCTCACTTCGATAGTTCACGCAAGTATTATTTTCACTATCAATCAAATAAAAGTTGCTTTTTTGGGGTGCATGGTATAGTCTGATCTATTAATGCGCTATATGCTAGTTTTTTTTGCAGTGCTTCAAAAAATGTAAGTTATTATTTTTGCTCTAAATACAAAATTTTTATAAATTTATTACATTTATTTAGGCAGATAAACGAAAAAATTTTGAAGAAAGTGACACCAAATTTTCATCGAACAAAAAATTATTCCAACCATCTTATTGAGTATGTATTTTAATTTGTATAAATTAAAATTAAAAAGTTTTAAACAGGTTCGTTGCCACTACTTCATACAAACCCTCTGATGTAGCATCTCCCCGGTGGCTGCTAAACTATCTAAAAGTCATTTCGATTTGGAAGTGTTCGCTCTGATTTCAAAAGTCTTAAAGCTAGTTTAGAACAGTGTCTAAATTGACTTGAAAAGTGCCAAAGTCGACATGAAGATGGTAAACTCACTAGTAAGGTTCTAACAACGTTTCTGATCCTATTGCTTCGTAGTAAAGTACTTAATTAAACTTAAATTTGGTGAACCACTAAGCAACTTGGTAGTTTTCCTCTTTACTAAGTTGATTTTTGTCACTTGTTTTGTTTGTTTCAGCTCTCAGAGGCCTTATTTTATATCCCTTTGCTTTGTTTTTCTTTTGCATGGTAAATCATGTACATTGTAAATAAATAAATAAATAAATAAATAAATAAATAAATAAATTTGTCGGCAGTTTTGAATTTCTCACTGTATAATAGCCAGAGTTTGACGGCGCACTTGTGCATTTCTGACGATGTTGTAGTATCACTAAGCCTATGGACAAACACAAGCTAGCTGCTCTGCTTCTGCAGCTCTCTGGCCTTCCTAGCGCTACAAAAGGGAATATTTGAAGACCTTATTATGCTCCAACCGTGCTCTACCTTCTTTAAGATAAGGTGAGTAGTTTTGCTGTATGAAGCCATCCAGCCTCCTCCACCACTATGCTCAACATCGGCATGATCCCTGATGCCTCTTAGCACAGTCCTCTCCACTTCACTCTAGCGCCAGTGGACTGCAGGCACTTTCACTCCTCATCCTGAAACGGTCGACCGCAAAAATCGACATTTTAGACAGGTGCTCAGCGTCTGATCGACTCTGGTCGCACGACGAAAGGCTTTTTTGCTGAAACCGAGGATTACCACCGCTTCTGACGTTGCGCAGATTTTTTTCCACGCGGGACCGCTGCAGTAGTGTCGCCGCTACTTGTCTCCCCTTACAAGCTAGGAAAATTTAAATCTGACCATTGAGTATTCCTTCTCTTGTGTTTCTTAGTATTGTTCGTATTACACGAGACATTGAGTTGGCACACATAAGTATATTGAGAATAATAATAATAACAATAGTTCTAACCTTTTTGGAGTCTCTGGTTTAATAAGGAAGGAGATCGTTTCGATTTGGAAGATGCTCAGTTTGATCTTGCGTGTTTTGGGAAGAGAACGCGCCAGGAACACGTCAAGTTTGTTTAATTTGATTAACAGTGTAAATGCCGCTTCAGAATCGTCAAGCTTGCTGTCTAGAATGTCCAACATGACGTGGAAATGGTATAAATAGGTAAAGCGACGATGTAGGCAAAATATAGCGTTGTAGCGATTCTGAAATGAAAAGAAAGCCCTTGCCATTGCGGGTCAACTTACCACTCCTCAGTGCGCTTAACATGGACGAACCTACTACCAATGGAAGGGAAGGAGTTGTGTTGGAAGGGAAGCGAAAAAAGGAGGCCTACGACGTGCTACAGCTACAGATGAAGCGAGTGCTAGAAGCTCTAAGAAATCATAATTTTCACAAAGCCGAGCTTCAGGTGCTGGGAAACAGAGCTGAAGATCCGACAGTGTGGGCTTTCGGTCCATTAATGTGACGACACAAGAGACGCGCTTCACTGAGCAGAGTGCACTGTTCGCTGCAGTGAAATTATGGTTGGGGTTTTTTGCCAACTCGAACGACCTGTCTCCGTCAACTTTCACACGTCTGTGGAAACAATGGACTGAAAGGTCGCCGAAGATCTCGATCTGCTGAGCGCATCTCTCACTGCTTTCACTCGTCCGTCGCGAAAATAACGTCCGTCTAGCCTAGCCGTAGCCTCCTCGCAGTTGCTTCTAGGAAACTCAGTATAGCCGATGAAAACTCCTTCCTTGTGTACCATTTCACGTCAAGTTGGACACTTTCCTAAGCTAGCCTAACCAGGAGACCATCACAACGGTAGGTCGGAACGGCTCGAGTGTTGTATATGGGCAGAATCGCCTCTCTCTGGGAAACAACAAAATGCGAATACCTCGACCCCAATACAATTCTACGCAGAGTTACGGACGGCGGAATTTGGTCCGTTGGCGACGTTAGCCCTCTGCCTGCACGTCTAGTGCGGGCTTAAGTTGGATGGAAAGAGCCGTGACGAGCGAACGGTGGTGGCGCAGTGGGTACGGGGCGTCGTAATCCCTGTGGTCGCTCCTCCAGCCAACTTGAGCCCGTCCTTCGGGCGCAGGCAGAGGGCTAGCGCCGTCAACGGCCCAACCTCCGTCGTCCCTAACTCAAAGTTGTACTGGGGTTGAGATATTCGCATTTTGTTGTTTCCCAGAAAGGGGCGATTCTGCCCATATACAACACTTGGGCCGTTCCGATTTACCGTTGAGATGGTATCCTTGTAAGTCTTTTGAGGTCAAAGCGACCACACCGAAATCAAGTTAAAATGACCTTAACGCAGGTTAAATGTCAAAGTCAAAGTCAAAGATCTCAAAGAAGGATGTTCGAATAATTTTTAAAAAATAAAAATAAAGATTTCTTAAAGGCTTTAGAGGACTTTTTAGAAGTTTAGAATAAGGAAAATTTGACACAGATGGTTTCTTTAGAATTTCTTAGTTCACCAGTCCCAGTAAGGATTATAATTATATGAAACCTTCATTTTTAGAGAAGAATGTCAAATTAAAATTTGTCTTAAAACATAGCAAAGAAGCAGCC
The DNA here is from genome assembly GCA_947396885.1 of Heligmosomoides polygyrus polygyrus. Classification (NCBI taxonomy): domain Eukaryota; kingdom Metazoa; phylum Nematoda; class Chromadorea; order Rhabditida; family Heligmosomidae; genus Heligmosomoides; species Heligmosomoides polygyrus. Next base: position 86,577,104 of record OX377202.1, read on the forward strand.
GTAAGCGCATTAAAGGATTAGATCACGCCAGGCACTCGGAAATGTCGTCGCGATTTTCATTTTATTGATAGTGTAAATTGTGTTTACATGAAGCATCTAAATGAGGGTATCTTTCTTCTCTCCAATCCAATTTTTGTGCCAGAGTAACCCAGGAAACACTCAAAGATTAAAACACCCAAACAGTTTGATATCAATCGCGCTCAGGGTTGTTACGAGATAAAGGACGGCAATAGTCAATTTTTTGGGATGCACCATGCATTCTGCAAAACTGCGGGAAGTCATCAGGGCTATCTGAATGAGTCCTTTACAATGGGTAGTGGTATCCAGATGATGGACAAGTCAGTTTCTCGTCCCTCGTAGGCATGTTTGACACCAGAGGAACACCGAGCGGGACTCGAACCATGAACCGGAGGGTAGGCACCTTTTCCGACTATTCTACCTCTTTGGCAAAGATGATCCGAATAAGGGAGTAAAGGTAAAATAACGAATTGGGAAGGAAGAAAATAGACACGGAAGTTTCCGTTCATAGGCTATGGATGGGTACAAAGGATAAAACGATAAAGGACGGCATCACTCAATCCTTTTTGAGATGCGCCACGCATTCTACTTCTACGGAATATCGTAGCGGCCATTTGAATGCGTATTTAGCCATCGTGACTTGCGGTGGCAAGTCGATGAACAAGCCAGCGCTTTATCCTTCTCAGAGAAGTCTGGTACCGATTCACCGACCCCGAAGAGATGGAAGGCTTAGTTGGCCTGAGAAATCCGAACCAGGACCCCGAGACCGCGTGCGCGCGACAGCCGGCACCTCCTCCGACTGCGCTGCACGCGCTCAGAAAGGGAAGTGATGAGTGGTGGCACTTAATACCTATTTTCGGCGTACATGACGTCGTCAGTCGCCACTGTGAGTGGAGTCGATCGATTGTGATCTCATGTTTCCCGACTAACAAAATGTAGAATAAGACACATACGCAGCTTAAAAGCGCGATGCATTCAGCTAAACGCGACTCAATATTATCAAGGACACAACAGCGGCCATTATTTTCGTAGTATGGTACAGTATGGTTGTGAGCGGGGAAGACGTCGTAGAAAACGGAGGCGATTAGAAGGAAGTGAGAACCACCAGCGAACTTGAGGCAAAGTCCCCCGAATGGATCGCTTACTGAAGAAGTCAACTAGACAGTCGCGGCGCCAAAATCGACGGCAAAAGCTGTGGAACGTTCATGAGTCATATGAGGAGGAGGTGGAGAACGAAGGAGAACGCAGATCCGGATCACTCGGCGCGGAGAAGAGGTGGTCGGACGGCTCCTTCGTCCGCGGCAGAAGGAAACCCCATTCGTGGATTAAAATGGAGCGTGCACTGTAAAACAGCCGCCGCTGGTTTCGCGCCAAGACGTCTACATAGGTTTACGGGACTTTTTGCCCTGATCTGTTGCGCCATGTGGAAAGCGTAATTGGGCGTGTGGGCGGCTGGAGCAACAACCTGGTCAGCGGCTGCCTCTGGAAGGCCAAAATGCCGATGTGAACCATGTTTTATCCGTAGGAACCGTTAGAGAAAGTGGGAACTCCGGTCAAATAGTCGTCTAGATTATCACCAAAATTATTCTCGTTCAGAAGAACGACAAATTGATGAAGTTACTGCTGACTTGTCCTGCATTTTCACTTCAAGTTTTCTGTCCCCCTAAAACATGTAATTTGTCTCATAAGGGTCTTTTGGTAATTTGTAGGCTTTCTAGAATTTTTAGCAGTATCATCTACTATTAGTGGCACGTGTGGCGAAATCGGACGAGGTGCGGGCTGTCGCGTGCACCCAATACCAGGTTCCTGAATCGGATTTCTGCCCAGGACAAGCAAGCCTTCCACCCCTCCGCGGTCGGTAAATTGGTAGCAGACCTGTATGGGAAGGATAAAGCGCTGACTTGTTCATCGGCTGGCCGCAGCAATTCATTATAAGGCCAAATGCTATCCTGTAGAAGTGGAATGCGTGGCGCATGCTGGAATGTACTGAGTTACGCTGTCCTTTATCACTTCTTACCCTTTATCGTCTACTATTGTGCGATACATGTGCGATATATTTAGCGGTATACTGCGATTGAATGCGTATGACGGGTTATGATTTCAGCGTAAGGTAACACGTAATTTGAGTAGATTCGTAGGAAACGCCGCATAGCAAAGTTGCTTAGGAGTTATACTGTTCAACTACAGGAGGGCTGTGGGTCACCAGTGGGCCTGAACCCTGTCATCTACATATCATCATCTGTTATTGGCTGATCACTGCAAGTCATTGAGCGAACAAATTACGCAATTCCATTTAGAGTTCAAAGCTGGCTACACAGTTGAGAAAACGAGTAGGGGAGCCCAAACCGCATTTGGACAGGATAAAGGATAAAACAAAGGAAAAAAGACGCCATCAATTTTACCTTTTCTAGAATGCGCCACGCATTCTAACTACCAATTATCTGGAGGCGTAGTTGGCCTGTACAACGATTTCCAGCCGATGGATAAGTCAGCACTTTATATATCATTTTTATGTCAAATTGAATTAAAGTCAAATTGGACACTCTTCTCAGCCAGCCTTTGTTCTTCTTCTTCAGCGTTTGTCCGGCTTAGCGGCGGGGTCCGCTCTTCTGGTATGATGGCGCCACTTCGCACGATCAAACGCTTGATCGGGGTGGATACCAGCGTCCTCTAACTCGTCGAAGATAGGCCACAAAATGCAAAAACCCCGCCAGCGGCGGGAACCGAACCAATTAACCCAATCCTTCGGAGCGAGCACTCTACCAGTGCGCCGCCGCCACTGCTGACGGCGCCGATAGCCAAACCGCTGATTACCGCGCAATACTGCGCCCAACGCTGATTGAGTGCGCCTAACACATGGAAGTCATCGCGGCTTCCGCCGGCCATAACTCGCTTAGGAGATCCATTTAGCAAATTTGGTCTACATATCTGTGATCAGCGTCTAGAGCCCTTTCAAGTGATATAGGTCTCCATCCGAAGTTCCATGGGAAGCTGACGGTATTCCCTGGTAAGTCCATGTGCAACGTATCAAGCCAGCGTTGCCTAAGCCGTCCTTTAGGCCGTTTTCCGGGCACATCTATGTTGAGGTCAACCTTCTGAACGGTGTCGCCATCCGCTCGAAGAACATGGCTACACCACTGAAGACGAGCTTCTCGTAACTTGTCAGCAATTGGAGCGACACCAAACCTCTGACATATTTCATCGTTGCGAATACGGTCCAGACGCGTAACACCAGCCGTCCAGCGCACAAGACAAAGCAGAATAAATAACGCAAAATAATAACTTCAAACGACAGTCTCTGAAGCGGAGTCGATTGAGTCGTTTGAGAATAGTTACCCAGTAGGATTTATTTTAGCTTACTGATTGTATGTAGAACCTAAGCAAGTTTCGATGGTTCAGTCCACATACATGAGTCGTTGATTACGTTTACCCCAAACTTGGGTAATTCAACTAACAGTATAAATATATCACATATAGCATATGATGAGAACGCCTTAAATAGCTAACATGAGAAATAAACGAAAAGGACAATGAGAAGAACACAATGTGGATTTCCCAGATGACTGCCCTTTATAGTAAGTTTTTATTATCCTAGTGTGACAATGATATCATGTAATTGCGAAAATCTAATAATGTTCAACACTATATTCATTTGCGAGACCTCACGAGTTGTACCATGATCGCTAGAAGGTCGCGATACCACCCATCCATAGGCCGTTATTATACCGCCGTGCTTCTCAGATCGAGCGGTTTACCTTAATCATAGCATGAATCAATAATACGAAACGATAACTGAAAGGTTTTCTGTCTGTGCCGTGATTAGCTGGCACGTGATTTGGTCGCTGTTCTGATTGACTGTAATTGACTGGCACTTTCTCTCCTCCTCATGTTGGTCACGCTAACGATTAGTAGCGATTTGTACCACTTACAGATTTAGGTTAAAGATGAGTTACGAATAATACTGAGTTAGGTGTGTCTTGGACTGAGAACAGTTCATTATATAATAAAATGATCCCTTGAGCAAGTCCACAGCACTTGAAAGAGAACCATGGGCAGGGTCATTGTTCTCAATTCAACCGTGTTCCTTAGCAGTTGCATGAAAGGATTCCATTTTTCAGTCGGAACCGGAGCCAGTACCTAACCGTGTCCATTAGGGGAAAAATGACTCCGAATGATTTAGTGCGTGCGGATGTGAAAGTGAGTGTTCTCGACCGACCAGCAAAGACCAGCTACCTTCAGCAAACCTTGATGAAGAAGTAGCACTTGTCAGTCAGAGAACGTGTGCTCTTCTTTGGAAGGAGAGTGGTTGTGCAAATGGTTTCCACCTTACCTCAAGTAAATCGAAATCTTTTTACGAGAGGGCGAAACGGAATGCGCTATTGGTAGGGGACCAGACCCGACATAGGCCTCGCTCATACTTCGGCGTCGAGCGACGTGGTTGTTACGCATTGAGGCAAAATTGATTGGTCGCGCTGCTCAGCGTCGACGCTACGCGTCCGGAGTCAATCGCGTGAACTCGCAACCAATCGCCCGCTCAGCGTCGGATTGCGTCGCTCTCGAAATGGGCGCGATGCGATTGGTCGCGGTGGATTGGGGCGCGGTATTGCTGCTCCAGGGACCAAATTCATAAAGGATTAACCCGCGGGTACAGAGGGTAAAGGTATTCACGATGAAGCCTGCGTCTCTTACCTTAGCTCTACCTGACTCTTATCTCAACCCCTTATACCCCGCATAAACACGGGTTTATTTGTTGATGAATCCGATCCCAGTTGTTCTTTGCAGTGAACTCGGAAATGCGTGCACAATTACGTGAGTGCAAGTACGCAATTGTGCGTAATTGCGTGGCCGCGTCACCGGCTTTTCGGAATGCTCATCGTCGTCCGAAACAAGGCGACGCGATGGGACGCATCGCTCCGTTCGAATCGCGTCGCCCGGCGATGGAAGCATAAACGAAGCCATAGGCCAGAAAGCGCTTCTGCTACAAAACATGACAGCTTTTATTTGTTAGTAGCAAATATCGATCAGTAGAACTTGAAACTGCAGTGCGATCTTCCCTGCGACACTGACATGCTAAAGGAAGTGAAAAGAGTTCACAATGCCGACCTTAATTATCTCCGTTAGTGTAGGAAATGATGCCACAGAAGCATCGAAAAGCAAGCATTGAAACATGGCTGCATGGCTGGCAGGACTTTTCAACAAGATCGCCGAGGAAGAAGAAGTACCGAAGGAATGGAGATGATGGTGCCGATTTTCAGGAAGAGAGGAATCCCTGATGAATGCTCCAGCCATCGACCAATATGTTCGCTGTATCATACAATGAAGAACTTACTACACATTCTTGGAAACAGAATTCGCGACGTCGTTGAGATGAGTAGAAACCAGTGTGGTTTCGCCGCCCTACACAAGTCTTTTATTGAAAAAACATCGAAGAAAGTGGGAGATCATTCATTTTAGAGAAAGCGTGTGACCGTGTCTCCTACGAAGTGATTTGTTTCTTAATGCAGTAAAAAAAATAACGTTCCGGGAAAACCAGGCATGTAGGTTAACTTCCGTGAACAAAAAGGCTCCGCACAGCTGCTGGAACATCACGGAGATTCCCCTTTACTGCTGGTTCCGCACGGTCTACACTTCATGTCGTCACAAGAGATCTTCAACAACCAGCGCCGTGTACGTTGCTCTATGCTGATGACGAGATGACTTACTTGGAAAGAAGACTTGTAGAGTCGCAGGCAAATTTAGAATGATCAGAGAGCAATTTTGAGTTGATTCCTGTGTCGAAGATAATTGAAGGATCCACATGGTGCTGCCGGCATAAGGCCTCAATCTCGTTCGCACCACGCATTAATCTTCAATCTGCTTCTGAATGCGTACTGCATGCGACGGTGACAGACAGTTCAGACTTTTATCCTTCTCAGATAATCCAGAACAAGTCAGAGGGACCACGCTGGAATACCAGGCTTGCTTGGCCTAGGCGGGATCCTAACCAAGAACCTTTAATCAGGTGCACGTGACAGCCGGTGGTTGACTACCGGTGGTTGACACGACTATGCTGCTAGTGCCCTATGAAAGGTAGCAAGCAGGGTTCATTGAAAAAAAGCACGACGACAAGTGGACTATGTATGAACAGGCTCCTAAATAAATAAACTAAGGCAAAATCTACTGGACAATTATTGTCGATCGATCTTATCTTTTCCTTTTCGAAGCCAACCATTCGAAGTGGGAATCACTCATATAATAAACATCTCAGTCACTGTTGTGGATCTCCCACCTAGTAATCTGAAGCAACAGCTAATTCAAAGCCGCCTTTATGATTGTTTCTGCGCGACGCCTAATTTGTAGTCTACACAGGTTGTGATGAAGGAGACTGCACCGTATGCGGTATGGTCTACCTGATTCCATACCAATCCTGCGGAGCAGAAGACATCGGGAAAGTGGACGTCCTCTTCATGCGGGCGTCAAGGAATGTCTCGACGGGAAGGAAAAGCTCAGAGCCTTTAATGCTCTAGGCTACCATAGGGGATCCATTACCATGAAGGGGAGGATTTTATTATTTCAGGATCAAAGTGGAGATTCTGGGGCGCGAGGTTCAAACATCCGCGCGCAAGGCTCTTGAGACATTCTGGACATACTCCCAGATACCCTAAGATTAACCAGAAGGGGAGTGCCCATATACAGCGCGAGAGTTCAAGGTTTACCTCAGACTCGCATTTTGAACTGGGGTAGTTCTTGTCCCTGTCCTACACTACTTTCATTGGCCCTTCGGTGGACTACGTTCAGGTACCGCACTTGGACTCTCTCTCTCTCTTGGTCCCCTTCTACAAATATGGCACTGTGCTCTGTAGGGTTCAATCGACGTTTGGCGGGATAACTTCTAATTGATTTGGCTCCTTTAAACCTCTGAAGAAAGCGATCTCCCGTCTGCCAACCTCGTGTAGAGTTCAACACATACAAGAGTAATCCACAATGCCGAACTTCATTGAATGTCCGTCGTGGCATATAATGACCGATGTATCAGCTTGAAATTTACTACGGGTATTTTTGCCGCCTGCTTTCAAGAGGAGAGAGAGCTTGGGGAGCTTTCAAGAGCGTCGAAGAAGTCGTGAAGAAAACGAAGAACGTCCGACTCCGTGCCCACCTATTCGACTCCACTGTTCTTCCTGCCCTAACATACGCCTCAGAGACCTGGGCTATACGAAAGCAGGATGAACACGCGATCAGCGTCGCGCAGCGTGGAATCGAGAGGACGATGCTCGGAGTGACACGACTCACGCAAGTGAGAGAAGGTCTCCGGAGTTCCGAGCTTCGCCGACGTTCGAAGATCAGAGACGCTGTCGCATGGGCCAAGTCGTCGAAAATTAGGTGGGCCGGCCACGTAATGCGATTCGCAGACACCCGCTGGACGAGAGCCGTCACAGATTGATTCCGCGGGATGTCAAAAGAACACCAGGACGCCCACCAACGCGTTGGTCGGTCTTCTTCGTGAAAGCCCTGAACGACCGATATGACGCTCTTCGTGTCCCTCGAGCGAGGAGGATCCATTGGACCACTCTGGCACGCGACAGGGACGAATGGAGACGCTGCTGGCGCCCGCTCGAGCAAGTCGATGATCAACGGGACGACAGGTGATACAGGTGATACAGGTGATTTTTGCCGCCTGCTAGCTAGGTTACCTAGCTTTGCTGAAGGATCATGGATAGGGATCGGCGTTAGTGAAAACATTGCTAGGATTTATCCGCTTTACACTTCTACGGGAAGTCGTGGAGTCGAAGAATGCGTGTTTGAACTATAAGGAGCCTAAGTCTCACGAAGTCTCTCAAGAGCCAACAGTTCGATCGATACATCGTGAAGCCTTCAGCTCGTAACTCAGAGATCGAAGTGCTAATCACAGGAGGCGTGCGCGCACAAGAAATGGAGCGAGAACAGGGAGAAGGAGCGACGACGAGCATCTGAGCGGCTGCTGCTCAACACCTCGGCACCCTTGCCTACACCGAACACTGCGACGGAGCACCAGGACTGATTCCTGTTCCTGTATCTACATGGTGTCTCAAAAAAGTGTATAGACTCGTTGAAAGGTAATAACTTTGCTCACAGTAAAAGCTGAGAACTCATATGAAAGCTTAGGAAGATAGAAATCATCTGAGGTACCAGAAAGAGTGCGGCGTGTAAAGTTCGCTAAAGTTTAGCGTTTTACATTCGATTGACTGTGTTTCGCTTAAATACTTGCTACAGTCTTCCCACAAAGTGTCCGTACCGGCTGAATTGTGCTTTTTTAAGGTTTAAAAGATAAAAACACACTAAGCCTTACAAAAACTGCAGGGTATCCTAAAAAATACAGGAACTGTTCGAAATGTTCTAACATCGCTGCCTATAAAGCTTTTGAAGATGTTTGAGACACAAATAAAAGCACAGGGTGAGAAGATTTCAGTGGTCTGTAAAAGTCAAGATTGAGCCATCTCCCCGCGTGAGACATTGCATTTCTGAGTCGATTGATTGTGCATAGGATGAACGCTAGTTACAGTCTCGCTATTAATTGGTCACATCAACCTGTGCTGTGCTTCTTTTAACGTTTTTCGTTGCTCAATAGCTGCAGTTATGCCGATTAACCTCTCCATTCAGCTTGTATGTTGCTTTGTCACACCAGAATCCGTCTTGGAAAATGGGGCTCCTTTTCACACTTAAGTTGCACAATCAATAAACTCTAACTGTGACGTGGGTTTTAAGTGATTGTCAAGTTCTGAATGCTAAAAAAAGTACAGCAGAGGTGAATCCAGCCGTGTAGTAACAAGATCGCACCAAGCATTCAGCCCATGTACAATCAATCGAGTCTGAAATGAAAGGTTTCAGGCGTGGGCATGGGCAGTGTCGACTGTTTATGCGTGTCAGACATCTACGTAACCTTTGATTTTATATGAGTTTCAAACATCTTTAAATGCTTCACTAGCAGCAATGTTAGGACTCTTCAAATAATGTCTGTGTTTTTCTGATACCTTGCATTTTTCGCAAGCCGCAGTGTGTTGGTTAAGTTTTAAAACTTAAAAAAGGACAGAAATCAATCGACACCGTTACTTGGTGAAGAAATGATAACAGACATTTAAGCGAAACACAATCAATCAAGTCTAAAATGCCAAATTCCAGGCGAGTGCAAGGCGCATTCCATACCGATCATATGTCATTTTTTTTATTTTCTTAAGCTTTCATATGACTCTTTATGACTCTTCTTCAATACCTCTACTGGAGCAAAGTTATCACCTTTCAAACAGTGTATACATTTTTTGAGGCACCCTGTATAACAAAATATTATATTCTGTAGTGGTATCTCTTGCTTTACCATACAATCACCTGCGGTGGCCAACCGATGAACAAGTCAAGTCTGCTGCAATACCAATTCATCGACTACGAAGGGGCGGAAAGCTTGGATGACCTGGGTGAGAAACCCGAACAAGGAATCAACTCTTCGCCTAGTCGGCGCCTCGTCCGACTGCGCTAGCACGCGCATTCACTCAAATTAAGTGTTCCGAATTATTCGGCGGTCATAGACAGTAGGGACGCCCAATCGGAATCGAACTTAGTCATTACTATAGCACCAGGTGGGACTCGAGCCCACACCATCTGTCAGCGGAATGAAATGCTGCACGGCATTACACTACCGGCGCCGTTTTGGGGTCGCAATCGCTCCCTTCACCAATTCTCCATACTCTCACCGCCAAAACAAAGCTAAGGCTCCTTCAAAGGTTAGAACTAGCCACAGACCTTGAGGTGCTGAATAGGCGAACCTAGAGTGACCTCCACCCTATCAGAAAGCCAGAAAGCCCAGCAGGAGTAAGAAATGGATTCCTACAAGAGAGTACAGAATGGGAACCCGGGCTGACACAAATTGGGACAGGTGGCCCGCTTATGTCGCGATTCTTCTAAGTAAGGCCGAACAATAGAAAAACGGCCAAAATGACCGTTTTTGAAAGCGGCGCGCGGCTGAATCGCGACGGTTTCGTTAAGAGTGCGGACCGGTTCCAAGCCTCCGGTCGAGGCTACTGTGTGGTGGTCTATTAGTAGAGGGATCGCTCGCTGAGTGGACAACGATAGCCGCAAGAATGTATGAGAAACGAGGTCGTCGGGACGGACGCACAGCATCAGAGGCCACGGCGAGGAGCTGGAGGATGATGATGAAGAGGGACCGTGGCAGTGGAACGCTGCACCACCTCCGTGGAAGAGGCGTAAGCAGCCGACGGACGGGCGAGGTGGATCAGCGACGGAACTCGTTCGCCTAATGGAGGGTCAGCTAGCTGTCACGTTGACGAACGCGCGGCTGAAGAGTTTTGGGCTCCCTTTCGGGCATCTTCGCGCTTCGGCCCGGCTGATACCGGTTTAGGAATCGTTTCGAAAACTATTGTGCAATTGCTCTCAAAAAACCTATTGACTGCTGCGGAGAGGCACGCGCACAGATAACATCGGTAGCATTCAGCGCGAAGGTGACAAACCCTGGATAGACCAGGGTGGATTAGTTACCCAAGTTTGAGTCCGCTTCGCTACGGGCATTCTTTTGGGCGCGTTCCGTCGATCGGGAGTAACATACTGAGATTCGTGAAAATACGAGAAGGCTGTAGCGAAGACGGCTGAACAGGCGAAGCAGAAGTGACCGGTGAAAGGTTAGCTGTTTTACCCCATGAAGGTCGTCGGTCTGACATGCGAACTGAAATCGCTCAGTTCGGTATCACCGACTTATACAGGGAAGAGTAGATGTTTGAAAGTTTCCATAAAATCCTTCTTTATGGAAGATTTTACCTTCTCTTCACCAACTGTTCCTTTCAGGCATCACTCCCCCCTCCCAATAGATAGAGCTAGAACCTCACTCTAGAACGTTGATCAGCTCGTTTTCTCACTGCTGATAGAACGATTCTGGAAACAAGCGGGTCGAGCAAACATCCACTGCACTCATTCCGCCTTCAGGCCTTTAGAATTACTTCTAAAAGTAGACTGCGTGGTGCATTCTGGAGAGGAATTCTAATTCTAACCTTCGCCATTTGTAGATGCATCAGGTCAACCGTTCCAGGAAAGAGAAACGAAGAAGGCTGGCCTCAGTCTCCTCTGGGATGCGCGACGCTTCCTGCTTCAGCGTGATATGCTAGAAGTAAGGACAATGACAGAGGATAAAGGTCGACGTTAGTCATTCACTTTGAGGAATGCGCCACGCATTCAACTTCTACAGGATGTCGTGGAGGCGATTTTAGAAGCGTATTTGGCCACACATTGGTTGGTGACTAGCCGTGAAAGAATTTAGCGTATAACCCGATCAAAAATCTACGCTTTATCCTTGCATCTGAAGGATATACCGGCTGACTTGTTCATCGACTTGCCACCGCAAGTCACTATGTGGCCCGATACGCATTCAATTCGCCTCCACAACATCCCGTAGTAGAAGGGCGCATCCCAAAAGGGAATGAGTGGCGCAGTCCTTTATCCTTTATCTTTTATACGGTGTGAAGAGTTAGGGAGCTAGTCAGTACGACAGGAATTTTCTGTGATGACTTGATTTTAGGCGTATAGTAGCGCACTCGAAGGAGGAGGCGTCTGCCGCGTGCACCCGATTGTATGTTTTTGGTTCGGGTTTCTCGCCTGATTCAACCCAGCTTTTCATCTTTTAGGGGTTGGTATATTGGTGCCACACGAGTCGGAAGAACAAAACACTGACTTGGTCATTTGGATGGCCACCACAAGTGAGTGTGTGGCCAAATACGCATTCAAATCGTCTCCACGATATTTCACCGTAGAATTAGAATGCGTGGCGCATCCCAAAAAAGAACTCACTATCGCCGTCCTTTATCCATTGTCTCGACAGTGCAAGGCCTTATAGCCCCATAGGAGTTACTCAAACCGTTTTGGGATGCAGTGCGCAATCTACTTCTACGGGGTGTCATGGACACGATCTGAATGTGCTTTTGGCTATACAACGACTGTGGCTAGCCGATGAGCAGGTCAGCGCTTTATCCTTCCCAGACAAGTCTAACGCCGATTCACCGATCCCGGGGGATGAAAGTCTTGGTTGGACTGGGCGATAGATCCGAACCATGAACCTGGTATCGGGGGCGTACAACAGCCGGAACCTCCTTCGACTGCACTACATGTGCCCTGTAAAGGTGCTGTGGGTTGTCATAAGGATGTTTTGCGCAATTGCGTTCAAAGCTGTATTATAAACTCAGGCATGAATCGAATGGCGTGCGGCATCCTGTCCCGTATGCAGAGGGTGCGGCTTCGAGTCGATAGTTTCCCTAAGACGACCTATGTAGTTCACCGTCTCCAGAGATTCCCAGGAAGGCTAGTTTGCTAAACTTTTGCATGAAATTTCAAGACTCTAAAAAACGCCGGAGTTGAAAAACCAGCTGGGAAAAGGCAGCTATGTGACAGACAACTGAACTTCTTGACGGCTGCCTACGTGTGCGATGGTTTTCTGCATAAACCACCCTGCCGTTAAGCAATCACTGGTCTGCGGTCGAGGGCGACCTTCTATAGATGCCGTACGAAGACAGCGCACAGGATGTTGCACTGGTGGAATTGTAAAAATTCCTCATTGAATAAAAACGGTCATGGGAATAAATTTTCGGCTCCGGAAGATGGATGATACCTGTGGTCGTCCCGGAAGTGGTTCCAGCCTTTCAGGAAAGGAGAAAGAATGCGGAAATCATACCCAAATAGCGCTACTTGGAAAAATGGCATTGAAAATGCAACAGTGTCCAGCAGGGCGGATAGTTCTGGTTGTGCAGGCAAAGCTCGGATGAGTGGAAGAAAATGAGTGAAGGGATGTCGGTGTCTAGAGGAATGCGCACCGGTGTAGGTCGTTAGCACTCTCACGAGTTCTCCAACCAATACCTGCTGATCATTGATGCGTTGCAAAACCATCAGAACAGTGCAGAACTGCCTAAAAACGGACAAAGAAGACCAGTCGCCTTTTGCTCATGAAGTGCTACTTACAAAGTTTTATGCAGTCAGGTTTTGCCCTGAGTAATGAGAGATCGGAACATGTGGTTTCTGCTGTTAAAATCAATTCCATCGGGGAAAAATTGAGAAGGAGCACTTTGCACGTGCAACCGATGGCGTGCTTCTATAAAATTTAGAACTACTTGGAGCCTAATGAAGAAACGTCTGCGTTCTCATGACGGATAATCTCATGACGGATATGCCACGCACTCTGCTTTGACTCTAACCTGGGAATGCCTCCAGCTTCCCACGGAATTTCGGTCAGAGACATATGCCATGTGAAAGAGCTTGAAACGCTGATTACAGAAGTGCTGACTAATCTGCTAAATGGATATTCTAGAGCCTGGCCGATGAAAATTCGCGCCGTCGACTGCATGTCGCGAGCGCTGATGAAGCATTGGGCGGAGCGTGGCGAAGCCAGCGTAGCCATTTGCCGCTTTCCAGTAGAGGCGATAGCGCAGTGGTGTTTCCGCTGTGCGGGATTTTGGTCAGTGGTTCGGTTCCCATCGATGGTGGTGGTTTCGCGTTTTGTGATTTATCGTCAGAGACTTCCTTATTCTCATTTCCAACACATTTTTGAGCAAACGCCTAGTAACAACTATCATATACCTTTCTCGAGCTATTTTAAGGAGGAGGGGTAACACATTTTAATTTTCATGTAATGTAAGTCAAAATCGGGTACTAGATGCGTGATCAGCGCCCGAAATAGACCCATGCCCAAAGGTGGGTGAAATTGGAGTTTCTGACCTCAATTTCTGAGTTTCACGAGAAAGTCGACGGTGAACACTAGTGTTCGATAATCGCGAAAGAAAAATATGTGTAAAAGCGGTACTAGTCGTTAATGTGGGCAGCATAGAAAGAGGTATGGGGTGCTATACCGGTCAGGGCACATCGAACGAAAATGGAGGGTAAGTGTATGGTCTATACTCAGTTTTGTTGGTGCTCTGATTGGTTGTATTTGGTTCTTGTAGGCCACATAAGTGACTAGTACCAAATTTAACACCTTGCAGATATAAGTTGCACCCGGTTGCAGTGTATAAAACGCTTATTCGATGTTTTGAAAGGGTTTTAAATATGAGGCCTCCACCCTCTCCGCGCCATTTTTTTTTACTGCTTTCACCTTCCATAAAACAGCGCCATTTTTTTGGAGGAAAAAAATAGTCTTCTCCATAAGGCCGCTTTTGCCTTATCGCACTCATCGCTCGCGGCGCACGTGTGGGCACCTGCGCTATTCCTCACCATTAGAAGCGCCGACGTCGCTAAAGCGAAGATGAAGCCGGATTCATGGCGAAGATCATCGCCGCGATATAACACCTCACGCGCGTTTCATCTTCGGGGCACGACCGATGGCTGGGTTGAACTAGCCCGAAGGACGCGCTTTTTGAGGCATTCCATTCTCACCTTCAGAAGCAATGCACTCCCAAGAACCAGACAATTGCTGTGGAAACGTCTATGCCTTAAATATTGTAATAAAACGTGAAAAAATAAAAGCGGCGATGATCAAAGACCAGGAGAATTAACATCGACGTTTGGTTTACCCCTTGCACACTGCACATTTTTACAAGGTATCGAATAGACCTCGGTGCTGATCACACCTTCCAGGATTCTTCTAGATTGCGCCACGCATAGCACACTAGGACCTTACGAAGGGCGCTGAGCTAGGACTGGTAGGTTTCTAAGTAGGTTCGTATTTGATGAATCATCAGTGTGCGAAAGTTCTGACACCCACCATTGCATTTTGCTCAGTTTTTCCCTTAAAATATGGATTTTTGTCGAATCACCCAGAACATGCCGTGATCAAACCACTTTAATGTTTACGGTGTGGTTACAACCTTCAGGCACAATTGCGATCCTAGCGCAATGAAGGGCCTTAAAGCGCCGGTCAGATTTGCACTAAACGACATTGCCATTGTCCCGTTCTCCCTTCAAAGCTACGAAAACACCTGTTGGGCAGCCTACGTGAATGAGCGATACCCTTGTGGGTTTTTTCCTAGCAGTTTTCGGAAGGCGAGAACCGGATCTGGGTATAGTGGCGGAAATGGAAATGTTACGCAAACAGTGCGGGTGCATAATCGAATATCGGAGCCCTAAGTCTTACTGTATGCGTGAGAATTATTAAGAATAATGAGTGCCAAGGTGTAAGCATGTTCTTCGGCGAGAACGAAGCACATGGCGCAATCCATTGGAGGCGCCGATTTCGCGCGTGTCACGAATCGATTCCAGGTGCGAAACGCTTAAAAAGGAGCTAAGTGCTCCATCCACTCAAATTCGGTAGGTTGCCAAAGAAATATAAAGCATAAAGAACAGCATAAAGGATAAAGGACGGTGTTGCTCAATCCCGTTTGGGATGCGCCACGCATTTCACTTCCACGGTTTGTCATGGAGGCGATATGAATGCGAATTTGGCCATACGATGACTTGCGGTGGACAGGTCAGTGCATTGTCTTTCTCAGACGAGTCTGATACCAACTCACTTAGCCCGGAGCGATGAAGGCTTGGTTGGAACTGGCAGGAAATCCGAACCAGGAACCTGGTATCTGATGTACGCGACAGTCGACACCTCCTCCGACTGCGCTACACGAAAGACCTATAACCCCCTGAATCTCTTCTGATCTACAAGCTGACATCGCAATTTATAGTAACATTCCAAAGACACATTTCAAGAGCATCCACGACTTCCCACAGCAGAAGCAGAATGTATGGTCTCAGAAGGTTGTAGACTGTTGCCGTTAATCGTCCTTTGTGAACGAAGCCTCTCGCCATTGTGCAAACCGTCAACCTCTTCAGCAGGAAAAGTGTAAAACGTTGTCTTGATCACAATTGAGTCACGGATGCTTACCGCGCTTCAAATTTGCGCACAAAGCCTTCGGGATTTGTGGAAAATGGAGTTCACAGCGGTTCACAATAAGAACCTCTGCGACGTTCAACTAAATACATTCCTTAGAAGGATACACTGGTCTACTTTGGCACACATTCGAAACAAAAGAGGACGTTTCTAGACAACTGGACACAGGTGGTATATTCTGTTTAAACGTCAAATTAGACACTTTCCAAACCAAAGTGGTCTCTCTTCTAGAATAGCCTAAAACTTGGAATAAATGTAAACGCCCTTCAAATCAAAAGGTGATTCATACAGGGTATACTAAAGACTCTTCAAGATGGTTAGAATAATAATTTGTTCAAGCAGAATTTGGTATAACATCCTTTGGAATTTTTTAGTTTAGCTTTCCGCCCGAATGGCTGTAACAATTTCTAAAAGTTTTATTTTTGGCGGAAGCATAGCAAAGTAAATCTTGTTTTAAAGTTCTAAACAAGACAACAAAATCAATTAGTACATTAAAAGACGAGATCTCGAGATGCAGTCAAAAAGTTCGTCGCGATTTTTGTCTGAATTTGAGACATCAAAATGTGTATATTTACATTCTTTACAACTGCACTTGTTGCATCGTTTACAAAAATTTATGCAACATGAATTTGGCCATCAATAAAATAAAAATCGCGAGGGCATGGCGGATTCTCTTTTTTAAGCAATGAAAAATGTTCTCAATCCAGCTTTGCAAAACAAGTCTTAAACAATTATTTTCCCAAGGAATTAAAATTTTTGTAAGATTTCGAACGACACTTGTTAAGTAGGTGGATAAAACTTCAAAGAAAGCCGTGCAATTTTTTTTCATAAACATAAAATTATTCTAACTTTTTTGGAAAGTCTAGCAGTGGCGGTGATATTTCCGGAGTTCACAATCATCAGATGCGATTGAATTCCTGACGAGGTGAAAGGGCAAATACGTGTCGTATGAAATTCATCTGAAGGCGACCGAATTTGCACCCATCGGTGACCGAATTAAAAATAAAACAAATTAAATACAATTAAACTACAGTAGTTCAACAGGATCACAAACAAGAGAGTTTTCAGTTTTCTTCGTTTAGCGTTTGCAATGTGAGACCTCTACGCAACTACACCAATTACGCATCATTGTGAGCCGCCATCTTCGTCGCCTCAAACACTCGTAATGGAATAGTCATCTGGAAGGGTGCTATAGTTCACCGAAGAAACTGGCATCGACAGATGATAACACAGTATTTCTACTGAAATTCAACGAATTTTCTACGGAGGGAATTTGAAACGTATTTTTCGACAAGCTCCAACTCCCGTCTTTCAAACTCCGACCCAAAGTGAATAGTCCCACTGCTGATGAAATTCTTCCCATCTATCAGTAAAATTTCACAGCTATTGTTGGCGGTTCCCACCCAGGCCAACCAAGCCTTCCATCCCTCCGGGGGGATATCAGATTTGTCTGGGAAGGATAAAGCACTGAATTATATACATCGGCTGGCCACCGCAAGTTATTGTACAGCCAAATACGCATTCAACACGCCTCCACGCCATCCCGTAGAAGTAGAATGCGTGGCGCATCCCAGAGGGGATTGAATAACGCCGTGCTTCATCCTTTATCCTTATTGTTGGTTGACTGTTATTGCCCTTCGGGTTCTCCTTTATTGCTTAAGCAAGGCACGAAGTATAGATTGAGAATGTCTCGCTCAGAAGTCTGTTGATCTGCAGTAGTGCCGATCACAGGGGGGAGGGGGCGAGAATCCTGATATTTATCGGTGATTTCCATGCGACGAGTGGTTGTCCTTCCTCTTTCACTTCGTCGGAAGTTCACCAGCAGTTGACCGCTAGGGGTTTCAGGGTCGTCCTTGCAGCTGCCGTGCTCCATTATGCTAAGGAAGCGCAGAAAAACGCGTCCTCTGCTTTTTTCCTACAGATTATTCTAGAGATTTAGATCAGGGTACAGAAGTAGGCAGTCGTTTGAAGACATCATGGTTCAGACGAGTCGACGGTGCTGGATCCGTGTTCGATCAGTATTTTCGGGTCAGATGTTTCAATCATGGATTTTACAACGACGAAAGTCGATGTCCTTCGTTTGATTTTTCAAGTCGACATCCTAGATAAACGTCAAAATTTCGACCGACCTTCTTATGATGTCAAAGGGACGATTTTCCAGATTTCCATCCAGTTTTGCTGGCAATAAGCGAAGATTTCAGGAAATTGTGATCGCTGTTTTTAGGACAGCAGCAGCTGTCAAGGGAAATTGGGAATATCCTTTCACGCTTCATAGGAACATCCAAAAATTAGGTCGACTTTTAGGAAGCGTATGACAGTGACAGATTGTTCAATCGTTAGGTATCGCTATATAAGCCTTCTAATCGATCGCGCCATATGTTCAAAAAGTTTGTGGCAACTTCTATTTGATTGATAGTGTAAACCAGACTATCAAACTAAAGACGTGTGTTCTTTACAATTGTTTTTGCTGTATCGATAACGGGTGTCAAACTCCACGCGAGCAGAAATTCTGCTGTCAATCGAATAAAAATCGCGACGTCATATGCGAGTGCATGGCACAACCTTTCTAAAACCAAAAATTGCTATTTTCCTGTTTTTTAAAACAAGCTATAAAGCATTACTTTTCCTCAAAAATAAAAATTTTAGGAAATTTCAACCAATGTGTTCACTTATAGGTTAGATGAACTAAAACCTCAAAGAAAGTTATACTAACATTTTCCTTAAACCAAAACTACTCTAACCTTATAGTAGAGTTTCCAGTTTAATGTAGAAAAAGCTCATTTCGATTCGGAAGAGTTCGCTTTGATTTCAAAAATCTTAGGCTAGCTTAGAAGAGTGTCCAATTTGATTTGAATAGTGTACAAATCGACGTGAAATTGGCATAAACTTTAGAACTTTAGGTAACTTTGGATATATAGATAATTCGGGTATAAAATGTCATTTTGTTTTTTTGCCGTCCAGTCTTAAATTTATTTATTTATTCTCCTTAACTAAATAACGTGCCAAAGAAGCAAAAAAGAAGTAGCACTACACAACAGCGCCGTGCAAAAATTTTAGTTCGGCTAAATGAAGTACAACAAAACTTTTAACCAAATTTCAGTGGTCAATTATTTTAAATTCCTATATTAAACTAATGCAAACTGAAGCAAATGTAAGGCGAAGTGATCGATCGAAGATGAAAATGGTATATAATTAACCAGCGGGATACATTCAACAGAGGTGGACAGGTTCTGAGCAGGCGGATCTGAAAAATTCTTCCAGATCAGAGGACATCTGCAAGCCTGGAAGCATCTCCAGGCATAAAGAGAACACATCAGGATAATGAAGGAGCGGCGGATAGAGCACTCAACCGAGTAGTGTTGTGCTATTACGTGGTGGGCAGCGGCGGTTCAGCGGAGGAAACCGGCTGAGGAACTCCGTAAAGGCTGCCTGGACGTAGACACACACACAAATGGACAAAGCGAGTTATGTGCGCTAATACAGATTAGCCCAAATTTCCATCTTCCACGGGCAGGTCGCTCGTTGTTTCGAGGTAGGCATCTGTTGTGGGGTTCAACAACTGTCCACGATTCTAGTCCCGCCCAGGCCAATCAACCTTCTTCCTTCGTAGTCGGTGAAATTATCCCAGACTCGTCTGGAAAGGATAAACAACGAGCTGGCTTTTCCACCGGCTGGCCACCTCAAGTCGTTGTATAGGCCAATTATTCATGCAAATTGTATGACAAACATCCCATAGAAGTAGTAGAATGCGTGGCGCATCCCTAAGAGGGATTGATTAACACTTCCTTTATCCATTATGTATTTATGTAGAACAACAGCGCAACAGCTGCGGTAATGGTTATTGATAGATTTCATATCAGTCAGTACGGGTTACGCCATGCATTCTATTAGGTCCAATCGAAAATTGCCGCGGCTTCCAACCTCTAAATTTGATTGACCGTAACTTCGTCCGAGACGTTGCCGATGGAACCCGGTCTTAGTGGAGGCTCCAGACCTTAGATGGGAAGGCTCTGAAGCATATGTCTGGACGGGGAGAGCAAGTCATGTAAGGAGAATCATCACCCTTCATTTAGTATGAAAATGTGTTTATTTTTTGCAAGTTGTTAAATCCAAGGAGTGGGACTTTAAAGTTGCAATGGAGTACGGAGCATCACGAGTTTGGGGGTCTTTGTGCCCGTGATGCCTCTGCCGGCAAGCAGCCTGGAGCGCAGTGGAAGTGGGATTGCTTCATGTAAGGAAGGTCGGGGGTTTAGTTCTTGTGCGTTGCTGCATTCTTGCATTTGAACTGATTGGTTGAGATTTGGGGATTCTGACGTCTGTACCGTTTTCAGACGTTTTTATGCCTAATTTTTCGGCTGAATGCTGTGGTATTCAGCAAGGTGATGTAGAAATGTTCAACATCTATAATACACAGGTACAAAAGGCACAACTGGGCATAATACGGGCAACGTATAAGGCTACAGGCTCCTCGCAGTCTGTTTCCATACTTGGACCATTGACTTCGGATTTCCAAAGGAGAGCAGGAGGTGACGTCGGATGTGGTTCAAGTGAGAAACGTGGTCTGTGGATCCCGCAAATTAACCTAAATGGTATCTCCCTCTACAACGCTCCAAATTTTCTCTTCGCCTCATCTTTGCCTGTCACCTAGAAATCAGAGGCCTGCTGAAGGTTTTCTAAAACCTAACAGCAATAATGTCTACCGGCGCTCGAGTGGTGACACACCTGCTCACGCTCAAGAATTGAGGAACCCTTGAAGGAAGAAATCCGACCGAACGGATTGCCAGCATACTCAAAGACTTCGAAACATGTCAACTGCGCCGTATTCCATTGTATCTTCAAGGTCCCCCTACTCCTTCGATTTAACGACTTTGGCAAAAAATAAACGCATTTGTATACTATTAAAGGGTGAGGATTCTCCCTATATGACTCGATCCTCCCGTTCAGACATATCAGACTCTTCCCTTGTTAGAGTGCAGACCAATAGAACCTCTTCTTTTCCCTTCTGACGAGACAAGGCTAATGCTGTAGAATCGATTTGTTAAGGGAGAAAAACTGTCAATGGCCTTGAATTGACTGCTGGAAGTTTTTTCAAAGCAGCAATTGCTACTTATTACTCTCTGTTCTTATGGAGACTACGAGCAACCATAGCTGAGAAAAAAGTGGCCAAAAGGATGTAAAAGTCGTTGGTGGATAGGAATTCACCCGCAAAGAACTACGAAGGCTGCCCGCGCCATAACGTTAGACGTCTTTATGTGATGAAGTTTTAATGTAATAGCCTACTTAATTGCTGAAACCACGGGGTCGGCTAGACGACGCGCAACGCATGGAAAACATAGCGAACAGTGAAGTATTGGTATCTTCCAATCAACAGACCAGGAAAGGGAGCCTCCTATCCCGTTTTAGTATACTTCGGTAAGCATTCTATTGGTGTTTATTTGTACGTACTTACATAATGTAGGTCGCCCACCTAGCAGAAAAAATCTGCTAACTTTACTTGACAACTTTCAAAAAATTAGCAGGTCCATATGTACCATTTTCAATATCAAACTGGACACTTTTCTTAACATCCTTTGTGCTTCTGAAATCAAAGTGAACAACTTTCAATTCTAAGAAAATTTTTACCAGGTCAAACTACAGACTCTCCAAGATGGTTAGAATAATTTTTTATTTAAGGAAAATCTGGTATAACTTTCTTTGCAATATTTTAGTCTAGTTGTCGAAATGAGTGTAACAGTTTTGTAAAAAATTTTATATTGCGAAAAAAATGGTAAATTAAATTTGAAAGCGGAACAAGGCGACAATCATTTAGTGTTATAAAAGTCAAGATCGCTTTTTGTCTTATTTTTAGTTTTCTCGAGTGCATGGCGCAATCTCGACTTTTATAGCACTAAATGATTGCAGTTTTTTCACGCTTTAAAACAGATTTTAATTTATTACTTTTCTTGAAAGACAAAATTTTATAAAATTATAACACTCATTCGGGCAATTGTACTAAACTAAAAGTCCATGCACTCGAAAAGCTCGTCCAGATTTTTATATAAATGATGGTGTAAATGTAAATCTTATGTAAAGAATCAAAGTAAGGCTATGTGTGTCCTTTACATTTGTTCTCGTGTTGTTTATAGGTTTTAAAGTCCTTGTGAATAAAAACTTTGCTGCCAGTGGAATAAAAACCGCAACGGCTTGGAAGAGTGCAGGGCGCAATCTCTTTTCTTGGCTCTTGAAAACGGCCGCCTTCCTGCTCTTTTTAAAACAAGCCTTAATCACATTATTTAAAAAATGAGAGTTTCAAAAGATTTGAAACATTGGGAAGGTGAATTAAAACTACAGAGAAAGCAATACTGAAGTTTTTCCTGAACAAAAAAAATATTCTAACGTTTTTACAGAGTCTCTAGTTTAATATAGAAAAGCTCATTTAAATTTGGAAGAGTTCGCATTGATCTTAAAAGTCTTAGTCTAGCTCGGAAGACTGTCCAATTCGACGTGAAAATGGTATACCTGCAACATATTTTGAGCTGGATCACAAATTTTGCAGCATTTGTTTTTTTTTCAGCTGCCGAAAACTGATGTGTCATATTTCGAAAGCACGTTTCATTGTGAGCATTTTGGTGCATGAACCATTGATTTGTCACCCTTTATAATTTGTTGTAATACTATTCTTTGCAGAAAAATAAATACTGTTGACAAAATCTATAACTAAAAGCCTAAGTACTAACACTTTCAGTTTGCTGTCACCAGTCGGCAGTAAAGACGAAAGGCAGTAAAGACTTACAGGCTTTTTTCCAGCTTCTTGAAATTTTTGAAAATGGAATTTTCCAGTTCATTTTCCGCATGAATTCTACATAGATCGTGAGAGTAAGCGTCGAGGTGGAGAACTGCTATTGAGCTGAGCGCCTTCAAAGTCAGCTTATGCACTAGTTAAGATAGTTGCTTCAATAGGAAAACCATTAGCCACACATTCCGAAAGATAGACCAGCCGACCAGGAGGAACAGGGAGTGGAGGTGGTCTAACGGGCAGCGAGTGGGCGTACCGTCGCAATGGATAGAAAAGGCAAGAACAATAGGAAGAAGAAACACAGAGGTGGGATGCGCCACGGGTTGGACGACCAGAAGAAAACACGACTACTCGGTGATTGGGTTTGGAGAACCCTATCATGTTCCAGCCTTGCTCAACCTTGCTTAAGATCAGGGAGTAGTTCTGCATGATGGTTCTAACCAGACCCCTCCTCCACCACTCTGTTCCACATCGGCAACATCTCCAGACGGTTCAGTGAAGTCGTAGCTTGTTTTATTCAGTACCTTCGCTCTCTAGGTCCTTCAACAACCCTTCTGATGCCCCCTAGCACTGTCCCCCACTTCACTCTCAATCTAGCGGACTCTCGTTAATCCACTTGACTGCAGGCACCTTCACTCATTTATTATTTATTTATTTATTTATTTATGGGCATAGACGGATGTCTAGCGTAAAAATGAGCAAACAACACTTGAGGAACAAATGCGTACTAACCACATCTTCCTGTTAACACTTAAACATATAATGACTGGAAGGCGTCAACAACATTTACTATTTGGCATAACTTCTACAGGCTTGAGCAGACAACCTCGTCAAGTCCTCGTACTTACCAAGTAGCAAATTGAAATCCTTGAGAATCCGATAAGTAAGGAAATCTGATCTGACTCGTGATCTAGCAATTGGGAGTCGAAGAATAACCTTTCCTCTTACAGAACGTGTCAGTTCACCATCGATAAAATCTACAGGATCGATAGCCAGCTTTTTAGCTAGAATTTTATACAACGTAATAAGATCTGCAACTTTTCGCCTAGCGTTCAGCGATGAAAGGCGAAAGTAAATCGCCCGTTGATGTCCGCATGGAATTGAACTGTAATCCATCGAGAAACACCGCATCATAAGCTTTCTGTTGAAGCTATTTTGAATACTTTCTAAAAGGTCAGTATCTTTTTTCTTAGTTGGATTGAAGACAGTTGTGCCAGCTTCTACGATAGGACGTACATAGGTTTTAAAGGCCCTTATGTAAACCTCGGGGATATTAGATTTTAAAACTCTGAAGATACGTTAGACGACGTCTTCAGCACGTCTTTTGAACCCATAGGCACTTTAGACGACGTCTTCAGCACGCCCTCTGAATCCCTACGCTCTGCACTTAATCCGTATTCATACTCTGACGCGTTTCGCGCTGAATGCTCGTAAACTTGGACGATCCGCCGCAAAGGATATAGTTCGCCAGCAATCGCCCATGGTTAAGTTCAAGGAATTGCGGATTGAGACGAGTATCCAGCGAGGAAAAATAAAACCAGTATCCATCAAGAGTATCAACAAATATCCATTAAGTATCCATCGAGGAAAAGAGTACAATCAGAATTACAGCTAAGACTATGCAGTGAATATACTACAATGCAAATAAAAACGTATTGGTGGGTAATGAGGCCTACGTGGGGACGGAAACACACAGGCGAAGGACAGCCAATGAGAGCGCGGAGCGAGCGCAGGACATCCAATCATAACACCGTCCGTGCACGTCTATGTTTGTACTCTGTGTGGTACTCCCGCAAGATGTGGCTTAATTCAATTTGTGCGTTCTCGTTCCTATGAAGGCCATATTAACGATTAGTACCTAACTTTTCTTACAGGTGGTCATAATAAGCAGCCCTAAAACCCTGTCATGTGTATACGAGCTCTTGGAAGCTGCGAAAATTTTCGACCACTTCATCCTAAAAAATCCCGTTTCAAATCATATAGATAAGTCGGCTTTGCCGCCCTCTGGTTTGCTATAAGCGTGTTACACGGGCGTAGAAGTTCCCGGCGAGGTTTCGCGATTCTGCTCAGGAAGCGGTGCGGTCTTGGATTTGAAACGAAGAGGCCTGTTGCCCACTAGGACCCGACGATCTTGTTCCCTCAAAGTCTTGATGTCGTCCAGGAGAATCCGTGTCGGAATAGTTCAGAAGCACAGGAAGCGCTCCGAACCACCGCTGCGAGATCCGCTTCACCGACTTTCCATAGAATATGTGGATTCAGAAGGTCCAGTCGGCGTCAGGTATGTATTAGGTGGACCGGAAAGTTCTGGCGGTTTTGACTGGTCTACTTCATAACTTTCTCGTCGGATTCAGTTGAGATAAACACCGTTCCAATCACCACGCCTTTTGTAACGCGACACTTGTTGATTAATTCCATCAGCGAAAAACTGTGTGGTGGAGATGCTACAAATTCATGAGAGGCTATTTTGCGTGACATTGATTTGTGAAGGTTCTACCAGTGAGGAAGTTCTGAAAGTGCTTAGAAAGGTGCTAGTCGATTCATGCAAGGTCTGGAGACTGTGGGAGGCGAGGCAGTACCTCACTAGCGGGTTCATTTAATTTTCGCGAGGTGATTTGCGAAGCGTGTGGGCAGGTATCGTCGTTCATAAGAACGGGATCTCTTCTGTCGACCAGTGCCTGCCACAGTTCACGCAGTTTTCGCTACATCCCGTCGATTTCGTAACAGTAGGACTCTGCTGTGGTGATTCGGACTGGCTCCAGAAAGTCGTAGTGAATCGCATCAGGCGCCGATCACAACACTGTTAACATCTTCTTCTTCTGGTGGGATTTAAGCTTTAGGAAGTACCTGGGAGTTCGTCGACATCAACGCTGTCCTGATCGTCTTTAGTTATCGTTTAGAATCCACATCTCATCCCATGTGTCGATCCAAGAACGGGTAGTTCTGATTCCGGAGAAGCAGAAGGCAGATTTCAAAGCGCGACCATTTCTGCGACCACTGTGATCGTGGGGCTCCTACTTCTCGAGCTTTTTCACCCTTCCGAGGCGTTTCAAACCATCTGCAACAACAGCTTTACAGGCTTCTACCCCTTCCGCAATCTCACGAACTGTTTGCGGTGGATTAGCTTCCACGAAGGCTTTCAAATCGTCGTCCTGGATTACTGTAGTCCTGCCGCTTCGGGTTGCGTCTTCAAGGTTGAAATCTCCAGAACGAATTATTTCGAACCATCGAGGAATCCTTTCTCCCACAGTATTTGGCTCCGCTCATGGTTGATTTGCCGGGCTGTTTCAACGGCGGATTGGCCAGGTTTGAAATTGAAGTAAAACATCGTTCGGAATTCCTCTTTCGGTATACTTCAATAAGTCTTCGAAGAAACACCATTATTAAGTAAAGGTGAAACAAAAGTTATTCCGCCGGATAGAGCGAAGAATTCCGTACTAGAAATTATATAAAAGTGCGAATTAAGTTGAATATTGATCAGTAATAAACCAACGAATAGCGGTTGCACAAAACCGCTAGAACTTCCGGGTTAACCCAATAGCATCTTAAAGGTCGAATTCCAGTGCTGAATTGTCGTCGAAAGGGCAAGAGACGGAAAGAGTGTGGAGCTTGCAAGATGGAGTGTGGGCAAGATGGAGGTTGAGCCTAATCTGAGAAGAACGGCGGTCGCAGTTACGCTGTTGAAGTGGAACACCTAATCAGGTCTCACATAGTGCTCGAACACCTAATGCTATGATTGAGTTAGCTGCATTGTATGTGGGTGGCGGTCACGCTCTTTCCAATGGCAGAAAATGTGTTGCTGTAGGTATCCAGTGGTTGGTCCATGTCGCAAACCTAGGCAGCATTGCGAGTTAAGAGAGCGCCAGCCAATCAGGCAACACAGAATTGTATACCATTCAGGAAGGTCGTGTACAGTCGTGCTCCGATTGGCTGGCGTGCGTTTGGTAGGTGTATGATTGGCTGGAGCTCTCTCATTTATCATTGCTGTCCACTTCAGTGCCTTGGCGTAGCTTGACCAACTAATGGCAAGGGAAGCTGAAAGCACCATCGTGCGCCAATGCATGTATCTCACCGAGGTAGGTGCCAAAGTATCCCAGACGCTATATGCATATAATACTATTTTCACGTTAAATTCTTTTAGGCAGACCTGAAGTTGCTGAAATTAAACTGAGCATCTTCCAAATCAAATCGACCTCTTTCCACGCTCATCTAGAAACTCTCCCAAGAGGTTAGAATAATTTTTTGTTTAAGGGAGATTTTTTTTCTGAAATTCTCGAATGCAGCTACCCCACTAAATGGATACGCTGCATGAACTCTAAATATGAAATTGACTCAAGTTTTTTGAAATTTTTAAATTCACCTACCGCAGTAAATGAATACACTTCATGAAATCATGTAAAATATATTTTTTCGAGAAAAGCTAGAGGACTAAAACTTGTAAAACTTGTTCTAATAGTGCAAAAAAGAGATTTTTCAACGCACTAAAATAAGAGGTCACGCTATGCACTAGACAAGAGATTTATGATTTTCATTTGATTGATAATGTAAATGCTGCCTCCTTGAAACAGGAAAGTGAATATATTTATATGCATTTTCTAGAATTGTCTTCTTGTGCCGCTTCAACAAGAGCAAATAATTGTTCTAACTTATTCGGAGACTCTGGAGAGTGTATGATATAAACCGGACGGAAATCGCTTTCATTTGGAAGATGTTCACCTTGATTTCGAATCCGTCAGGATGGCTTGAAAAAGTGTTCAAATTTGATTTCAGAAGTGCCCAATTCGACGTGAAAGTGGTACGTAACAGGTCAAAAATAATGTTGTTAGCCAAGTAATCCTGTTGTAGCCTTTTCGAAGGTGAGCCAACTAAGTGGGGCTTGTAGATTGACAGCAATGCGCACCGCACCCTACCTCTGCAGAATTATATGTAACGGTCAATGGATTCGAAGTGGTCAGCTGGATCTATCCAAGTGCGATCACTCAGTCTTTTTGACAGCTTTGGTAAAATCGAAGGTGAACTGTCTCTCAATAACGAAAAACTGCTTTTGCTTTCGAACAGTCATCTCTTCGAAATTTCCCAGCCTGAGGAAACTTTCCTGTAGGTGATTGTTGCGAGGTTTTCTAGAGGTGACCTCCATCGATTAGGAGAGATGCGAACTGCTTCCACCCCTATCTCTAAAAAGGCAACTGCCACTGTCTTTTCTTTCTGTCAAAAAGTGTCGGTATACTGTGCGCTGTTTGAGGGAAGATAGATGGTCTTGATCGTGCAGGTGCTTCCTGCGTTTTTTGGATGCGTTCAGTTGGGGTTAAATGTCGGCAAAGGAACTGTGGCGTACACACACCAAGAAATCTCAGGTTAAACTGTGCCTTGGTGTGGGCAAAATTTTTCGAAATGATTAATGTTCTCTTAAGAAAAAGACGAGAGAATAAAGGAACCGGTTTGGAAGCAAAGAGCTTGTTGAAGGACCTCAAGATGCTCACCATCAGTTCAAACGGCGAACATCGTAAAAAGTCACTTCCAAATAACCAAAAGAAATGACGATTCGACGATTACGTTCTCAATCGGTTAGGTTTGCACCCGGTCTGTTTATCTGTCCGTTCGTCCGCGCAAAGATAATGGCAGCTTGAAGGCTGTCACAATTTCTCACGCGACGCTATTGGTACTTTTCAGCGTAAACAGCTTGAGGTATGCATCACGCGAAATTGAGTAGCGGCGAGCAGACTTCTCTAAAGGTAAGCACTATTGATCTTCCGACCTTATCGATTTTTCTCTGGAATTGGTCAGTTGGAGAGCAAATCAGGTGAATTGACGGACGGTTAATGATGGCGTCGATACGGCACATATCAACGATGCTTCCGTCCATTTAAAAATACGCCGAGACGAGATGTTGGCCTGCGAGATTTTTATCCTAGCACCATTTCAATAGATCCTATCTCAGACATTTTTGTAAATGTATCTTTATGTTGAATTTCTCTGCTTTTTTGTAAATTTTACCGGCTTATTCCTTTTCCTACTGTGGTTACTCATTCTTGCGGCTTCTCCATACCATTATGTAATTTATAAGCAACAAAATCAAATCAAACACAAAAATAGATCAAAGGATGAAAGACAGCTGTCGAGCCGAACTTTTGATTACATGATACTAGAAGTGTCTTTAGTTGCGATCAAAACTCGTGCGCTAGGCGGGACTCGAACCTGCACCGTCTGCTTCCCGGGCAGCGATGCTGAAGCACCATATCACCTCTTTAACAGTCGCCCTTATCACTTCTCTGTCTGTGAATTAAATAATCTAAATGAAATCATTCACATAAAGTTAGGATAACAGTAAGATTTACTAGTTAAATTTCACACGACAATAAAAACAATGTCAATAACTTAATAGCAACTATTCGCGTCACATTTTTTTGTTTAATATGTGACTGGTTTCTGAAGTGCAAATTTGAAAGTGTTCGTTACTAATCTTTATACTTTTGCTTAAGCCCGGAGCGGCTGTTATAGAAGATAGAAGTTCTTAGATGTATGTTTAGTTGCGGTCAAATCTCCTGCTCCAGGCGGGACTCGAACCCGCATCTTCTGCTTTTCGGGCAGCGATGCTACGACTTGCACCACCAACGCTGTTTGACGAAACCGAACATCCACGATGTCTTCCTATTAGCAGTCATCTTTAAGCACTCACTCATGATATCGGGATCGAGTGTCGATATCGAGATAAGATACAGGATATCGAGTCCCGCCTGGCGCAAGAGCTTTGATCGCAACTAAACATCCTTATAAGAGTTTCTAAGAATATTTATAAAAATTTTTTGGCACATGTCGCGTAGGTGAGCAGCATTGGTAGGTGAGAGCGCGCCAGCCAATTGTAACCAAACAGAGCACAGGCTAACACATGCCAGTCCATCAGGGTACCAATTGTATACGCTCTCTCTGAATGGCATGCTCATTCCATGCGGTCTGATTAGTTTAGGCGTTTGCATCTGTCAATGCTTCTCACCTACGCGACATATACCAAATTTTTTGAACAGATAGATGATATGGCAACAATTTAACTAACATATAGTATTAGAATTGTCGCATTTACACACCTCACTGATGAAGTACCCGGGGGGGGGTATTGTTATATACTAAATAGAGTTCATCTGAAGGAAGGCGACAAAATGAACCCTTAAATTTAAAAAAGAAAAAGTTTGTATATTTAAGCAAAAATTTGGAACCTCTCAATTATACCGTTGCGCGCTCCTTCACTTATTAGCTAGTCCTCACGCCGGTATGGGTGAAATCATTTTGACGACCTTTCCATGAATAGATGGAATAACCTTGGTGCGGTGGTATAATATACAAATCAACCATTAATTTTGCATCTACTGTTTTAAGAGTCCCTGCGTTTAAATGACAACTGTTTCCACGAAAATAAAAATCATACTCACAAAGAAGAGAACACACCTCAGATCAAAGGGAATCTTGAATATACCTCAAAATTGGATAATCAAATCAAACGGCTTTATGTTACTACTGAGAACGAAGCCTTCCAGCCGAATTATTACTTAAGAATTTTAGTAAAGCAATTTTCTTGAAGCCGCAGCGGATTAAGGAATGTGGATCAGATCTGACACAGTCTTCTTGGATGAATCTCATCTGATATCTCCAATCACCTCGGCAATCCGTCTCCTTGGTAAGTTTTACCGTATGTCTGCCTAGCTCGCTTTTTAGGCAATGCCTTGGCAAGTCTAATGGTGATCCAAACTGACAGAACCGGTTGAAATTCCCGCGCAAAAACGCCTTTTGCTAATTCTCGTTTGTTCAGCGTAACCAGTTCTTCTAAGGAATATCTTAGTCGAGTTCTGTCCGCAAATTAGGCATCTTTTCTCATCTACTTAATCAGCTGCTAACAAAATGAGGAGAGAACTGGCAGGCAGTGGAACGTCTGCAATTTCTTGACTTCGAAGGCACAGAAGTAGACAAAGAAGGCCAAACAGACAGCTGGCTGAGGATCAGGTCCAACAAAGCGGCCACCAAGAAGCCATAGTTAGCAAGAAGAGCGGCGACAGCGGTCTACGGACATCTCGACCTATCAATTACAGCGATGAGAGCGCTGCGAGGTCTGCGTTGCTTTTTGTCTCCTCGACGGGTAGACCAGTTAGGTCGTCGGATCGAGAAGAGCCGTCCATGGAACCAGTAACGCAAGCAGCGTCGACCAGCTGGAGGAGAAACGGAGACAGGCGCTGCAGGATCCTTCACGGCCGCCCAGAAATTCGAAATACTTGCAACATTAGTTCATCTACAGTAATATTGGGTTGTTCGACAATTATTCAATGTCGTTACAACGATGTTTTGCTGCGATCAAAACTCTAGCGCCAAGAGGGACAAGAACCCGCACCTCCTGCCGAACGGGCGGGGATGCTGTACCATTACAGCACCGGCGTTGTTTGATCGAACGCAACATCCACACCTCGTGGGACCGATCAGCACTCACCTGCACTCACCCGGCTCGATCAAACAGCACCGGTATATAATGGCGTACAGCATTCCCGCCCGGTCTGCAGTAGGTGCGGGTTCGAGTCCCGCCTGGCGCTAGAGTTTTGATCGCAGCAAAACATCGTTGTGACAGCTTACATCCTCGATACCAGCCTCATGAGGCTTAAGGAAATTGACTTCAATCGCTTCTACTTAATGTCGTTTTTTCTCATAGATGACGTGAGCTGTATGTCTTTCATGTAGTGGTGATCGCATGGCTTACTTTGTAATATATTAGGTTGGAAAAAAAGTCTTTTCATTTTTTTCAAAGATTTATTACTTCACAACTACAAGGTCAAATCAACTGAGATAAACTCCATTTTGTTCCACTACACTTCTCCAAAGACTGGGTAATTTTCCAATTCTTCTCGCTTAAAAGACTGCAGTTCTGAAGTCGAACCATTGCTGAATCCAATTTTTGACGTCTTCATCCTCTTCAAAATATTTCTTTCCAATTTCTTGCTTGAGAGCACGGTAGAAATGGCATTCGGTAAGGGCGAGTTCAGGGCTATACGGTGGATGTGGCATACCTCCCAGCAAAGCTCCTTTATTGTTTTTCTTGTGAGTCTTGCAACATGTGGCTTTGCATCGTCATGCAGGATCATCACCTTTGACGTCTCCGGCCTGTTTTCTTGGAGAGTTGCGACGACTTTGTGGAGTTGGCCGCAGTATGTGACAGCAGTAAGTGTCTCTCCACTTCTGAGAGTTTTCCAGTAAATCACTCCTCTGACATCCGACCAAGCAGTCATGAGAATCTTCCTTTCGTGAACATTGGGCTTGAGATCAGACTTAGGGCTCTCTCCCTTTTGTACCCATTGCCTTTTCCTCGGAAGTTGGCACACAGAACCCAGGACTCTTCGCCTGTCACAATCCGCGGAAGAAACGATTTTCTTCCTTATCTGGACAGAAGAGAAGCAGCGATGGAGAGCCGTCGACCTTTCTGAGTGTCTGACAGGGCATGTGGAATCCAAGCTCCAAATTTCCATGAAAGCCAAGACTCTTCAGATGGATTCCCACTATCCTATGAGACACTTCGAGCTTCTCTGCCAGTTGACGTGTCGTCTGCCTACTATCGGTACGAAGAAGATGGAGTAGTTTAGTGCCGTCCAATTCAGTTGGCCCTCCTGACCTTCTTGTCTTCGAGGGAATAATCTCCCTTTAAAAACTTTCCGAACCACTCGTAACAGGCGCGATGAGTAGTAGATCCCAAGCCATATATATGGTTAATTTGGTCTGCTGCCCGACGTGCTGTGGATTCTTTAATGAATTCATAAAGAATGCCGTGCTGAAAACGGCCATGAGGTAGATCTGGCATTGAGTTCGGAAGATTGGATGGATAACGAATTACAAGAAGAGTCTTAACCTGTGTCCGCGTGCGAACGGTAGACAAGTGTGATAGGATTACGAAATCAGCAATCAACGTTGGCTAGTGCGTTTACAAGGGGAAGGGTAAAAAAAATTTCGAAGTGTGAAGAGACTTTTTTTCCAACCTAATACTTTTCTAAAGGTTAGGCTTTAAACAATCTTCAGTCACTAACTGATCGTCATTAGCGAAAATTCTATTATGTTGAAACACCATTCACCTGCAGTTGACCGCTGAGAGTTTCAGTATCATGCTCGCCGCAGCTGTGCTCTATGGTCCTACATAAGCGGCTTGATCATACCAATCAGGAACGGTCATCATATATGTAAATGCGTACATGTCGCGAATGTAGGCAGCATTGGGAGAGGGCAGCGCGCCGGCCAATCGTGACCATTCAGGACACCGACGCGTCGGACAATCAAGGTAATGACTGTACACGTCCTTCTAACTGGTGCACTTATCCGTGACATGCCGACGGATTGACTGTCGCATTACCACCTCCCAATGCTGCCTATATTCGCGACTAGGACCCAATAAATGATACTGCAGCGATCTTCTAAGCGTCATTCAATGGCAAAGAACTTGCTGATTATGGTTTAGGTAGCGAGCGTTATATCTCAGCATGTCAAATTTCAGTATTCAACTGAATGTCCAATCATTTGTAAGTTGTTAGACCTCCTAAGCCCAAGGATCTGAAAAATGGCTGAAACATTTCAGGCAGTAAAGCGAAAAAGTCACAGGAGCCTATCGATCATGATCTCGACCAAGAGTGGGTTCCAAAGTGTTAGCGTGAATTTTCTTATTTAAAAACAAAATTCGAACGTTTATTAACATTTTTTCGATCAACTCGAGAAAAGAGATAAAGGACTGTGCTACCTAATTCCTTTTGGGATGTTTTCGGATTGGATTTCCTGCCCAGGCTAACCAAGCCTTCCATCCCTCCGGGGCCGGTGAGTTGGTACCAGACTTGGGGAAAGATAAAGCGCTGACTTGTCCGCAAGCCATTCTATGGCATTTAAATCAGCTCCACGACCCCCAGTAGAAGTAGAACGCGTGGCGCATCCCAAAAGGGATTGAGTAATGTCGTCCTTCATCTTTATCCTTGATGTTTGAAAATTCAAAACTGTCTAAGCGAAACCACTCGTCATCAGTGTGGAAAGAAAGCCACATTAAAATTTAAACATCCCCACTCAAAGGCCAGTATTTCAATACAAAATAAAAATCACTGACAATCCTCTTTTTGCGGCTCCTTAATCGAATGGTAGGTATCCAGCAAAAGTCTGATCTGCTACAGCCAATTCTACCAGTTTCTATTGTTGAGGTTTTTGGCGAAACGTCACATAATCGAAGTGAATTAGGGGACTGACAATGCAATCAAACGATAGCTCAATGCCCATTCAAACGCCGGCAAAAACTATGAATCACATGGATCGGAAAGCGGCAGATAGAGCGGATTATTGACGCAGGTACCCGATAGACACCAGATAGGGCACGGACAAGCCGTGGACAATGATGTGTAGCTTATTCGGCACAAAAGAGGAAGAAAACTGAAGAATGAAGGACGATGCCCAAGTCGACAGAGATGAAAGAGGAGCCGCAACACACCAGTTCCCATGTTGACGATGTCCATCTTCTTAGATCAGGGAACTTTCACAAATACTTCAGGCTTTACATGTGCGGGAATTCCAGCACCTTAACGGGATTTAGACGCATGGATGTTCTGTAGACTGTTTGTTTAGTATTCTCGAACTGGTTTTCCATCGTTCAAGGCGGGGACACACTCAAGAGTGTGAGCTTTCATTCAAGTGCACTACTTGTCGGGAATTTTACGTACAATGGAAGACTCACGAGGGTGATACCCTCCCAAGGCTGCCTGCACAAAGACCCATCGATGAGACCCACTTTCTCGAATACGTCTAAGACGTATACGCCAACATTTTGCTAGAAGGTGCCCAATTTATAGACAAATCAACTTGCCTTTTGCAGGTATGCAGCATGAGGCAGACAGGCACCAATGAATCCTGCAGAATTAACCATAAGTCTTGCAACAAAATTAGGCGACTAGACTATTTTTGCACTTGCGCAGAACCACATACCAGCTGTTAACTAGCACATCCTTAGTGCTGTAGTCCTTCCTCTTATCATGATTGTAGCTGCTCTTATTAAAAAGTAATGCTCTCTGACGAAAAATTACCGAAAACCTTCCTCCGGCCCGCCGTGGAGAACTTCCTTTCCGACTTGGCTAAATTTCTGAAGAATGACGGTGGGTGGAACATTCGGTATGATGGTATCGTATAGACAATCCAAAGCCTTCTCAATAGTGCACATTAGGTGAATAAATCTCATCTACAACAGAAGAACGCGATTGATTTGCTGATCATACACGATGTAGCAACGAGTTAGGACAAATGCAATACTCAGCCGTGTGCGTACTGTATTATTTGGCAACAGGATGTAGTTTATTTATTTATTTATTATTCCTGTAAAAGGCAAACGTTAAAACACGCAGCATACCCGCAATACAACAAGACCGAACAAAGACAGCATGCAATACAAATTACGTACAAAGTACCGGTAATCGGTATGATTTGTCGATTTGTCTCTAGAAAGATCATATCTAACAAGGAGAGCCTCTGGAGTGGCGGTGAGCTTTTGCGATGCACTTTTTACAGGATGTAGGGTTCCGAGTGGGGAGTCCAAAACCGTAGTTACTTTTTTCGGAATGCTCTTCTGTGCTCGAAAAAAAGGTGTGGAGCGTGAGCGCGAAGTTTATGGCGCCCTGCTGCCACCCAGTGGAATGTGGTTGGTTGGCGTAGTAGTAGTAGCGGGATCGCCTCTGAGGCGAAGCGGACGAGTTTGATGGTTCGGTCCCCGGTGTCGCCAACGATTTCGCACACATCGGACCGTTATTATTATGGGCTTATGTGATCACAGGAGTCAATTTGTACACGATTAATGATTTTAGTAATTAAACCGTCTTTTTCACGGCATCTTGAAAGTAAGTAAACAGCATAAAACACCATGCGAAGTGGATTCCATTCGCAAGCATTTGGTCGCTTGCAGATTATAAGCCAGACCTACCGGCTGTTCTGCGCTTCGGTATTCTGCCCATGTCTGGCTTACGCTTGGGTGGCGGCTGGATATATTGATGATCACCCGGGGCACTTCTTTGCGCCTACCGATTATGCCTTCAACGAAGAAGAAGAGTGATGCCTTGTCAGGGAGAGGAAGATTGTTCGTCCCTAGCGTTTATAAAATGCTGCTGGTGTGATAATGATTATGCTTAAAAAACACTGGTGACACCAGGGACCGAACCATCAAATCCGCTCGGTGCACCCGAGAGGCGACCTCCACTACGCCAACCGACCACATTCCGCTGTGCGGCAGTAGGGCGCCACGAGCTTCGCGCGCACGCATCCACACGATTTTTTTTCGATCACAGAAGAACGTTTCGAAAAAAGTTGCTGTGGTTTTGGATTCCCCACACGGGACCTTACATCCTGTAAAAATTGCGTCGCAAAAGCTCACCGCTCTTGTAGGCTTTTGTAAGTAATGTTTCGCTAGCAAACTGCTTAAACTGCTTTATTGATAACATTGCTAATTCGTTTTTCATAAGCTTGAGGTATGCATTTCCTGCTCTATATGAATTGAGTTTGCATATGAACCTGTTTTTGGGCGGGTTAACGTGATCTTCAGTAGAGCAGCCTCTAGTACTTGAATTGGACAGACTAAATAACTGTTTCATAATAACTCCTATGATAGTGGACCTAAAGTGCACTACCTTATGAAACACGCAACCATCAAAGTTTTTACGTCTAGAAACAAGGAAAGGAAATCGAAGAAACCTGTTCCTTACTAGGCGTTTGGAATTCTATCATACTCGCAAGAGTCAGTACGTGCTACAAGCTTTCGAGTGGAATTGTTTTCAACTTTCTCAATGCAATAATTTTCTTTCATTATACGGGTTGAAGGATGTAACACCAGGTTCTGCTATAAACCTAACATGGGTTTTGTACGCACGAAATAGAACATCTTTATTTTTGCTGCACAGTCTTTCAAAAATTTGAACGTGCGCATAGTTGGCTGCTTACATCGATCTCTGACATGCTCTGAAAAGTCCAGATCACAGAAGCCAAGATCTTTAACGGAAGATCTCACAGTAGGAAGTAGTAGGAAACACAGCAACACCATCAACGTTGTACGAGCGAGCGTGGATTGATGAATTTGTCTTTAGCTGCACAATCGTGTTTTCTGAGTAGATAAACGCAACTGCCATTGTTTTGTCCAGCGTACCAGAGAATCGATTGCCCTTTTCAGCATAGCAGAATCTTCTGGTTCCCTAATTACATGATATATCCTTACATCATCTGCATTTTTATAGAAATTCAAAAGATTGGATTACCTCTGCTACGTCATTCGTATAGATATTGAGCAGAATAGGTGGAAGAACTAATCCTTGAGGTACCTCGTTCATGGTAGGCATAACTTGAGAAAAGTCTGATCTAATTTGACATGAAACTTCCGGCCGGTTAGGTATTCGGCGATCCACTTCACGAGAATCGGGTGAAACCCAAATTTTTCTAGCTTGAATATTAATTTTCTATGAGGCGGCCGATCAAATGCTTTCTCGAAATCGAAATGTATGATTTCGCAAGTACACTTATCATTGACTGCAGTTGTTCAATCATCGGTGGATTCAAGCAAGTTAGTTTAGACAGATCGGCTGAGAACAAAACTATGCTGTTGATCAGAAATAATTCTGTACAAGGAAATTTGATTATATGCTCCTTAAGCACCTTCGTAAATAGTCTACATGAAATAGAAGTAATACTCACAAAAGGTAAGCGAGAGATCAACATACAACGCAAGCAATTTTTTCGGAAGAAGAAGGCGGGATGAAGTCAGGTGTAACAGAGGCGGATTTTGGCCTTCTTTCATTAGTAAGTCATAAAGGTGCTTCGACTCAAACCACAGGAAGTCAGTCATAGGATTGATTGCTGGCGAAAAACTTGACGGTGTTGTTCCATCGTCATTCTGATATACTTTTGTAAATGTACTTGCTAACAAATTCGCTTTGTCTGTAGCAATAACTCCTTCATGTTTGAGACAGCTCACATGATTGTGACAATTAATTTTCTTTTCAATTACTTATAAAAACTCTACCAATTTCTGGATTCGGCTTCTTTTTCCTCCAAGTGCGAGTTGTATCGCTTAAGCCTTTTTGCGAGTTTTTTCAGAAAATGCTTTGCATTTAGAAAAATCGTTTGTACATCTAGCTTCATGAACAAACAATCTCGATGAACCAACATGTTCTGCAAATAGTGAGGAAGACGAATAGAGTTAAAGACGTCACCGTTCCCCATGAAACATGTTATTCTATAACCTGGACCCTTCATACATAATGTCGCGAATAAAATTTCATAAGAGTTCTCTTCAAAACTAACGAAGTGGAAAGTCGACTGTTCGATAAAAGCATTGCAACTCTACCAGATTTTTGAGGTGTGTCACATCTATAAATCTCATACTCTAACCGCTAACCTTGAAGGCTAGTAAATATTGGACATTTAGGCCATGTAGAAATCGTACCAATATAGTTTCTCTTCAGTTTAAGAACCCAGGGAACAAATTTCTTTGTAATAGTGCTAATATTGTTCTCTCTTGTGGGGCAGTTTGGCTACAGAAACTTCCAGCTCATGTCTCAGAAGCAGCTAATGTGGTCATTTTCAAGAGTCGATTAAAAAAGATTGCTTTTTTAAGTATCCTTGGATTACAGTGCTTATTGTTTTCTGGTGGCCTGACCAGGACACCTGAGGTAGAGGTATCATATGTGGACGTGTATGTCGTCTTGTGAAACCTCCTGCAATGGTGACGGAGCGATTCATGTCGAAGAACTGAGTCATCATACTTGCTTCACGATTTTTTACCGATGTTATCGGCTGTTCAGAACTAGGATGGTCCAAGAGTTGATTTTTCTGAATTGATGTTTTTTGTTCTTTCGTTTCTCTTCTCAAATGGTTAACCGTGTCATTATGCCCGTCAAACCCTTCCTGTCCTGAGTCGATAGCAGCTATCCAGAGCGTATGTACGGAAGAGCCTATTAAGACCCTATAGTTTTACTCGTTATTCACTTCTTTATAATATCTTTTCCTCATTATACTACATGCGTCTTTACCTTCAGACATGTTTTATTGCTCGTCGGTTAAGTTAGCTCAATTCCTATGGAAGCAGCATCGAAGGGAAGCGTAATGAAGGCCTAGGTATGACCGGATCTAAGACCGGACTCCTAGGTGCTTCCTTCGTGTGGGCTGCTCGAAATTGATTCTTCTGATCCAGCCGGAATCACGCCATAACTGTACTGAGTACCTAACCGACCTCTGCACCGTTATATCACGACCTAGTTAACTGCTTAAACTATAAATTAAATTACTTATCACTTTCATTCTCATTTATTGCACTCGTTGGGTTAGACTCCTTGTATGTGAGCGTCTGAATGCTGCAGAACACTTAAAAATATCGAAATTCAGGGCATAGTGATCCTACGATCGTTTTACATTGTTGTTTTCCTCGTTAGGTTAACAGTGTTGTGGAAGATCACTTTGTTTGTCATTTCCTTGTTTATGAGAGCACTAAGGTGCAGCTACAAATAAACAAATAAATACTCGTAGAACACATTCCCTAGTAAGGAAGAGGTACTGTGACTAGATTCTCCCGATGTTTTTGAAAGTGCGTAAATGTCGTAGTGTTTGAGTAGAGTTACATACTCAGAGTTTCTTGAGACAGATCGAGCATTTGCATAAAACATATGAAATCGCTGGAGTAATACGGATTACTCCCTGCATATTGGAGGATTCCCCACCACAAGCCTAGATGTACTGCTGCTGTTTGACGGGCCCCATGTAGGAGCTCCAGGTGCAGCGCGGCTATTACCTACTCTTGCGGCGTTGCTATCTGCGCGTCGCCACAGCGATTCCCGAAGGAATAAGCGGCATTCAGAGAAAAAACGTAGGCAACGCGACACGCGGCTAACTGCCATTTATTGGAAGGCACTAGCTGGCCATTTCAGCGATCTATTATTGCTAGGGGAGATGTTTTCCCAAGACGATAAACGGTCACTGGGTTACTCATCAACATTCAGGAAGCCTAATATGTTGCATACACTCGTTATTCATGACAGACTCTCTAGATCTAAGAGAATCTAGTTCAGGAGCACCAAATACCACGATTAAGTTTTTCCTTTCCATTTCTTCCGCAGATATTATGTTCTTCGCAACGGTAGCAGGCTCGGTTTGCAATATCGTGTTAATATTCAATGGAGACGTTTTCTGATGATTCCTAGGCGGCAAATCCTGAGCGGTAGGCAATTAACTCAATCGTGATCGCATCTCTTACCTTTTTTCACGCACGCTGGAGCTTTGTTCGACTTCGCGATTTCAGCCACCAGATCAATCAAGGCCTTGGACGGCCTCTCTCCTGCTGCCATAGATGCACTTGGTGATGCGGCAGTATGTCGATCCGTAGCGTGAGAGTCAAACGTGGAGTAGACCAGAAATCGAGTGATCCCGCTGACCAAAGCGCAAAGAGCTGGCGAAGCTCCAGGCAATGACGCAGCAGGAAACGAGCTGCTCAATAGCACGAGTAGAGTGTGAAGTCGCCCAGCCAATACATGTACGGTAGCGCCATTTCTTGGGCAGACGCATAATTGTTCACGTGCACATGGGAACGATGACCGTAGGTGACAAAAGCAGGAGTGTCGGTGTGCGAGCCAGAAGGACGAACAGTCACGTCGCCGGGCCCGAGGTCCGTCGGCGAGCGCTCCCGGAGCCGTCCCTTGTAAAATGCCTCGTCTCTCAGCTGCCGTCCTCTCGCAGCCTGTAATCAGTGCTTTTAATCTCAGAGCTTCACGCCTCTGCTCGATCAAGCTATCGATCGCGACCTTTCCATGCTCTGCAATTTTATCACTCTTACACTTCCCGCAACCACAAGTACGTCCTTCCTCGGACGAGAAAGGATATCAAGAGGAAGGTCGCGGTCAATAGCTAGACAATAGCTAGGCAACCCATGGAGAATAATCTTCCCAAAAATTCATAAAATAGAAGAAAAGAAAATAAAAAAGAATGTGATGTGCTTACCTTATGGAATCGGGGTTTAGGCGAAAAAGTCGGGTAGTGCGCACGTGCTGACGATGACATCAGCTCGTTTGGCCCACTTCATCGAACGTCCCCAGTTACGGAGGGTTTGCAACGCCGCTACGTTCCCGAAGATAAACTGACGGCACCGCGTGATCGCAGCGTTCATCCTCCTGGGGTCATAAATAAACTTCCCACTGCTCGGAATGACATCGGAGCGTGATGTCAGGACAATGACGATGTCCACCTCTCGTCCCTGGACTGACGATGAGTCGACCGTGTGCAGCGCGATTCCTCGTCGAGCCGCATACTGCGAGGGCAACCGCTTTTGCTCCTTGTAGAACGTGACGATTGCAATGGCACAGGACAAAACGTCCAAGGTCAGTAGCTCGCGGATAATCTCCTTGCACTAGGGTGCCTCGTTCTTGTTTCAATGCGACCCTGAAGGCGATGGTTGGAACGCTCCTTTTGTGTCGACGACCAGCAGTGGTATAGTTGGGTTGGGGAGTCGAAGAAGGCTGGTCACAAGACAACGTGCACGCGCGAATGTCCCGCTCATCAACGTTTCGTCATAAAAGAGCATGCTGGGGAGCTCGCTCATGGCGGGATGAGCCCGAAACGTGGTTACGAGGGGCGCAATAGGGACATCCCTTCGGGATGGCATTCCATTTCCCTTCCATTATTCCTCTGGCAGCCAGGAGAGCTGGCTGGGAAGAGCGTGGGCAGCGTATGTGCGGCTGCAGCTGGTGGACATCGGCTATGAGAATGTGCCGGGCGTGCGGTAACCGAGCTGCGATGTCGACGAATGCAGGTTCTGGAATCTGGGAAGCCTCGTCACTAATGATGACCGTGGCGCCGGAGAGCAGCTCATGGAAGATGCCTCCTCTAGCCGTAGTGTTGAGGAGCGAGACTGTCGTCATGCAGACAATTGACGGAAGACGTACACGCAGCATAACTTTGACTGCCTCCTCCGAATCCGAATTGTCTCGCTCGGCAATTCTGTACTCCTCGCCTTCTTCATCTGTAAGGTGGAGACAAGAGTCTGGATTAAACATTAACGCTTCAAATAGCCGACGACCGTCGATGTAGAACTGGCATCGGTCTACCTCCTTTGCCTCCAGGCGGTCTCTATATCGCTCGATCAGGGACTGCAAAACAGAGTGTAAGTCCACTGGGGTTGTTAGAGCGCCATCCATTAACGCGGAATCGGAAACAAAGCGTAGGATCCGGAGGTGGTGGAAATCGTCGACGCGCAGGAGGGTTTCGGTGAACTGGACACAAGCCACGTTCGTCGTTGCCGTGACAATGAACAGATTTTGACGGTCGTCGAGTTGGGCGGCGAGATACGCCCCGATGACCGTCTTTTCCGAGACGTAGGCCGCTTGAACGACAAGGATAGAGTGAGGCTCCAGTCCCATGTTCACGGCGTGATACTGGTCGTTGCGTAGATGAATCCTATTCCCGTCAAGACGCAGCGACATCAAACGGGGTTCGTCTGAAGGTGTAGGAGATGGGCGAGAACGCGGTGTGGAACCATACATTCATTCGAAGATATGTTTGCATGGCAGGCGTGGGAGGAGCTGAGTTTGTCGAATAGACGCTCATCTGCAAGGAGGTCAAACACGGGATCCTTTCCAGTAGGAGTTCTTTCCAATGTGGTGCAGATGTCGGCTGTTCGAACGCTGCCTTATGTGAAGCAGGATCTTGTCCAGACATGGCCGCTCGCACTAGGTGAAGAATTCGGTTAGCAGATGTGCCGGCTGGCTCCCCGGGTTCCTGACGACAGGTGAACACTTTTTGGCGGGCGACATAGCGCTGTTGCGGACCTTCGAAAAAAGTCGTTAGGTGGAAGGCGATCGTTGGGTAATCCCTTCGTGCTTCTCTATCGAGTTCCTCTACCTTTTCACGAGCCACCCCGTCGAGGTGGCCTATCAGGTAGTTGGCCTTCTGTTCTGGCGACATCGGTGCCGACCGCCTACGCATAACGTCCTGCAGTCGGCTAAGCCAAATAGAGATCTGCGTATTCGCGTCCGAAGGACCCGAGAAAGGAGGAACCTTGGGCGTCTCAATGTCCCGCTGCTGTTGCTGTTGTTGCTGTTGGAGCATCGAAATCGTTGACATGGAATCCAGTCGTTAATCAACCGCCGAAAAGGAATCGTTGAGTTTATCTGTCACAGCAGAGTTCCCTTCGTTGAACTTCTGCGAAAGAAGTTCCCTAGTGGCTCCCTAGTCCGCTCAGACTTGGGAAATAACACTGTGGAGGAGCTTGCCGTCACGATTTTGGAGAGGAGCGTTGTCGTTCAGGGAGTCCATGAAGGCAATAGACAACCCTATAAAGTCGTCATCGTCTTCGACTTTGGTGTCAGAAACCGGGACAGAAGCCACGGGTGACGAAGACGCTTTATTGAAGCTCCGAGTCACCGGCATATGGTAGCGTACCGACGACGACGACGGCGTAGAGAGGGGATCGAGCCTAGGGGACGACTGGATATATGTAGGCAACCCTCTGTGGGAGGATCGGAATACCGTCGACGATAAGGGACCGAAATGCTGATGGAGCCGTTCCCAACGCCAGGACGCAAAGAAGGGCAACATTCGCTGAGGGAAACTC
Organism: Heligmosomoides polygyrus polygyrus; assembly: GCA_947396885.1. Lineage (NCBI taxonomy): Eukaryota > Metazoa > Nematoda > Chromadorea > Rhabditida > Heligmosomidae > Heligmosomoides > Heligmosomoides polygyrus. The sequence goes on from OX377202.1 coordinate 86,620,319, forward strand.
AGCGGCGTCGGCGATGACGGCTGTGATAAGTTGAGGGCGGGGAAATGTTATGGGAAGACGCTGCGAGAATGCGATCGAGCACTGGAATCCACGCCGACGCGGCGTTACCCCGAGACGTGCCAAAGCGAAAACCATAGGGAGAGCAACGATGGCAGTTTAAAAAAGGCGTAAAACCTAATACAGAAGAAAAACGAAAAAGAAACTGATCGCGCTTGAAGCTATATGGCTCCTTGAGCTCAACATGTCGACATGAACCATTGCCTCCATTCCAGAGAATACTCATACGATACTTAGTGACATCGTACACCTTCCGAATTATCCACGTGGCTTTTCCGGATAGAGCCAGAAATACTGGCCACAAGGTCCGGACGGAGGAAAAAGAAAAAACAAAGAAAAGAAGGAAAGAAGGATCCTAAGTCGTTCGCAAGGGAGGGGGACGGAAGCGAAAGCCAAGCAGGAGCCTACAGGTGAGCTGAAATAGAGAAACAACAGTAAGGTTAGAACCGCGCTCCTTAGAGGGTCTGCGCATCACCCGCCAAGGAGCTGAACCAACAAGGGAAGTTTCGAAAACGGAAGAGAAGAAGATGGTCGATAAAAGAGAAGACGAAGACAGAAGAAAGAAGGACTCGCTCTGCTCGCCGGGAAGACCCCACTCGCTACTACCAACCAGTGTGAGGTCGCTCAGCCAATACACGTATGGTAGCGCCATTTATTGGGCAGACGCATAATTGTACATGTGCACATGGGAACGATGGCCGTAGGTGACAGAAGCAAGAGTGTCCGTGTGCGAGTCAGAAGGACGAACAGTCACGTCGCCGGGCCCGAGGTCTGTCGGCGAGCGCTACCGGAGCCGTCCCTTGTAGAATGTCTCGTCCCCCAGCCGCCGTCCTCTCGCAGCCTGTAATCAGCGCTTTCAATCTCAGAGCTTCACGCCTCTGCTCGATCAAGCCACCGATCGCGACCATTTCATGTTCTGCAATTTTATCACTCTTACAGTAGTTGTCGAACGTTGCGAAAGGCGAAACTGATAGAGCAAGCGAGATAGCAACCGCTCGCCACCCCACCACGTGAATGAATGAGTTTTTACAGGAGTAAAAGGGAACCCTTACAAGTCCACAAGTGAGACAAAGACACAGCTGTGAGGAGAAAAGAATAGAAAGAAAATTTGCAAACGCAGTAAAAGGGCGTCGCTCAGGCTGGGTATTCAGCCAGCGCTTCATTTGATGAAAATTTTCTCAAAGCTGAGCTATCTCAGAAAGGTCAAAATAATAGTGCATTGAAAACACCCTTTAAGGAGCATGATGATATGCAAACAATGGCTATACGTGGCATCTGTTCTTCTTACATGAATTTCCAAAAATGTCTCACATCTTAGATTTTCGTTTAAAAAGAGTGAAAATCTGGCCACAGAAATATATCTCCGTATCTTCCGAACTCAATCGTGCTGTGTAAAGGCAAAATGCTCATCCAAGTAAGGTAGTTGTTCTTACGGCAGAAAGAAAAGGACGTGGTAGCAGTTTCCCACCCATCTGTTGAACGTCGCAACTGCAACGAGCTATCTGTTAAGATTCACATCATTATTACCGCCGCTGCTGATTTCGCGCCAATTCGTCGCCGGCAGAGACTATCTACCTCTAGGCTTTCGTGGCAGGGAGCGGCCAGAGTGCGGGCAGAAGGCGGGAAGGCGAATAGCAGAAGTAGGTCCCGACTGGAATTACCGTACTTCGCCACTCCGTGCTTCTGACGCTTCCCACTGGCAAGACCTCGGGGGCGGCATGACTCATCATTTTCACCGGCCTTCGCTCTCCACAAAAGTGTGCAGGGGCCTTAGGAGGCACTGTAACGGGTTCGTACGTTAGGCGGACGAGTGAATTACGGTAGCGTGTCGCCGCCGCCCCCGATTACGGTAGTGTGGCGTGTTGTTACTGTCGTGTGGCGTGTTGTTGAGCCCGCCTCGGACGAGTTGTAACGGAGGAACAGGAACAGAGGCAAAGCGAAGGGAGGAATTGACATCACCACCATCACCTGATCAGCCGACCAAAATGGATAAGGCGGAAGCGGAGCGTCTGTCTTTTTCTCTTCGCCTGAACTCGACAACAAAAGCTCCTGGTACGTTTGCAGCATTATAGTTGTTGTTATTCCTAGTTATGTCCGTGTCATTAACAGTGAAATTCCCATTACTTGCCCTTTCATTAGAAAGTTAACGCTATCACAAGTGGCTGGTGCCAGTCTCTATTTCTGCAAACCCAAGTGTTTATGGTAGTTCGGTTAGCAAGCTATTTGCAACGTTTTCTTCACTTCTGCGTATTCAGCTGCTACGTGGTCCCTACTTTCCATCCTGTTTTCTGTCACCCTTCACAAGCAGAACTGAAGAAAACGTTGCAAATATCGTGAGCCGCGACGACTTACTAGGAAAGGGATTAGGTGCAATCCCTGTCGGGGGGGGGGGGGGGGCAGTCCATTATGAATTGTTAACGATAGCTACGCATCTGTACTTACAACATACAATACAACATATGAATGTCTTAACTTACCTGATCCCCTCCCTTGAAAATGTCCGAGGGTTACGCTGAAACATTGAAAAAGTTAATATGGGACTATGCATGGTGCAGGGAGGGGGGGGGGGGGGGGGAGACGCTATGCACGGCAGCACGGTTGTGGTCCAAAACTCTATCTGCTTTGGAAAGAAATCGCAAACCGCTATGCACTAATTGATTAAGGTAATAACGTCGCTTTAACGTGTTTTCGTGGTTTTATAGTACTGTAATTGTTGCAGGTTTCTGTTCAATTTGCTGTGTTTTCATTACTCCCTCCCCCGACTAGGAAAGCAATTTAGAAAGCTGATTTTGGTATTGGAAGGATAGAAATGGATAATATAAGCATATTTATATGCAGTCCCATCTCGTTATAACGCGTTTGAAGGGACCGGAGAAAATCCGCGTTATAACGGGAGTTGCGTCCTAACCGGAGCTGACCTTTTTTACACTCTCTTTCGCGCAGAATTTTCTAAAATCGCATTAATTTACTAAATATGACGTATAGCGTGAAAATATATGGCCTTGAAGGGAGTGAGACGGCATAAAACAACTTTAGATTATTAAGGAAGCGCTGTCCTAGGAGATACTCTCTGGTATATGCATAATTATATGACAAATATATGTGAGGAATAACGAGTACCGGAGGAAGTTTCTATGCAGGAAGGACGGAGGAGAAGGAAGTACGCAGAGTTTCTCCCAAAACTGCGCTATAACGGGAGTAGCGTTGTATCCGACGCGTCTAAAGCGGAGTTGGTTTGTACTGGCGTAAAGGTAAGCTGGCCGGGGCCGGAGAAAATCTACGTGATATCGAGAGTCGTATTTTATCCGGAGGCGTTATAAGGAGAGGGCACTATATATATATATATATATGCTTGTATGTTGTGGTGCATGTTGCATTTCTTTAGAACTTGAAATAGACTGCCCCCCCCCGCCCCCCGACAGGTATTGCACCTAATTCTATGTCATGGAAGAGATGGAATATGGAAATTGTCCAAAATATATGAAAAACTGGCAAACTGGGATCGAACCTTCGACGACACTACTCAGCTGCTCCAAACGTTAGGCATCTTTTTGCTGCTAGGTTAGAGGACCGTTGTGACAACTTTTATTACCTTTATTGGAAATAGAAACACAATGGAAGGAGAGCCTTAACCCTTAACCGGTATTGTGCCAATTCTTCTTATTTTCCAACGTTTAACAAACATTTTGAATCTACCTTGTTCGTGTGTTGCTTGCTTCACCTTACTCCTTACCTTTACAGGAGAAAGCATGCGCAGAATGGGATTACGTGGCTGAACGAGAAGGTAGGCACTTAAAGACAGCTGTTCTGGAAAGTACTCAAACATCGTCCTTTATTTATTTGTTTATTTATTTTGAGGTGCGAGTTACCGCGTGGTTCTACAATCCGCAATGTAAAACTAGCATAAAAGAAACAAACAATAAACTACCAATTGTAATGAAATTAACACCACGTCAAATAAAAGGAGATGCAGAAAAACAATCGTAGCAAACATAAACAACTGTAGGAAAGGGAAACACACTACACATTTATAGCTCCTTAATCCACTGATGGACAAGTTTCTGAAAAGTACTGAGTGAAGCGCCTTATCCCTCAGCAACGGAAGGATCATGCGAAGTCTTGTTTGTTAAGAAATATTGTCTGATTTGGGACCGCCAGATGTTGTTCTAGGTAAGGAATCTACTAAGAAGAATTCAGAAGCATCAATTTTTACTCTACCCGTCAGAATTTTAAACAGCATTACTGGTCAAATATTGTTCTTCTGAGTTTCATCGACTGTATCCCCAGCTAAATGGCTCGCCTTGTACCATTTGGAATAGAGGCGTAGTCCAATCCAAAGCATCTCATCATTAATTTTCGGGTGAAAGTAAATTTTGTATTTTCTCGAGCACGCGTATATCTTTGAGTTTATATGGGTCGGAAACAATGGTCCCACGTTCAAGAATTCTCCTAATATACATTTTATACGCACTTACCAGTTCCTTGCGATTTCTTGTTTTTAAAAACCGGAAAAGATTACGAGTATTACACGTGTGACACTTTGTTTACTAACATTCTGTATTCTTTTCTAACCCTTCTACTAGTTTGGAACATCATTTGAATTGAAGTGAAATGAAATGGATTGAATTTATTTAGAGGAGATGCGTTATTCTTGGTTTCGGACAAGGGTTTATCTGTTTGAATTAACTAGGGAGAGTATCTGTCGTACTGAGTGAGGATTTGTGTGTTCATTTTGTTTTTCTAACAGTGCTTCCACTAGGATAGAGCCGAAGGAGGGACTTACTTGCTTGGTTATATTAAACTACTATAACAATCACAGTGCTAAAAAAATTTCCTGTGCTTGAGGGATGAAATGAGAACTTTTCGGATTGAGCCTTGTCATCAAAATGATTTCGCACGACCGTCTACTTTTTTCGAGCTATTTGTCTACTGCGCTTCTGCTCGTCTATCGTCATCGAATCGAATTTTTGTATATTCTAAGAATGAAAAGCATCCAAACTCTACAGAGGCAAGTTATAGTGATAAGCATCAACTCGCGTCTAAAGCTACATGGTAGTGACGAGTTCTCCGGGCGGGGATGGACGAGCACAGTATAAAGGCGATCGTCGCGGGACCGACCGGCAGCTGCGAAGCGGTCGCAGCTGACCAGGGCCTCGTCGGGCTGAACTGTTCCGTGACCCGATCAAGGGTGGGAATACAATGCAATGATTACACACATATAAGATTTTCCACCCCGCGAGGTAACACCAAGTGTAGCTTGGAACCAAGTTGTGGGGCAGCCTCAGGCAATCGAGATTTCTGCTTTAAAAATAGTTCGGGCGCTATGGTAGTTAGGGAGGGATCACCATAGCATACCGTGGGGTGCCCACAACTACCATAGCGGCATAGTTCGTTATAGCAGACTAAGAAAGTCGTTCAAACATCCCAACAGTGCAGACGTTTGCAATATTTTTAGGGAACTGAAGGTTTTCTGTTCCTTCCAGCTCCACATGCTCTAGTCTGCTGCTCTAGTCAGTTTTATCTACCTCTTCATGGTGCAGGAGTAGTCCAAAAGATCTCGCATTTAGCCCGTGGAGGTACTCCAGGAGATCCCGTAAAGGCGGCCTTCTGTTTTTCATCACTCTCGTCAGCGTACTGAAAGACACGGAACCTGGGGCACAAATATAGGAGTTGAAGCCTAGTATTGTGAACCTGTGGTAGGACTCTGCAATATTGGTTGTCCTCAGGATGTCCTTGTCCCACTTGTTCCACATTCCGGCGAAGGGACCATCGAACCATGTTACCTGCAAATATTCGAGAAAAGCCCGACACCCTTGGTAGGCAGGGTGATGGCTGCGGACAGGGGTCTCTGTTAATGCGAGCACCCTCTCGTGCAGGTGAGGAGGAAGAAACACAATTCCCTTCAAGATATTCCACCACCTCCTCACCCTCCTACTTCGCTCGTTCCCCTTTAGAAATTTTCGTAGGCCCAACTCGTCGCGCTTTCTATTCCATGAACGAGCGAGGTGGAATGCGCAGCCCTCAACCGTGCCCCTTGGAAAAACTCTTTTGGCAGCCTTTATAGAAGCCCTTTCGAAGTCCAGTAATATCCGTGGATTGAAGTCGTGGTCCGTGGTGCTGTCGATGACTTCTAAACAACAGTTCATGAGAGATGGGATACAGTTCTGGAAAAGACGTGCTGTTCATCACCTTTAAGCATAGTCCAGATTTTTGTATATACAAACTCAGTTTTCTTGTTTGTGATCGCGTACAGTAGAGGGACATTCACCTGCAACGAATACTATTTAAAAACTGGGCTTTTCAATAAACAGCTAAAGCTACCTTGCCGTTACATACGCCGTGGATTGTATACAGCTGCCCGTTCTTTTCACGCTGATTGGGATGCATTGAAAAAATGCCATCCGCAATCAGCGTGTCCAGCCCATTTTCGCAGGCTTTCTGGAGTCCCATGTATAATGAACGCATATCATATAGCAGTAGGAAATTTGCGTACTCTAATGATTTTTTCTGAGTAGTATATATGCATGTCCGCTGTTTGATACTGGAGAAAACGCGTCCCATCCGGATTCAGCGCGAGGTGGTCCGGCACGTATTCCATCGAAACCTCCCTTTCCATATGGTGTCGTAGGTTTCTTAAAGGAACATTAAGCAGGATAGCATCACACGGCTACACCTTTGATGTGTACCTGTAAACCGTGACCCGACACTTGCCGTAGTCACTGTAGTGCGACAGAGTTGCTTCCTTCTCTTCATTGGCTTAAAAATCAGACCTAAATTCCTTTCATTTTGATCTACAAGTACCTACCTATCGTGGTTGACTTTTCAACATCTAAAAGAAATCTGCCGTGCTCCTTATACGGATCATAATTCAGATACTTCTCGTCTCCTCTCCATTCTTGACATTGCTACAAACGCATAATAAGGAATACTCAGAGAACAGTTGGCAAGTGGTAATCACTACCCCATAGAAAATGCGCTTGCTTCTCTCCATTGGCCATTTGAAGGGCAGACACACATGATCAAGCAAACACGGGTCTCTTGTGAACTCTATGCTGTTCACAACCTGAAAATTTTACCCTTCCTATGGTAGCTTAAAGGAGTAAGGGAAAGCTAACCGTTACGCCGGTGGATTTCCTCTCCTTTTTGCAACCCAAGCACGTAAACGATTGGCTGTTCCTATTGGTCTTCTGCCAAAAAAAGGTATAGCATAGTGGCCTTCCTGGGATCTTATAGATAAGTACGGGATGCCTCCCGTACTTGCTGGTATCTGGCAAACCGTAGTAATGCGTCCCTGTAAACACTTTGTAATAAGCTGGGAGATGGTATGAAGCAAAACGATTGCTCTCACCGGGCTCATTACTGATGCTTTCTACTCTGGATCCGGATGTGCCTGCCTCTTGCTCTGAAACAGGTGAGGTAGTAGCTTTATTTTACGAACGTACGTCTAACAGTGCTCTCACCGATCCCTTCGCGCTCCAGCTCTGCCTGTAGGACCGGAGGCCCCTGCTCCTGCTCTGAAACACTCAAGATAGTTCGACTTCCGCTGATAGGTGCTCAGGTAGGAGTGAGAACTCAAGTTACTGCTATCGCCTACCATCCCACCACTCGTGAGGTCCCTCTTCTTCATCCTCCATCTCGTCCGCGGCGTCTGCAAAACAACTCCTATCTATTGGCGGGTGTTCAACACTGAGCATGAAACCCCAGTCACGTATACGGCATCGCCCTCACCGATCCCTTCGCGCTCCAGCTCTGCCTGTAGGACCGGAGGCCCCTGCTCCTGCTCTGAAACACTCAAGATAGTTCGACTTCCGCTGATAGGTGCTCAGGTAGGAGTGAGAACTCAAGTTACTGCTATCGCCTACCATCCCACCACTCGTGAGGTCCCTCTTCTTCATCCTCCATCTCGTCCGCGGCGTCTGCAGAACAACTATCTATTGGCGGGGTGTTCAACACTGAGCATGAAACCCCAGTCACGTATACGGCATCGCCCTCACCGATCCCTTCGCGCTCCAGCTCTGCCTGTAGGACCGGAGGCCCCTGCTCCTGCTCTGAAACACTCAAGATAGTTCGACTTCCGCTGATAGGTGCTCAGGTAGGAGTGAGAACTCAAGTTACTGCTATCGCCTACCATCCCACCACTCGTGAGGTCCCTCTTCTTCATCCTCCATCTCGTCCGCGGCGTCTGCAGAACAACTATCTATTGGCGGGGTGTTCAACACTGAGCATGAAACCCCAGTCACGTATACGGCATCGCCCTCACCGATCCCTTCGCGCTCCAGCTCTGCCTGTAGGACCGGAGGCCCCTGCTCCTGCTCTGAAACACTCAAGATAGTTCGACTTCCGCTGATAGGTGCTCAGGTAGGAGTGAGAACTCAAGTTACTGCTATCGCCTACCATCCCACCACTCGTGAGGTCCCTCTTCTTCATCCTCCATCTCGTCCGCGGCGTCTGCAGAACAACTATCTATTGGCGGGGTGTTCAACACTGAGCATGAAACCCCAGTCACGTATACGGCATCGCCCTCACCGATCCCTTCGCGCTCCAGCTCTGCCTGTAGGACCGGAGGCCCCTGCTCCTGCTCTGAAACACTCAAGATGGTTCGACTTCCGCTGATAGGTGCTCAGGTAGGAGTGAGAACTCAAGTTACTGCTATCGCCTACCATCCCACCACTCGTGAGGTCCCTCTTCTTCATCCTCCATCTCGTCCGCGGCGTCTGCAAAACATCTCCTATCTATTGGCGGGGTGTTCAACACTGAGCATGAAACCCCAGTCACGTATACGGCATCGCCTTCACCGATCCCTTCGCGCTCCAGCTCTGCCTGCAGGACCGGAGGCCCCTGCTCCTGCTCTGAAACGTTTCCGTTCACAGAGATTGCGCACTACTTAAACAATTAGTAAAGCGAACCTCTCTCATGCTCAAAACCGCATGCCTCGTAGACAACAACATTCACTTCTAGCACGCCTTCTGCAAAAAACAAGTGTGAACGTGCAGAAGTAGCGCTTACAATCAAGACTATCAAGCTGAGAAGTCAAATGCAACGTACCACACTGATGTTCTAGTAGGGTGGCTGCGTCGAGCCGTTTCAGGCGTTGCAGTTCCAATTCGGGGAAATTGAAATGTACCGCGCAAAATCTTCCGTCCATCAGCTTCACTACGCGATACATCCCAGAAGAGGTAACAATCGTGGAATTCTCATCGAACATCATTGCGCTGGCAGAAGAATCCATCGTTTTAACCGTTCTCCATAGGTACCGTAGTATCATAACGAAGTGTGGGAAAAGACCGTAATGCGAAACGTCTCCAATTCTCCATGATACACTACTAATAGTAATGCTAATCCAATTACAAACATCAATATGATACTGGACATGGCAGAGCATGTGGGGTGAATAAACAAAGACGAGTAAGTAAAACAGACCATACAAAGTCGAGCACGTCTATCAGGAACAGCTCACTCCCGCTTCCGTTCAGGACCACATCATCACCCGCTCGCTCAAGTGTAGACGCATGTGCTGGACCTTATATACTTCAGTCAAGAAGATGTATTGTGATCACTCCTGTTCCACTAATGAGACCGATGTGAAAAAGGAAAGTGTTCTGCAACGTTATGCTGCCCAGTGAGGGTTCATGTTGGCAGAAACACATGACAACCTCCATGGAATAGCATGATAGTGCAGTTCTGAGGCAGGATTAGCTAAGAATAAGTGAATGGCAGCTAAAGCAATAAGGTTCTGAGCTCATCAAGGTAGGGAAAGGGGGTACTGCGACGGCATGCTGCCCAGTGAGGGTTCATGTTGGCATAAACACATGACAACCTCCATGGAATAGCATGACAGAGAAGTTCCGAGGGGAAACACAAAACATGGTCGATAACGTACACGTACCAAATAAGTTAGCTTAAACAGCAAAAATCAAAAAACAGTGTGTTAGTTGCACTCACCAAACACTAGACGTGTAGCGTGGAGATTGACAAAGAACTGAAAATAAATGAACGGAAACAGCAAACCGAAAAAAACCTTGGCTCACCTTTCTATTCGAAAACTAAGTAAGACTAACCAAGATCAGAGGTGAGAACAATAACAGGCCCACGTCTCTTGGCCCACACTTGCAAAGAATAGAGATACAGAACAGAAAAAATAGGAAAGAATCAAGTCTTACCTGCTCCGGCACGAAATCTGCTCCAAAGCAGCAATGCGCGGTCGGTTCAACCCTCCTCATCTCGTTGCGAAATCTCGTCCGAGGCGGGCGCGGCACCCGGTAAGCGGCACGGTGAGGCGGGCGTGGCAACCGGTCAGCGGTACGGTAATCGAGCGCGCCCCTCCGCCTTCTACAGTACCACAGACGTCTAACGTAACGCACCCCACTGTAACGCTTGCTCCAAAATTACCCAGAAGATCTGAAAGCTCATACCAATCCAGGAATGGTCTCTTATGAATAGTGCCACTCCACCATAATCTACAACCTATGTGGAAATGGGGTGGTTTTAAATTGTATTAAGCTTTGTGCACTCCTGACGTTTTATACGACTAACCAGAGAAGGGTCTTAGGCGAAGGTCTGAAAGGGGGAAATGAATAGTACTGCGAGTATTTCCACCCTTCATATAGTGGAAAAACATGCTTAGCTTTTACTGAATCGTTGAACCAATAGAGCTAAGGGCCCTCGAAGGCGGCACACAGTACCACACCGTTAGCACGTGCCCACGTGCATGCGTGCGGGCGCTGTTGTATGAGAAGCGGCGAAAGGCCACGTGGCAAGCGAGTCGGTGGCGCAGCAGGGTGCGGGGTTACTTCGCAGGTGCTAGACCAGATGTTCGTCTCTCGCGCTATGCACTGCTCTTGTATTTTTTCATAGCTGCTGCCTCTTTCACCAACTTTCTTCCTACACATCTCCTACACATTTATTTCACCCTAAATTGTTAAAGGGATCAGATTCGTGGTCAACACCCCAGATTCGTGATTAACACCCCATGACCTCGACAGCCCTAGTCACCGGTACCTGCTTTAATCTTCCGTAATCGGCCTAAATTTCAAAAATCGATGTCAAATTCATGATCAGCACCCCAAATGACCTCCGGGGTGCTTTGGACGGATTTTTTTCGATCACTCCTCGACCTCTGGAGTCGTGAAAGTGCTGTAGTGCCTTGATGCCGGTTTAATTCAGCATACTTCCTACACATCTCCTTCACATTCATTTCACTTTAAATTCTCAAATAAGGGTTTAATTTGGGCTGTGCTTCTCTCACTTTCTGTACTATACAACGTTTTGCGTTTTTCAGCGAATGTTAAACAGTGACCTCACAGCAAGAACGCATGACTAGGGCTGTTTGGGATGATAATCACCGATTTTGCCCAAACTTCTCCCAGGGGGTATTTGGGGTGCTGATCACCAATATGACATTCGTGATCTAGATGTACAGGGAGCAAATTGGTTAGGAAGGAGGCAGCGGTTATAAAAAAATGCAAAAACAGTGCATAACACGGTAGTCGAACATCTTGCTTAGCACCTTTGAAGCAGCCTCGCACCCTGCTGAGCTACCGACTCGCTTGCCACAGAGCCATTCGCCGCGTCCCATACAACGGCGTGCGTAGTTGTATGGCCAAATACGCACCATAAAAGTACCACAGAAATAGAATCCGTGGCGCATTCGGAAAGTGATAGAGTAACGCCGCCCTTCATACTTATCCTTTATCGGTATCACTGGTCTTCAGTATTTGCTTGTGTGATAAGGCCTACACATCAAGTTGCGGTAGTTCTCAATTGTCAGTTGATTCAATTACGTATCGGTTGCCTTTCCTTCATTAAGTTTCATCATGGGCTCCTCCGAAGCGTGGGTTTTATTCCAACAGCGGCTAATCTATTCAGGTGAGCGTAACGGACGCTCTTCAAAGGTTAGGTGTATGTTTCAGGGCACCTCCCGATTACGAGTATCGCAAAAGTGTTGACAATGCAGTGAGAGAGACACATAGCCACATTGGAACGCTGTCTGTGTTAGCCACTGTAAGGACGTATTTCGGGAACTTTGAAATGCACGTTTTGAAAGCTACAGATGTTAAACTTGGTCAAAATTGAAAGAAAAACGTTACGGTACATTGTGGGTCACATAGCACTAGAAACTTTGGAACGAACGGCTATATGGACCGCACCCCGGAGTTCCTTCTCTAGCAGGATCATGGGTTCAATCCCAGTGAGGGGGGCACTTCGCACTCACGTTGAAACACTACATAGAGATGAATACTTGTAACATAACATGCCTACCTGAACCGCTACTGTGGCTACTGCAATCTTCCTCCTGAAATAAAGAAGAAATTTAGACGAAAAAACGCCGGACGAAAAGACGAGAAAAAGGCTCGTCGACAGGCTCACCGTGGCGATTCGTACAGGTATAGCCGTGCAGTGGGCGTGGGTCGATACGTGGAGCCCGCAGGCGTGGGTCGATACGTGGAGCTCGCAGACATCCCTGTACGTATCGCCACGGTGAACCTGTCGACGCGCACACATGCGTTCCAGCCGGAGTCCGCCGTGGCCCCCCTCATTGGGATTGAACCGGATCATGCGTTTAAAATCCAGCCGTGGACTTCCGTCATAAGCTCCTATACGGACTAGCGCGATTATGACGATCACCCCTTCCCCCCCCTCCGAATGATGACCGTATAAGGCCTATGGTATAGTCCCGCGGAAGTATCCGCGGAACGAGAATAATCTAGCCAGGACCCAACGCGCGCCCAATAGCTGCAGTCCGCAACGCCCATTTTCCGCGGATCGTCGGCGTCGGTCGGTGGACGGGCTGGTATACTTCCCGCCCGCCGACCGACAACCTCCTGCAGTGCAATGCACCGCGGGAGGCTGTGGGTGGGTGTTATCAAAAATGTTATCAAAAATAAACGTGCTCCAATTTGAAAGCGATCGATTTCGTGAACTTGGAACGTTCCTAATTCACGGAATGATAAGCGCGCTCCAGTGCGATTATCATTCAGTGTCGGCCGCCGAGCGTATTGGTCGACGACCGCCTTCCGCGGTGACCTTCCGTCCGCGGACCTCCCGCGGGCACTTCCGCTGGACTATACCATAGGCCTAAGAATTAGCTATAAGGATAAGGATCAGGATAAAGTACGGCGTTACTCAATCCCTTCTGGGATGCGCCAGCGCATTCTACTTCTACGGGATGTCGTGGAGGCGACATGAATGCGTATTTGGCCATACAATGACTTGCGGTGGCCAGCCGATGAACAAGTCAGCGCTTTATCCTTCCCAGACAAGTCTGGTACCAATTCACCGACCCCGGAGGGATGGAAGGCTTGGTTGACCTGGGCGGGAAATCCGAACCAGGAACCTGGTATCGGGTGCACGCGACAGTTGCGCCTCATACGACTGCGCTACACTCGCCCTTAAGAATTAGCGATAAAGCGCGAAAATTTTCGAGCAACCTGCTTCTTAAGCTACCCCCCCCCCCCCCCACCGACATTTCGTCACTTATCCATCAAGGTCTGGCTGGTAAAGCGTTTTGCTGCTGTTGTTTCCACAATTAAGCAGAGAAATGATTTCGCCATACGGCCACAATATCACTGAATTATAAAACTCAACCAGAATTCGCTGCCACCGTAATCCAGAGTGATGTGCCAATATCACCTCCAAAGATGTGTTCGCAACAACCACCAATACAAAGTGCGGTGGTACTGCATTTTCCTATCTTGTCGGCTACAATATGGTTGGGTTCAAAAAATAGAGGCCAGTGCACATACATATACAAACCAATTTCACGCACAAAAGGGCAGCAAGGCAGCAACTCCGCAACTCAAGCATAAAATGGCTCAGGGTAGGATCACCAGTGCCACCTGCTGCAGTGCCCCAAGGATGTGGAGTTACAAGAAAGTCGAAGACTTAGGCGCTCAGCTGCGCTGAATTATAGAAAACTAGAATTTGCCGGTATCTATCTGCCAAACCTGCCCAGTAGGATGTTGATTTGGATAAGTATGTGCCCTGTACTTTTTTGAAACCAACCATATTGTAGCCGACAAGAAAGGAAAATGCCGGACAACCGCACTTTGTATTGGTGGTTATTGCCGCCTTTGCAGGTGATAGTGACTATATCACTCTGGATTACGGTGGCAGCAAATTCTGGTTGAGTTTTATAATTCATACACAATATCTACACCGTAATAACTTGCTGTCTGCGCCTTCCTAGTTTAGAGATCGCGCGTCGGCGTTAGGCCTTTGTCATACCATCGCTCATCCCGAGCGACGCCTAATGATATGCTCCCATATCGATTCCATCGCGCCGCCCGATCGATATGGGAGCATATCATTAGGCGTCGCTCGGGGTGAGCGATGGTATGACAAAGGCCTTAGCGTTGAAACTCGATCGATGTCTTGTGCGCACCAGGGATGAGCGGATTGACCGTTATCCGTTATCCGGTGGGTTTTGGCCTATCCGTTTTGTTGTTCGTTATCCGAGGATTTTCTGCCGGATAACGAACAACAAAGTGTAGCAAGCTTGTGGTTACTTAGTTAAATGTAAGGACAATTTTTAAAAAATCGTCATGTGTTTTTTCCACTGGCAGTTGATATACGCTTGCAATGCCAGATCGGTGCCTTCTCAGAGTTCCTAAATATATTATATATATTATTATATTACCTATATTTAGACTAAACTATCTAGCTCGTTTTGAAATGCTGAACATTGTCTTGCTTATTTCTATTTGTGGAGTTTTCACCAAAGTTCCTTCTAGCCTAAGGAAAAAACCTGTGGATCAGTGGAGACAATACCCCCCCCCGGACAATACACAATACCCCCGTACCTATGTGCGGCCAGAGACAGGCAGAAAAATTTAGTGAACAACAGTCAGTAGGGAGAGTGAAAGGCATGCATACGCACATGCTCGCTGCCTTTCAAAGGTCATTTGAAAATCCAACGCATGCTTCGCAATGTTTGATCTGTTGCACATCTTCTTGATCTGGAGACACGTTGTACGACTTTCCTGTCACACACATGTTGGACGATAGTGTGACAAAGTATTGGTCAGCCCTTACAGGTGCCTTCCACTGATCCCCTTCCTATTACTGGCTCTCCTTCACTGGTCCCCTCTTCATTGGTCCCCCTCGTTTGGCATTGGCCCTCATTACTGGTCCCACCTTCACTGGTTCTTCCTTTACCGCCCCTTCCCCCCCCCCCCCCCTTTCACAGGACTCTCCCACTTCACTGGTTCCCGTTCACTCCCCCCCCCCTCACCTAAGTGGTACCCTTTATTGGTCCTCTTCACTGGTCCTCCTTTAATGGTTCCCCTTTAACGGTTCTCCCTTCACGGGACCCTCTCACTTCACTGGTTCCCCATCACTCCCCCTTCCTACAACCCTCCCCCCCCCAAAAAAAAACTCCCCCCCCATCTTAGTGATATACTTTATTAGTCCACCTCCACCTTCATTTGCTCCCATTAAAGTTTCTACTATTACTGGCACCCCCTCCCCCCTCCCTTCGCTGGTCCTTCCACTCTTCACTGGACCCCCGCTCTTTAGTGGTCTCCCATTACACGTGTTCGGAATTCGGACACCACTTGCATGATATCGGTGGCACCTCTTCTGAACGGAGACACCCCTTGCATGAAATCCGTAGTACCTCTTCTGAGCCCGACACCCCTTGCATGACATCGGTGACATGTCATCTCAACCCAAACACTTAATGCGCGACATCGCTGTCATGCCTTCTGAATCCGAGCGGCTGTTGCACGACGTCGGTGACACATCTTCTAAACGCGGACGCCTGTTGAGCAACGTCGCTGGCATGTTCTTTCAACTCGAGCGCCCTTTGCGCGACATCGGTGACACTTCTGCTAATGGTCTCGACACGGCGTGAGTGGTACCTCGTCTGAACAGGGCGCCTGCTACTCGACTTCAAGAAAATGCCAGATGGGTGAGCAGACGGACGGACGGACAATCGCTAACTGCTTTACATATAGAAGGATAACACTAGTTTTTGACACAAAAAGCGATTGAGAAACTTTCTAGATGAGCTTGCGTTAAGGTCAGGTACATAGCGCATGTTTATTTTCTGAATGACACTTTAAGTGCTTGTGTTAGATAACTTCATTGAAATGCGTTCAGCCATAGACTACGATATGCGTAGTAGAGGCACTTCAACACGAATATAATGAGGTTTTAATTTTTAGATCACGTTGTTGCTTGCACTCCTTATGATCGTTCTCTATATTCTTGAGATGGTGTGTAATGCAAGCGGAAGAGCGAGAAGTGTGAGGATTTTGCAGAAGCTTAACTCACTATTCCACTTGATTTGATTTCATGAGCGCCATTAGGAGGCGTTGTACCGGGATTCTTAGTGGCGTGACTTTCAGGAACGCTCACAATTGCCCACTGCTGTGGTGATTCAGCCAAAGGACGACGAGGATAAGAAGTCCAGAAGGGATAAATCTAAGATGCAAGATACTGACGAATGGTAAGAGCCAACATTAGAGTGCTAGAAGGTGCAACTCCAGCAATGGGTGACACCATAATGGCTTTTCTTTACTATGCCGTGTCCCGTGAAACTTCCAAAGTTTCCACATGGCAATGCAGTCACTGGATTGTAAAACTGTGTAGAGGCCTGCGCACAGTTTTCCGGCAATGCGGCATGCCTATCATTAGGCCGTGCGTATACTTCCCGTCGTCGCGGCGATGAGTTTTGCAGAGCGACGCGAAAGAATTTGAACTTCTCAGTGTTCGTCGCATCGCTTATCGTTCTCCAAGTGAGTGCGACATCGATCCGTGCAGGACCAACTCTAAACACCGCGCACGGCGCGAAAGAGTATGCCATGACCGCGATGAGCGCGGGAAGCTATCGCTCATGCCGGCCGCCACTGTTGCGGCAGCCGTGACGAAGTTTCCTCTGACTAATCGACTGCGTGCGGCCGAATGGCCATGAACTGAGCGCTGCGATAGCATCGCGACGATGGTAGCATGTCCCCGGCCTTAAGAGCAGTGTAGAGGCGAAAGGGACGCCGTCGGCGGCAAAGTTTGCTGCATTGAGATTTAGAGTAGAAACTGGCGCGTCCTTTAAGCTTCATCGATATTGATCAACTATTCCAGAATTGGGCTTTTCTGTACAAGGCTCTGTGGTTTTCCTGTCGTGCTTTTTTTTGAAGTTGTTGTGTTGCTACATTAATTACGATGTCTTTCCTTCTAATTTCTATAATCGATCCGTACGACTGGGTTTTCCTCGTTCATCTTATGAACTTGTCCCCTCTTATCTATTTCTGAGCGCAGAAATTCTAGAACAATGGCTAATCTCGTCGAGGTCACAAGAGAAAGACCTTGTCGAAAACGGTTCAGGAAAGGTTTCTCCATCTGCAAGGAACCTACTTTAACAACTAAAGATCTGCATCAAAAATGCGTACTGCAATTTTTCGAGAATAATTTCCTCGACAATCCTCAGCATTGCCGCGTTGGCAAAGGAGTTGGGCGACAAAGCTAAGGATGAGTGCAGCGCAACGTCGTTTTTTCACCACCTGCGGCGTGTCGCCGTGATGAAAAAGGTGTGGAGGCCTTAAAAGCGGTGGAGCACTGAGCCTTCTAGACCCTATAGCCATTCTTGAAATAGGACTGTACCTGACAGGAATGTCAAGTTAAACAGAGGATCCATCGACGTTCAGTGGTTTTGCATAATCTCTCCGATAGATAACGTATTCGGCCGCAAAGATAATAACAAAATATAGTGATTCGATACAGTCATAAAAGGTTCTGTTTAGTCGGCATAATTCAAACCGCCATTTCCCGTCCAAAACAAAGATGCTCACGCTCATCGTTAAGAAACCAGAACGGGAAGCACAAGAGAAAGAAGAACTGAAAAGGAAGGAGGCGGCTACGGTGAGAGACCTCTTTCTACCCTGCAAAAGCTTTAGATAAATTCAAATGACATTAGATCACATGCACATCAACACTTCGTTTCAAATCAAGTGGCAGATTGACGAGAGGTATTAAATTCAGGTTTGGTGGCTGAGCACAATTCCATTTGCAGGGTACCGCACCTTAGCAATGCAATTGCATGTGAGCGTATCCATTGTAGCCAAATACACATAGAACTCACCCATTCCATACAAAACAACCCAATTAACGAAATGAAAGGAATTATGTACAAATATTTAACAAATGCAGGAATGGGTCCGAGCACGATTACTCGAAATCGACCGCGTGACACGGTCGCACCGCGGCCATACGTAGGTCAAAAATGAATACCACATACCGACTATGTAGATGTCGTACCTGTGCATAGCGCTGAAAACGCACCCGTTCAGATACGACGGTTTGACCCGGAAAGAGAACGCGCACCCACTATTCATTTTTATGCCAATATTGATACGACTTGGTGAAAACTGGGTCTGAGACTACATATTAGCTATCGCCTTTGAGTATCTTGAAATTTTAAAAGCAGTAACGAGGAGCCAGATCCATCAACGATACCGCTGCTATCATCTCACAGCGGATTTTACCATATCGCCGATATACCGTTACCGGCCGGAAGGCGGTCTATGAATCTGGCCCCAGGAGGAGCTCCAAATAGGTGTATGAGTTTTCAAGGCCGCCAATTCTATTTTGACGGTTCAGTCCGAACTTGTGTGAAATTAACTGGTTGTCAGGAAAGCATGAATTCACAGCCATCACACCAAGACACTCAAACTGAACTGGAAAGTTGATCTGAAGTGGAGGTTGCGCAGGTTCCGGCTTGCGCAATCAACTAAGGGGACAGATTAGGAGAAATTCAAACATATCCATCTAGCAATGCTTTCTCTTCAGTGGATATCATTTTCATGACCACGTTCTTTTCCCTGCTAAACCCGAGACTAATGCAGGCAGAGCTCCGTTCAGTCAGTACAAATTGACAGTGCAACAGTTATTTAACTAACGTAAGCCCGACAAACGTCGACTTAAGTGAGCGGGTCACTTTAGTTTGCTGCAGTACTAATTCTTTGCGTTTTATAAGCCATTCGAGCGTCACCCAGTACGGCAGATAGCCAGTTTCTTTCAATGAAGAAATATCTTTAGAGTGTTTATTTCCTAGAAGTAATTCGGAAGCTGGGAGATTCTAGGCGGCTAAATGTAAGCGTAGTTTGCTATATCGATGTGATATTGATTACTTATTGTGTTTATCTTCTCTATCGATACCTACGATTTAACCTCTCCAACCAGGGGCTAGATTAACCAAATATTTACAGTTATCGTACGGTGAAAACTCTGCCAAAATCCCTGAAGCGCGGCTTTTCAAGCGATATGATCAAATGTTTGTCAGCGTTGGACTAGAATCTTCAGCTAGTCTAGCCGCGTACGACAAGTAGTCTTTTCATGTAAAAATACAGGTGGTAATCATGGCTAGTCCAGCCCTGCCATTGCAACTCTTTGACAGTGACACAAATCTACATCTCATTGCGGTTCAAACTCACTAGTTGCTACATGTTAGGACGCCGATGAGGTAGGTGTTATGTCGTTGACAGGTCGGCGCGCAGTTGCTAGAATTGGAGCTCTGTAAGAATTGCTGATGATGGCCGGATCAAGCGCAAATAGAGGCGCAGTCGTCTCATATGTTATCTGGTTTTTGCATTAGTGCAACATGAACTGATATATTGACTCTTGGTTGGTAATAGTGTTTCATTTGAGCAGCATGAACTCCCAGTTCAAGAATTGTATTGATGGTTCTAAACCTTCATGTACTATATATGCACTATGTAATACATTGCCTACTATTGTAGTTGCTACTCTCGGCGAATATTGCTCACTAATTATTTTTTTTTATTTTGCATGTATAACGTCTAAACACGAAAAAGAAGAAATAAGGAGAATTGACAATGTGTTTCACTCGTCGGTCTTATAGAAGATTCTGAGCCAATGTGGCCACTTTCGCCAAGTTCGGTTTATAATGTATGCCTATGCGTACCTAGATAGAGCAGGGACGAGTTCATACCGCCAAACCCCCAATATGACATTCATTAGCATCAGGTTTGGCGGTATTTTCACCGTTGGAGGGCTGTAAGTGGTTGATGAGTCTGGCCCCAGGGATAAGCATGTGAGCAAGTATCACACAACGATGTGAAGATAAAGTGTAATGTTGGGAGTAGGTGCACATGTTAATTTCTCCGAAGTCAAGGAAGAGGGAACCATCTGACTGGACCTGTGGTGGCAGACAAATAATATAATTGTTGTAACATGTGGTAAGAAAATGAGCTACTGTTGTGTGACACAAAATTAACCTCGCAGGAAGGCTTTCCTGTTAGTCCATCAATGGTGAGACTTCGCCAACCTGACAGTAGAAATAGTTGAAATCACATAAGAAATGCTTTCTTTAATACCATTTTTACTTTAACGCTAGAATAAGTTTTTTAGAAAGGTCAGCCGGCGGTTTCGTTTATGCCACTTGGTGCTCCACCAACTTATGCCGAGTCTAAAAAGGTGAGCAGATCTTCACTACCCCGCGCAATTCGTACTACGTTTTACCAGAAGCCGCTGCACTGTTAACACAGTGAGAACAAAACAATGCTACGTGTTTTGAGTCTTACGTCCATTTTTCACACTACGTATGCAATATATTGAAATTTGACAGATTTTTAGGATGTGATACTCGCAACTGGCAGCTCCTTGCCAAAGCCTCCGGGTATGTTTCCATGGAAGATTCAAAGGCGCGATATGGATTCAGGGTATAAGGGGGACAATTCTTAGCGGAAAACCCATAGGTAACATAACCTAAAATCCGGATGAGAACCACCCCTTCATGTAAATCTCAACTTGAAAACAGGTGGTATGGAAATATAGGTGCAATAGACGAATATTCAGAAAGCAGCTCACAAACCTCTCCTCTTCCTTCCTTCTCAAATTATTATAAAGCGCAAGTGTTGAAGGGCTATACACAACTATAAATAAGACAGATTCTAGGTCATAGCACGACAAAGACGCAGACCTCGTCTGCCTGCTATCAACGAGTCTTTTAAAAAAAGATTACGGCCCGACTTCTCCTCCGCTCTCCCTTCTCCTCCTTAAAGTTAAAACAGAATAACCTGGAAACAAAACAAAAAGCAAGTGAAACTTTAGGAGACTGCACATGCCAGCGTTTTCACTTGAATTGCTAGTTCCTTGCAGCGCTTCACAGTCGCCATCTGTGTTGGGAAGCATCAACTCCGTTTACCCTTTCTGCTCATCCAAGCGACAGTCTTTAGCTCCTTTTTTTTAAATATTTTCAGTTCTTCTTAAATATTTATCTCTTTAAATTAATTTTTTTTTCACGTTTCATCACGCAGAGTGCGCTATGTGATATTAGAAGATTGCAGACCCACCCACCCCCTCCCAACACGTATCGCGCCGATTCAAAAAATCAGATTTTGAAAACGCTCTGATCCCTAAAACAACTTGGTATTTTCAGGGAATCAACAGGTGCCGCCCTCCTCATCAGGAACGGAATCGGTAACCATTAATAGTTAAGAATGTAATATTTTGATACAGAAATAGAAATGAAAATAGAAATACTAGTACTTCGCATCGTATTTCTTCTGAATCGTTTAGAGTATTTTGTTATGCAACAAATCCCCGTGGTTGAAAGGAATATTTTATTTTTTTCCTGTATCCATTAATCTCTTGATTATACATGCTACTCCACTCCAATTGCTTTACACATAGTAGGGTAAAAGCAGTGTCGACGCATGCAGTTTGGGAAATTGCGCAAAGATCCCTCTAAGTTTTTTTCTTAAACCTCAATGTTGAAAACATACAGTAGAGTGCAATTAGAAAGTGGAGGTTATTGTTAAGGAGCTAATCAGTTAGTAATAGAGAGGAAGTAATGCAAACACGAATGCGCATTGTAACATTGGGATTCACTAAGCAGTAGAATTTCAGACGGCGATAGCGACGGCTAGAATGGCTCCAACTGAAACTCTGTCTAAGGTAGGTGCGTCTATTGAGACTTAAACTGCTGCTCCACCAAAACGCAGACTCATTCAGCCCACCACGTCCAGTGCTGCAACTACAACACCGACAGCGACAAAGCCAACGATGTCAAAAACAGCATCAACGTCGTCGTCAGGCTCCATAGAGCAGCACCCTGCCCAACCCGCCCAACCTCCTCATGCCTCACAACTGCAAACCACCGCTGCGCCTAAGGCACCATTGCCAAGGGCACAGACGCCGAGAAAAGCCGCTCCTTCGCTGCCCGTCCCAGCAAAGCCCCCGACGGTCTCAGCTGGCAAGTACACTGTGAAAGGGCATCCTCCGCGTAGAGGACGTACACCGAGAGGATCGACTCCGAAAAGTGGCACGACTACAGCTCAAACAGCAGTTGCTGCACACTCGGGAAGCGTGACCACATCCAGCAAGCAGACTGCAGTGCAGAGCACACCACTACCACAAAAGGTGAGTTTTTGAGCCTGAAAAACCTGCTATGTAAACCTACTTAATATTTATTGCGTCGGCGCACAAAGTTTGTCAGTAAATACTCACTCTAGTACTCCTTCACTTCGAAATAATTGTTGACATCGCTAGGGAAACAAATTCGGGAAAATATGAAGTGCTAGTGGTATCGCACGATAATAGAATTGCGGTGAAAGAATGAGAACGGTCCAAAGTTTATTGGGGAAGGGTTAGGCACCTTATTGTTTACAAACAAAAGCAGAACGAGTGTCGTATACGAAAAAAAAAATGCATCCAATTTGTTATAATATGGTATCGGATGAAAATATGAAGTCAATTTGTAGCAGATGGTTTAGTAGTTATAGTGAGGCTCGATAAACCGCTCGAAGTAGATTCGCTTGTGAGACCATCAAAGGACCATGAGTTTCAACGATGAGCGTTTGACGGCTTCCACCATAGTCTGCTATTAGTATTAATACGCGATATGGAAGGTGTCCTCATTTTCAGCTAAACCTACCCGTTATTAAACCACAGTAGAAGTAGCAGAGCACGAAAATGTCAATTTCTGTGGCCAACTATCTCCAAAGAAAGTAATAGAAAAGTTTTAAAAATACTTCATGTCAAACTTACGTATCAGAAGCAAATTTACGCCTATTGGCATTGTTTGTATTGCACCAGTAGCGAAGAAGACAGACAGACAAACCTGACGCTTGTGCTTGAAAACGCGTAATATCTATAATAATACTCACCTAGGAGCCGATGACGGCTCGTCTTACCCTGCGGCACGTTGATACACCTGATATCCAAATGTGGGCTAAAAAACGCTAATCTTGGCTGGCATCGAAGAGAGGATTAATGCAGTTCATAGGCAGTTGCTGCTTGATCAAGTGACTTTCTCCTGTTAACGTTCGAAAATTAGTTGCTGACTGCGAATCGCTTTCTGAAGGCACCAATCACTGTAAAAGTAAAAATCGATCGTTTATCTCAAGATGAACGGAGCAGAGAATTCATGGTCGGAGAGTGGGTACAATAGAGTTAACTTCGGATACTTACTTAAACGTAGTGGATGCTGGACGTCCCGTAAGATGAGTATCGACGACAACTACTTCTAACGATTTCTGCAAGTCTTGTACAGCAGTTTAGCCAGAAAACCTAGTTGTGCCTAATTCTTGGAGGTGAATTACATTGCTTATTTATACTTTTAGACATCTAGGACTAATGTTGTGTATTTGAGGCTTCACCCACGCCGAAGGGAGTCGCGCAAACAAAGCGTAACACCTGGGTTTAGTCGGGGTGCGTGATTTCACAAATTCACAAATCCTCTTATTATGTAAAAAACAAAAATGCTTTGATAACTGTTTATTTCTAAAAATATAAGGTACTATTGTAAGTAGTAGTGCACATTCTTTTTCTTGGGATTATTCTAAACACTAGTGAAGGGAAATTAGGGTAGCCACCTTGCTAACGTGCATCGAAAACGCATCATCTTCCAGCATATAGAACGGGTAAAATCAGTGAAATAAAGAAAATAAACCAAGACACCATAACTTAACACACATACAGTAGACAATAACAACTAAATATTAATAAAGCCAGAGTAAAGCGGGGTAAGCAGAGTGAATAAAACAACTCAAAACTGTTGAGAACCTGACATAGATGCTACTGAATGACTCTTTAACATGTAGAAGCGAAGTGAAGCAGAAAAAACCTGGCCTCACATGCCGCTCCCTGTTCTGCACTGTTATAACCTATGAGTGCACTAAACGAAAAAAAAACTTGGTGGTCATCTCCTGTGGTCACTCACTTCGTGCCTGCGATTCACCGTTCTGGGCAGACTGTACAAACATGAATCTCTCAAAGAACGAAATTATTTATGCTCCGATAGAATTCGCAGTTACAGTTTAGGTTTAATTTCAGTTGTCGGCTTCGTGGTAGGGCTTCAAGCACTTATATCTATGAATTCTGACGCTGTGTAAGAAAAATTTTCAGCACGATCCAAAGACAAAATTGGATTAGTGAATGATTATAATGAAAGACCTGTACTAAAGAACTACTAAGATTCTTTTATTCTCATGCAAACTTTGACCTTGAAGAATTTTCTGGCATTATAAGAACACCAAGCAACGAAGGTCCAATGAAGTTCAAGAAAACGATGCATGCTCTGGTTTAGCTCTCGAGGAATACAACAAAGAATAGTATGGCTATTGGATTTTTATCCAACAGTGTAAAACACATCGATTAACGCAATGATAATACCGTTTTTTATCGTTACCAGACGACTATTAAACAACCAGGCTGGTAGTTTTTAATAAAAGGGTAATATGACGGAGATAGGAAAAAAGTGAAACTACGTCGATAGGAAAAAGTGAAAGTACGTCATATATCAAAACTTCATCAGTATTCCCCATTTCTAGGTTCCGGAACGCTTTACGGCTCTAATGGGAATTCTTTTGAAAATTAGGCGTTTTCTACCTGCACCTGAAAAGCTATACCTTCAGAGTAATTTCTTATTGCAAGAAACATTAGCGACTGAGGTTATATTCTTCACTGTCAAGGATTTGTAGAATATTAAGGCATTCGATTTCTTCTAGACAAGTCACTGTTTATTGGTCGAAGCGCAACTCAGTATACTTTTTTCAGACTCTTCAGTGATGAAATGGAGTTTCAAGAATGACTATCATTTATTGAATAATTATAGTTCGTTGTAATGAAGGCTATTGTATATCTATAAAGGTTTCGCGTGCTTTCACAACATCAACGAAAAGTGTCACAACTACAAGACAGTTAAGTAGTTAACTAAATGGAATCCTTCGTAAACAGAGAATGCAAAATAGCGCATTTTAAAGCACCATTTTCAAATACATTCTACTCGCTCCCTTGGCTTTAAAGGCCTGGCGAAAAGTTTTAAGGCCCCGCGAAAAGCGAAAACCAATCAAATTCTTGTTTTGCCATAGTTCTAAAGTTAAAATGGCTATTACACTTATGGTTTGTCTTCACCTTTGTAATTCAACCAATAAGGTGTGAGGTAGCGAATTAGTAGAATAATTTGTGTAAAACTGGTTTGATGGGGTATTACTAATCTAAGACATTCTGATACTAACCTAGTTATAATAAATATACACGATAAGGAAGTCCGTATTCAGGTAGAGGATTACGAATTTGTGGCATACCTGCTTGGCTTGCAAAATAATACAGGTCTTAGGTGAGCTATAATCATCAAGTAATTGCACATTGTCCAACGCTTGTTTAAAACTAGCGTAAAACATGAGCATAAATCCTTTTATCCTTAGATGGAAGTATTCAATGCTCGTGATCTTTGTTGATTTATTTGTACTTCTCTGACTAAACCAATAAAACACTTTAGTTAAAATCTTCTTAGCAGAAAAGCTTGAAAGGAACTCGGATCTGCGATTTAACGTAAACCTATAGTAAATGGTCTACTGGGATAACGACATTTTTTCAGGTCAGGAAGTCGGAATTTTAGAGATGATTCAAATAGGGGCGGTTTTCATCTGGGGCCGGGTTCGTCAAGGACTTACCTAACTTTAGCGGAGAATTGTAGGCGAAAAGTTGAGATAACGCGGCTTATCGCTCAGCATATCGCTTGATATGCCGCTGATAAGCCGCTCTATCAGAGCTTTTCGCTTACACTTCTCCGTTAAAGTTACGTAAGCCGTTGATGAATCCGGCCCCTGGACAGATTCTCAAATGATTCCGATGACTGATTTTAATCAGAAGATGATGTGGGAATTATATATCCGATAGGCGATCCGAAGGACATGTTTCCGGATTATATATTCAATTCAGTTCAATTTAAATGACGCGTCAAAATGTGGGAAATTCTATGTCATCATATACGACTGCTAGTCCCAAGGCGGTTGAAGCTCATGGGCTGCCCCCAGTCCGCTCATTGAGCCCGCATCTGTTTCCACTCCAGGTTCCCCGCGACGGCTCGAGCGCAGACAGCCTCTGCCGGCGGCAATAATGATGTGATTTACTATTGCCGCCGCCGCAAGTGTGCGACGGAGGAGCTGCGCCGCTTGCCGTCGTCGGCGGCTCCTGCGTCCTTGCTTTATGCTTAAAGATAGGAGTGCATCGTTGCCGCAAAAGTGTGCGGACTCAGGTAAACTTAGGACCAGCTTTTCACCGTCGCAGTCTTTCTCCATGGTCGCTATGCACAAGCTTATCTGTAGTCTCCATGACGTAAAGGACCGGTTGCGTTACAGGGCAAAGGTGGAGGGCACTGTTTCTGTAAATGAGGAAGGGCAAACAAGGCCTAGCATCCCTTTTCCCTGCAACTTGTTTCAAGCAGCAGGACGCTAATCCGAGCATGGAATTAAAATTCCGGTGGTTTGCGGACGATGTTTTTCAGACAATTGATAAGTGCCGCAATCAACGCCCAGTTCCCAATTTGACCCAAGGACGGATCTGTGGGCTCAAAGAGGTTCAAAATCTGGTTACCTCTAAATCCATGCGGCTATCCATTAGCGACAAAGGGGACGAGTTTCTCGTAATAGATAGACAGCTCGACATTGCTATAACCTAGCGCCATCTGGAAGATACCTCTATCATCCAGCCACACTCAAGGCATCCCAGGCGCAGTGTCGGAGGCTTGCACGGGAGTGGGTTGCTGTTGGCAAGGTAGCTGCGGCACTCATTAAGCTTCTCAAATTGGAAACTCCATCCTGTCCAGTATTGTATTTGATAATTATCAAAACTCATAAATTTAAAAGCACAGACAATTTAGACACCATTACAACTCACGGTATAGAGGTAAGACCTATCATCGCTATTGCGCTGGAGGTGGTGGGGACAAGGAAATGGATGCATGTACGGTTTTCGGTAAACGTCATTTTTTCTTCAGGACTCATTTTAATGCCCTTCCCACCCATACTCGTTTCATAGCGCTTTGCGAAGCCCGACATCACTTCCATCCATTTAGATCTTTGGCCTATGTGTTTCACGCAGTTGAACGTACTGATGTTGCCACTCTGCTTAATTCGGTTCCACCTGAAAAGTCCGTATTTGGATTGGCCACCTTACTGACGTTTGCGATTCTCTATTCGAGATTCATTTCAGTGTTCTTTACGTTCACACATCATCTTTCATGGCCCTTCGAAATTAAATGCATGAACTCAGTAACAAAGCCTGTAGCTGGATTTTATTAGGCGCTTATAAGTGAAGCATGGGATGACCTCGGTGAGTCGTGTCCGTGTTATCGTGTTCCAGGGTCAGTGAGTCCTCTGCAACCTGGAATTTGCGCACTCTTCGCCGGTTCTCACACCACGCCAAGGACGGCATAACATTGCACGAGTCGACGAGCTACGCAACGAAATTTGCAGAAGCTGTACGGAGGACTGACGGCGGACGGCACGGCACGACTCTAGCGAAAAACATCGACTTTACTACTACATTCAATTAGGGGTCGCACTTAAAGGGGATATCACCATCAGCACCTATATATAAAGGAGTTTGTCCGTCGAGTGATCTAACCTAAGTGAGATACGCCGCATCATCCACAGGGAGAGCGGTTGAATGATCTAACCCAAGTGAGATACGCCGCATTCCCCTGCTGCAGCAACATCCCGCCACATCGTGGGATGTTGCTGCAGCAGGGAAAGCGCAGCCGTTTACTGCTTCACAAAACAGCACCTACGCCCGTTTCTGAGCCTCTAGATTCAAAAGCTGACTTCGTGCCATTAGCATGAGAAGACCACTAACGGGGTAAGAGTAGAAGGGTGACTTCTAGGGTGGAGAACCGACAGCGATCAGGAGGCAGCGAACTGGACGAGATCGAGATGGGGCGAGGTCAATAGGGGGAACAATGAGGCATGCCTGGAGGTGGCACCAAGAAGGGTTTAGGCAATAAGCAGGGACCAGTAGGAAGTTACCAATAAGAGGGTGGCAGTAATCAGGATCAGCAAAAGGATCCATTACGAGTAAGGGAGACCGGATTTTGAAGATGTGACACCGATGTGGCGCAATGGGCGTTCGCTCGCCGTCGTCGTGTCGTGAGCGTGGGAGGGCTACTTATTTTGGGTAGAGTAGTAAGGATGATCCCGAGGAGAGGAGGAATCTACCTGGAAGAAGGGACCTGTAGGCGGGACCAGGACGGGGGACCAGCAAGAGGGAGCCTAAGAGAAACGGAGAATAAGAAATCTGCCATACGCATAGCTTCTTAATGCCCGACACAGCGATGACTGCATGCGCTTCTGAGCTTCTGGTGTAGAAGACGGGCCCCTACGTCGCGGAACGAACGTCCTGATTCTGAATACGTGTCACTGGCGTCTGCCGTGAGCATGGGAGGACCATTAAGGGGGTGGTGGAGAAGAGAAGTACGGGCACCTCTAGGGTGGACCAGGAAAGCGACCAGAAAAGAAGGGAACAATCTGGAGGAGAGGTCAGGACGAGGAAAGCAGCAAGAAGAGACCAGTAGGGGTCAATATGTAGTGGAATCAGAGAAGTGGGCAGGGAGTTGAGACCAGGAAGGTGGGGAGGGGGCTATAGAGGGAGAGGGAAGACCAGTAAAGGCGGACATGCAATTAGATCCAGTAAGAGGAAACGAGTGAGGGGAAACCTGGCTTTGAAAGGCATGTCAACGATATCTGGAAACGCTAGCAGTTGAGCGTGAGAACGGTTGTGGGGGAGCAACCTGAGGGACAGAAGTACTGCGCAGCACAAACGAATGACATCACTGGCCGGTCCGGAGAGAATGTCTGTGAGGGTACCGAAGTAGTGAACGGCATGACGCCGATAAAGTGCGCGCCAGGTCCTAGATGCTAGCGAATTTTGTGTTTTACAAAAACTACTTTTCATAGGTCAGCGATGCTGCAAAGTCGCGCGAAGCGCGTAAGTGCGAAACACGCCGTTAGGCATGTAGGAGCACTTGTCTATTATGAAAGATTGACGTTTCGGCGAGGCTTCTTCAGAGTCTGAAAAAGTCCAAACATATGTGGAAGCTCCAAGGCCAAACATCGCACCGAACCTTGCGAAAATTCAAATACCCTCCCCCCCCCCCCCCCCGAACAGCAACCCTTCCAGCAGAGAGAGAGGTGACAGCAGCCCAACATTTAGAGCACCCAGAGATCCCACAAGGCGAAACTGTGTAAAAGGTGAGAGTGATTATGGGGTGAGTTCTCGGGTAATATAGACACATTGCCCCCGCCGATTCAACCTCAGGCTCTTAGCCTGTATCCAAAACCTCACCAGGCCAGGATTTTGCGTGCGGCAGCATGGGCCTACCGTGCTAGAAATCTGAAAGTGACCCCAAAGTCTGCGCCGTTATGGTCGTTTACCTTGTGGCAGCCTAGAGCAATTGATGGTCGTGACCTGCCCTCCCCTTCCAGGTTCCTTAGCGCGAACGTAGAAGTGACGAGCTGTTTCACCGATGTATTCACCTCCACAGCTGCTGCATCTTGTTAGGTAGACAACACCCGAAGTCATGCAGTCTCGTTCGTTACCTGCAGGACAAATGGGGCAATTTGGGAATTCTCAAGTTCGGTCGTGAAGCCTGTTAAGCACTAAACGACTTTTCAGGTCAGCGGGAGGTGTACTTACCACTTTGACATCTTTTTCCAATTCCGCTCTTTTAACGCACTTCCTAATAAGAGTGCTCACACTGTCTGAAACGAAAGGGATAACAAATGGGATTTTGCCGTCAAATGAGGAATCCCGTGAGCGATTTCTGT
Organism: Heligmosomoides polygyrus polygyrus; assembly: GCA_947396885.1. Classification (NCBI taxonomy): domain Eukaryota; kingdom Metazoa; phylum Nematoda; class Chromadorea; order Rhabditida; family Heligmosomidae; genus Heligmosomoides; species Heligmosomoides polygyrus. Next base: position 86,650,435 of record OX377202.1, read on the forward strand.
TGCAACTTCGCTGCTGACAAAAGAATGTATACCCATTCTTGGCAGCGATTTGATGAGCAAGCACTAGCGATTTCTTGCGCTTGTTTTCCCCAGTAGATACTCCGCTTGCTGGGCGGAACATATTGGGCACAACAGCTGTTTTGGTCTGTGTCGGATGTGCTGACTTGCTATGGACCAAGATATTTCTTATTTGCGAAAAATACACATGCCCGACCATCTGAAGATGTTGCAGCTGAGGCATTCGTTCAGTAGCCGCATGACCTGATATATCCTAAGACCAATCATGTCAATGCCAAGGAGGTGTTCACTGAGAACTTTATAGATTGCCTCAAGTGCTGAGTCGTTGCTAACATTGGTATATAGCGACGTAACGTCGAACGACTCCATCACACAATTTCGTTCCACCTGAGCTGCGTGTAGGCGCTCAAGGAACGCATGGGTGTTTGTGAGACGAGCTGGAATGAAGTGCAGGAGTTGCCTAATGATATTGTTCAGGAACCATGCGATCCTGTCGTAGGACCCTCCTCTCCCCCCCCCACAGCTGATGATAGGTCTTACCTTCATACCGGGAGCTGTAATGGTGTCTAAATTGTCTGTGCTCTTAAATTTATGGGTTATAATTAGCAAATACAATACTGGACAGGATGGAGTTTCCAATTTGAGGAGCGTAATGAGTGCCGCATTGAGAAGAGCTTCCTTGATTTTAGATCTCCAGCACAACCCCGTTTTCCTAGAGTTTAGTGGGTGCCCCAACACATCTTGATAGCGCGGGAATTTTCGCCTGTCGCTTCGGCACGCAGATAGTGAGTGTGAACCAATAGTGAACTACGGCGGAATATCGTGGCCTCGAAAGGCCTCAAAAAACCAAAGCAATTGTCGAAATAGTACACAACGGCTGACTATAGCTGTTTCGAGTGACGTTGTAACGCCTTTTGCCTGGTGCCTGGTGTGGTTGCTGTCAATACGCAACAACCGTCAGATCACCGTCAGGACACGCTTCACCGCAACCTTCGCGAACCAACAGTGTCGGTAAGTTAACCTTAATTTGTGATGGCGATTTTCTCCTTTGTTGAGGAATCCGGGCTCATTTATTATCACGTATACAGTTGTTGGTTGTTTCGGAATTGTTGTTATCTTTGGGCTGTGTTGGTATAAAGCCTCACCCTTGGCGTGGATGGGCATAACGCTCAGGGCAGTGCCTGCGCATAGCGCTGCACGTAGACAGCAGTGCGGACTGGTGCAATAAATACGTTCAGTTTTTCACCCTGGGTACTGGGCAGGCCCTGGTTAAAGTGAAATAGTACAAGCGTGACGGAAGCAGTGAACCTAATGTAGAGGGGACTCTGTGGAAGAGCTTCTGCGTCCGCCCTTCGACCGCTGAGCCACGGAGCTCTTCATGTTCTTTTATCGCAGAGTAACCGCGATACGGGTCAAGCCTGGTTCTGACTCCCATCCCCTTTTTTATGGATTCTTGAATGATTCAGAAAGATGAACGGAAAGCTCGAGAATTTGTTAATACAAACACAAACAACAAGATTAGGCCAACGTAATCGAATGGGCTAAAAATAGATAACGCCTAAGTTGGAGGCACCAGGATGGCCAACCTTGTTAGTAACGGACAGGAGCTGCAAAACGGGAAATAAGCATACGCAGTGCTGCACAGCAATGAGTCCATAATTGTCACCATGGCGCTAAAAATTATGCGCAAATCATAAGCGGAGCAATCAACTATGCTACTTTGTTCTGTGCATAGGACTAGGCATTCAGGATGCGGATCAAATAACTCTTGCCAGTCCTATTAACACATTGATTACGCACTGGAGCCCATCATGTAAGAATGCTGCAGACTGCTACTAAGCCCTCAAGACAAAACAATCTAAATGACAAGAAATAACACAAAAGAAAGACAAAACAACATTTGTTTATTTATTGGTGTGTATGACACGTAGCGACGTGTCAAACGTTATGTTGCCACGTGTACGCCCTTGACATGTAAGTGGAAACGCGTACACGCACATCCACCATGACTCGTGGGATCTGGTGCTATAAAAGAGCTTTCAAAAAACAGCCGTTCTTCTCTCTCAAATATGTAAACTGAAGGCAAAAGGTAAAGGTAAAAACATGAGGTAAAAAATGCAGCTATCAAAAAATAAGCGATATTTTAGGTCAGGGCTCGTCAAAGACGTCTGCGTTTTTATTTAAATTCTTATTTTCGCTCGGCGCTTCAGAGTTGCCGTTTGTATGCGGTGCACCAGAAAACTTAACAAAGACCATTTTTGGTCTTCGTTTAGTTTCCTTAAGCCGATTTCTTTTCACATTTGTCGCCTTTGGACTTCACTATAATTGACATTTATTCATGCTACTGCTACGACGGATGCTCCATTCGCATCGAAGGAGATAATGCAAGCATCGTTATACAATATGCTGCATGTGTTTGTATTTCAACTACTGCTTCCATAGAAAAGGAGGATCCACCTTGGGATTGAACCGAGCTTCGTACTAATTAGATCATAGAAATAAGTTCATCGCCAACCACATCTCGCTCAACGTCTACTTATAAGCATGCTATGGCTGATATGACTGATAAGAAAGGCTGGCTTAATCGAAGAAGTCAAGTGAGCCTCATTCTATAGTTGTCCAGCGGTGTCGAGTTAGCGTTGTATAACAGTATGTCAATGTTGGAGACGTATGTTGTTAAAGGCTTAGAGCAAAGTGCTTAGTCACAGCAGTGCTCGGTTTTCAGGAGATACCTAGAATATCACGACGTATCCCCGAATAAACTAGATATATTTACGTTGATGATAGCGGTTGGTCACATATCGCATAGCCGAACAATGAGCCGAAATTTCTCATGTATCGCAATTTCAGGTTTCCTTAGTAGTGGGTATTGCGCTGATGGTGTATTGGCTTTTGGCAGCCTTCATGCGTCCACTCGCGGAAGATTTTGGTTGGCGATTTTGTTCATCAAGTTTGAAGTCCAATGCTCTAGCTTGTTTGGTCCTGCAACTAAACTAGTTGGTGCAAGTCTTATCAGGAGGGAGGGTCCCTTTAATATTCTCACAAAAATTATGCAAAGAAAAATATGCAACATAAAGTATAACTGCTAGCCATGCGTCCCACAGCCCTCATACTTGCTTGGATGATTACGCAAAAAAGCATTCCTAGTTGAGAGTGAATGGTGGAAAACCCTGCGGAATGTAACGGAACCTGAAATAAATTAGAACAGCTTTGCCTATGCTCATAATCAAGCAGTTGACGCGCACTCTTCTGATCCGGAGACGCGTAACAAAGGCAAAAGAGGATTTATTTATTTTTATGAGAATGTCAGGAGGACCTTCCCACCCCTTCGCGGCGTGATCTTAATTGGTGGTGGTCACTTCTAAACGACTTTGGAAACACTGAATGTGTTCAGCATTGCCATATCTTGAACTCACTGAACTCACCTATTCCACAGAAAACAGCTGCCTGGACGAATTCGAAACATATAACACAGAAAACATCCTATCCTATCCTACTATATAATAGCGAGAACGGTTGTTTGTCTGTGGGTGAGTGAGTGTGTTTGTTTACTACAACGTGCATGTGATTCAGTAGACATGCCCCCTCCCGTCTACTCATTGTTTCTTCGTTAAAATTTGTAGGCTGGATTGCAAACAGTTTACATTGTAGATCTAATCCAAGAGAGAACCGACTTTGTCCGTCTGCTTGTGTGTTTGTTTGTATAGGAGCTCTGGGGAGTGTGTTGAGGGAAAGTGAGTGTAGTTGTGCAACGTGCTTGGCGACGTCTCTCAGTAGACGTGCAGAACACGTTGCCCAACGTGAGAACGCCTATGATAAACTTACGGAAGTGAAGAACGCATTCGTGCAAAAGTACGCAACAAGATTTTAAGTATTTTAAGTTTCACAAAAATTGGTTTGGCGCTCACAGCACGATCCGTCGCCTGCGTGATGCTGCACTATACCAAAGGCCTTTCCGTATGTTAGTGGTATTGCACGGTCGCGCGAACGCGCAAGTGCGAGAGACGCCGCTAGGCGTATCGGAGCACTGGTGAGAATATGTAACATTTCTGACCTAGCTCAGGACTTTTGCAAATGATTAGGGGTGAAGTAAAAGTGTTGCCTGTGTTCACGGATTTGGTACCGTATTCAAGAAAATAACTGATTGATGGTGTCTTCGTCCATTTTCTTTATTTCATTGATTTTATTTGTTTTATCTGCTAGAAAATGATGCGTTCTCGGATCACGCTTGGAAGGGGGTTCTCCTTATTCCCCTTTTTCTCCCGACCATGAACTCGGTAACTGAGTCCATCTGGGTAACCCCGGTCGGTATAGTGTCCGTATTTCTATGTGCTCTTGCCTATTTATTGCGTTTTGTTATGTCGGGAAATCTTTGAAGAGCGGCCACCACCAACTAAGATTGCACCTTCTCATCCCCCTCCCTCAGATTAGACCTGCCCCATCTAGCTTAAAGCAAAGGGATAGAGAAGTAGGTTTTGCTAATGCAGGTGTTCGGATAAAGGTATAGCGTACTACAAAAAACAAGTAAACACTTAAGGTAGTTTCACACGGCTGCCAGCGTTTATTAGGCAAAAAACATAACCCCAAGAAAAATGTAAAAAATTCAAATCCTTGAAGAACTAAAAACACAAAGATTGTGGCTGGATCTTCTTCATGAATTTTTCGCAGTCTTGCTATTAGATTTGTCGATCTAAATGAATCTTTTAGACTCTTGCCGTATGCTAGTGAGGAGTATTAATAAGGTTACGCGCGTAATACTTTCCTTGCGCCAGCGATACCTTCAAAAACTACAAATTATTAGGGGAGGGTCAAAAGTAATGAGACTCTCCATGCCTGTCCATATATCTCGTGACTGCAGCCTGGTTTCGTGCTTATCGTATTTGTATGTTTGTATGCTACCTACTGAAGGCCACCTGAGAAGTTACCACTTCCGCCCTTTCCAGAAGCATGCCAAAAAAGGCAGTCTGTCTCATGCCGAAACCCCAGCCTGACGAGTCGACCTGTGTAGCGCAACTCTCTCTCGATTCTCAACCCAGAGCAACCTGAACAATATTAAAACAGGATGAGAAGTACGTCTTCTACCTTAACCCTGCCAAGCAGCCAGTCTGGGTGAGGCCTGTTGATCCGTTACCGACCTTCGTTCGGCGAGATGTTCACGGCGAGAAGCACCTCTGAGCTTTTGAGTCAGCGCTCATGGACCGGTATACTAGAAGCTGCTTTCCAAAAGCACGACGATGGACTCCAAGGCCATGGTGAACAAAATAGAAGAGATGTACCTGCGACTCGAACGTATTCAGTCGCAGCGCGTCAAGAAGGTCCTCCACTTCGACAACGCCGCACCCCATCGGGAACAAGTGACCACGGATAAGCTTGCCCGGCTGGGCTACACCCACCGTATTCGCTGGACATCTCACCATGCGACTACCACCACTCCTTGGACCTACGGGACTTCCTGGTCGGAAGGGACACAGGAACCCAAGCAGTCCTTGACAACCATATCGAGCAGTTGATCAACACCAGGCCCAAGCAGTTCTGGAAGGATGGGATCAGGAAGTTGGCTGAGCGATGGCAGCAAGTCATTGACCTTAATGGCATACACATTCCTCAGCATCGTTAATTGGTAATCCTATCCTACTATATATAAAAAAAGTAAGCGGTTGTCCGTCCGTCCGTCTGTCCGTCCGTCCGTCTGCTCATCCGCCTGGCCTTTCCTAGACGTCGAGTAACAGACGTCCGAGTTCAGACCAGGTGTCACCCATGTCGGGTTGAGAGCGTCATAAGACGTGTCACCCATGTTGCGCAAAGGGCGTTCGGGTTCATAAAGCATATCACCGATGTCCTTCAACAGACGTCCGGCTTGAGAAGATGTGTCACCGACGTCGTGCAACATGCGCTCGGATTCAGAAGGCATGTTAGCGATGTCACGCAAGGGGTGTCTGGGCTCAGAAGAGCTATTACGGTTTTCACGCAAGCGGTGTCTGAGTTCAGAAGAGATGTCACCTATGTCGCGCAAGGGGTGTCAGGATTCCGAACACGTGTAATGAAGACCACTAAAGGGAAGACCAGTAAGCAGGGGTCCAGTGAAGGAGAGGGATACCAGTAAGGTTAGGACCTTTAATGGGAGCCAGTGACGGCCAATAAACATTACCACTAAGGTGAGGGTAGGGGGGGGGGAGTGAACGGAAACCAGTAAAGTGTGAGGGTCCTATGAAAAGGAACCGGTAAAGGAGGACCAGTGAAGGGGGAGGGGACCAGTAAAGGGGATCAGTGAAGGTGGAGCTGTGAAGGGGGTGGGGGCAGTAAATGAGGAATCGGTAAAGGGGACCATTCATGGGGGCCAGTGAAGGGGGCTGCCAAAAGAGGGATCAGTGAAGAGGGGACCAGTGAAGGTGGGACCAGCAGTAGGAAGGGGGATCGGTGGAAGGAACCTGGGAGGGCGGACAAGTACTTTGTTCTAACTATTGTCCAACGTGTATGTGACAGGAATGTCGCACGGCGTGGATCTAGATCAAGAAGATGTGCCACAGATCAAACACTGCGAAGCATGCGTTGGATTTTCAGATGACCTTTGAAAGGTAGCGTGTGCGTGTACATGCCCACTGTCACTACTGACTGATGCTCACTACTTTTTTTTCTGCCTGTATCTACCTGCACATGGGTAAGGGGGTATTGTGTAATGTCGGGGGGGGGGGGGGGGGTAGGGAGAATGACCGAAGGATTATTATTGCCGTCGGATATTTAGCGGTATAGAGCTATCACAAATTATCACAATCTGTTCTACGCCACGTCGTGAATTTGTACTTCGGAATATAAATCGGCGTAAGTGCGATAGAGGGTGGTAAGGCTTCATAGAAGCAGTTTTGAAGATTGTGCCCTATCGTGTCGCTTCCCCGTAAAACCACTTTTTAACTGTAACTCAACCAGACGTTTGGCGGCCGCTAGGCCGCTGAACGTCTGGTTGAGTTGTAAAGAGATAAAGAATTTTTTCAATTTGTCTCATTACTTTTGGCCTCCCCTAATATTACTCTATACCTCCACTACACTACACATGCTTTTTACCATTCCCACTTCAAGGTAGGCTCACACCAGACCACACATAGCTAAACAAATTTGGATGTTTTTCATGCTCTAAAATTGTGTTTCTCATCATTCCTCTCATTCTCATTTCTCATTTGTTCAGAAGAGTTCTCCGAGGAATCTGGACAAAGAAGCTTTGCTGCTCGTGAGCCCTACTTTCTTGATGAGTCCAGTTCAAACGAACCGACGGAAGTGGTGGTAGAACGACCCACTGAACATGACATAGGCCATCGAAACAGAAGATCACGTGCTATAAAGTCGCAAAGGTATAAGAGCAAGAAAAGTAACTATATTTTATTGCATATTTTCCAAGAATTTCATGCAATGTGGTCACGCAGGTTCGATGGGTTTCGAAGGCGTGATTTGCCTGTTAGATCGAACCGAAAGTTTTCGCCGTTCTTGACTTCTAATTTCAAAAGATCAGAGGCATGACATAATTGCTACAATTCACTTATCGCTACCAAAAAACTCACTTATAACAATCTTCTAGATTGTAACAAGTGAAGAATTGGCAGTTAGAGTTCATGAACTGTTGCCATGCGCTTTTAAGCGACTATTGCATAAGGTAGGAATGTCTTCTAAACTCATTTCAGGAAGTTTGAAAAATAATGCAGGAAAACGGCATATGAAAAGAAATCGCAAATTGCTTTTCAAGCCTTTTTCAATACCGCCAAATACCGATGCTGATGAATGTCAAATCAGGGGTTTGGCGGTTTTTTCAGAGGGCGGTAAGCAGTTCAAGAATCTGGCCCTTTGAATGATAAGAGGCTTCAGATCGTGTAGGTAGCTTTGCAGTCCGCTTCAGAGCGTCTCTTACGAAATTTTATTCTTCATTTGCTCCAATGAAGATATTGGACAATTAATGTAGGGCAAAGACTTTTCTCTAACAAGGGAATGGTCTAAAGCGTATGTCTGAACGGGGGAAGCGACTCATAGATAGAATCCTCATGCCTCATTTAGTATGAAAATGTGTTTATTTTTTGCCAAGTCGTTAAACCCAATGAGTAGAAGGTCCTTTAAGTCACAACAGAATACGGCGCATCACGAGTTAAAGGTCTTGTACGCCCGCGACGCCTCTGCCGGCAAGCGGCTCGGAGCGCAGTGGAAGTGGCGTTGCTTCATGCGAAGAAGGTCGGGGGTTTGGCGCTTGTGCGCTACTACATTTTTGCATTTTGACTGACTGGATGAGATTTGGGGATTCTGACGCCTGTACCATTTTCAGACGGTTTTATGCCTAATTTTCCAGCTAAATGCTGTTGTATTCAACATGATGTAGAAATGGTCAACATCAGTGATACTCAGGTACAAAGTTCATGAAGCACCACTGGGCACAATTCGAGCAACTTAAAGGCTACAGGCTTCACACAGTCTGCTTCCATACATGGACCAATGACCTTGGGAAAAGCCATTCTGCTCAGATTTTCAAAAGAGAGCAGGATGTGGCGTCGGAGGTGGTTCAAGTGAGAAACGCGGTGTGTGGATCCCACAAATTAACCTAACGGCATCGATACACTCTTTCCCTCACCTTTGGCTGTCACCTGGAAATGAGACGTCTGCTGAAGATCTTCAAAAACCTAACACCAACAATGTCTAAAAGTGCTCGAGTGGTGATCCACTTGCTCCCGCTGAAGTGTGGCCCACTTTTAGACAAGAAACCTCCGAGGGAAGAAATCAAGCAGGCCGAACGGACGGACAGCATACTAGAGGACTTCGAAGCACATCAACTTGAAGCTGACGAAAACGTTGTGGAGTTATAGGTACCAGTTCGTGGTGGTGGCGACACGAGTGGGATATATGTTTATGGCAGAGTAGTTCACATAAGGCACACAATCGGTAGGCAAGGAGTCGTCCAGTGGAAGGGTGCGGGCGAGGCTGGCAGGGAGACAGGTCGACCAGTCGTCCGGCGTCCTCGAGCTCGAATCCCCCTTGTAGCTCCTTGCTCGTCCTCCGATCGTGCTCCGCCTCCTGTAATCATATACTGAGATCTCCGTTAAGCTTGAGCCATGCTTTGCGTATCGATTGCACATTTGTCGGAGGATTTCCTAGGCTCTTACACCTCCCCTATTCACAAAACGTCCGTCCTCGGACGTAAGGCGGGAGCATGGCGCAATTGATACGCAAGGCGGGGATAAGGTTCAAAAAAAGAGGAACGATGAACTACTAATGTGAATGAATGGTAAAGTCTTCTCACTAAGTCCAGATGCGCACGACAGAATGTCCTCCAACGTTGACGTGCGGATGAACACTCGACGTTCCTGCGTCCAGTGAAGGACCCATGCCCAGTTCCTCAGGCCACGTAAAGCGGTGGTGTTCCCGAGCACGATTTGGCCATGGCGACAGCGCGTCGGGGCGACGTTCATGCTCAACGGATCGTCCAGGAAGTCGCTGGAGTCGGGATCCACGTCGGAGCGGGTCGTGAGGAGGATGACGATATCCACCTCTCGTCCATGAACGGAGTCGACAGTGTGGATCGTAACTTCTTGGCGGGCCGCGTAGTCCTGGAGAAGGCGGGCCTGCTCCTTGTAAAAGTGATGATCGCCAGGGACGTCGGCGGGATTCCTTTCGCAAGGAGGGCCTGGACAATGTCGCGGCAGTATCGCGCTTCCGTCTCGTTTGAGTGGGAGCCTCCGGGCGACCTTGTCGATCTCCCCTCCACGTGGACCAGTAGGAGCGGCACCTTCTGGTTAGGTAGACGGAGGAGGTCCGTGAACATATGTACTGCGCTGCTGCTCCGGGGTACCGCTGATTAGCCCTTGGTAGAACAGACTATTTGGCAGATCGTTCAAGGCCGGGTGGGCTCGGAATGTAGCGAGCAACGGGGCAACGGGGACGTCCCTGGAGAGGAGGAGACTCATCGCTCCCCGGGCTCCATGGATGGCGGCGGTTGAGGAGCGGTCGCACCTTATGTGGGGTGCGAGTTGGTGCACGTCGCCAATCATTATCATGCGCGCCTCCGGGAACCATGACGTCATAGCGACAAACGCCGGCTCGGGTATCTGCGACGCTTCGTCGCAGATGAGGACCTGCGTTTCTCCGAGGTGTGTGTTGAAAAGTCCGGATGGTCGCGTGGAGTTGAGAAGCGTCGCCGTTGTCATACATACGATCCGAGGAGGGCGCAGTCGAAACATGATGCCGACAGCCTTTTCGGTAGCGAGCGGGTTCTCTCGTTCCGCTATGACGTATTTGTCGCGTTCGGCCTCGAAAAGCGTCAAGGTCCGCTCTGGATGGAAGATGGAAGTCTCGATGAGCTCACGTCCTCGGGCGTATTTTGTCAGCGCCTTGGCTTCGTAATCTCGTAGCTGACCCTGGTAGTCCCTAGCGAGGCGTCGAAGAATGGTGTGGAGGTCCACGGGCGTTACCGGCGTTCCTTCGCGTAGCGCTGAGTCAGCAACGAAGAGTAGGATAGGGAGGTGCTGGAAGTCTGACAGCGACAAGAGTGTTTCAGTAAATTGGGCAACAGCCGCATTTGTGGTTGCAGTGGCGACCACCACATGTTCCTCATTCGCTTCGGCCAGCGTCGCGGCGATAAGTGCACCGACCACCGTTTTGCCGGTTCCGAAGGCCGCTTGGATGGTCAGGACAGGGGTGTCGGAGGTCCCCATCTGGATGGCACGTATTTGGTCGTCCCGCAGGGCCAGATTGCGATTACGGACTCGGACCGATAACACCGGCAGGGGAGGGGGAAGGGCGGGTAGAGAGGAGGCGAGATGCGCCTCCGGGTCATAAACCGCGTCCAGGATCTGGTTGGCTCGCCAAGGTGTGTGCACGTCCTCGTCCAGACCAGCGAAGATTTGGTGCTCCGCGAGAAGGGCGAATACTGGGTCCGCACCTGTAGGGAGGGTGGCCAGGCGAACGCATATGTCAACTTGGGTGCGGTCGTCTGGGCCTGTCTGACCAAACTCCTGGATGGCTCGGCGCAAGGGTCGGTGACAGTTGATCGTGGAATGAAGTTCCACGTCCGTGATCCTTCGCGCGAAGTCGAACGATGTTCGTGATATCGTCAAGCGTCCAACAACCTCCGAATCCACGATCCACACGTCAGTCGGGCGCTGGAGGTTCCATCCGGTTTCGGAAGTGATTCCTTCCAACTCGAATCGAAGGCGGATGGGGTGTGTGTGAGGACTGGGAACCGTAGCCATGACACGATGAGTGCTTTTGCCGTCGGCTGCGTGGGAGGTTGCCGCCAATGCTGCGCAAGCTACGCTGAAAAGCTTGCCCATCCGCTTACGGGCGACCCTCTTGTTCCTCGGATAGTTGGAGAAACGATCCGCCCGATCTCGAACCCATTCCTCGTCGGCTGGGGTAGGACGGAAGACGCGGAGGGGCAAGATCGTGGCGTCTGGGTAGGCTGGGAGGAACTCTCGGATGGCGTTGGTGAGGAAGTACTGGGCAGCCTCTGAAACTGGTAGTTGAGAGAAGCGCATGGCCGTGGAGACGTTGCCCTTGTTTCCGCGAGAAGAAGTTGGTTCACCCGAGTCTCCGTGATATCGAATTCGCAGATCTTAGGCGCGATGGAGATAGCCTCGGGGCAGCCTTCCAGGGCGATGCGGAAGTTGTTTACGCGATCGTTTGTTGCGCCACGACGCGGTACCTCGAGGACCAGTCCAAGAACGATCTGGTTCGCTGAAGGCGGAGTTACCAGTATAAATTCATGCACTCGGAAGAAGTACGGGTGACGAGTGTCCATCGCGGTAACGCGAGGAAGTCGAGCTCCTGCGAGCGTGGCCTCGGGATTCTCGAGTGCGGCCCGAGTTGGTTTTATGGATTGGACCCAGCCGAAATCCTTTACCGACATTTGGGAACGGTCAAAGCCGCGAGTTTGGGAGAGGGAGTTGACGGCGTATTGGTCCAACACGATACAATGGAGCTCCAGATGGTCCGGACCGGGGATCAGGAAATCCTTGGCTTCCAGAACCACGCCTTGGCCGTGATTTTTGGAGACGACCTGATATAAGGCCGGGAGTGCACCGTTCCGCATAGGAGGGCAACGCAGGGTAGGAGGGCGTCCTTCTGGCGACGGCAGAAGGTTGGGGTCGGTGCTGCGGAAGCGTCCTACGCGGAGGGAAGAGATGATGTTGTCTGCCTGTCGTCTTAACGCCAGTGCGTCGCGGATGGACATTAGCTCCACTATCGGTAGTGGCAGGTTGGGAGAGGGAGTTCCGACGAAGTGACGAGGGAAGAGAGACCGCGCAAACTTGCCGCTGAAATATCCGGCGGGGCCAAGGTGACGATAAACGAATGACGCGAGGTGGCTTGTGACCGAGGCCTCGGAAAGATTCGAGTAGATCGGCCGACGTGCCAGGTACTGTGCCCAGGGGTGGTATGGCACCCATGCATTAGTGTAGTTGTCCGGAGTCGTCGGAGGCAGCGGGGGTCCTGCCATATGAGGCTTGGCTCCATCAAGATTAGGCATGGCCTCAGGCTGACTTAAACGCTCACGCTTCGGTGGAACAGCGGAGGCCGATGAGGAGGTCGACGATGCAGGAGTATGTAGTCGTCGTGGAGCGGAGAGGGAGGTAGGATTCCGTGAAGTGGAAGGAAGCGTGGACGACTTTGACGACGACGGTTGTGGTTCCGAACTTTGGGCATCAGCCCGAGGAGTGCTGGGTTCCGTGAGTGCTGGAGATTTAGGTGCCGAAGCTCCCTGCGCCCGAGTGGAGTCGGAAGGTTCTGCGATGTTGAGGCGCTCCAGCTGCGGAGGTGATGTCGCTGAAATAAAACTCTTGAAAGCTGTGGAAATCGAGGAGGTCCCCGGCAGAAGTGTGAGTGGGGACGAGGTGTTAATAGTGACAGATAGTTATGATTATGGTTACACCTGCTGGAGGTGGTGAGAGGCAAAGAAAGGAAATGTCGTACCGGCGGTGTCCTCGAGTCCGAGTATCGGGCCGCGAGCAATGGAGGTATCAGCTGGTTCGTTGTTTGCTGACGGAGGAAGAGAAGCTAAAATCGTAGGGTTAAAAGACTGGTTGTGTAAAGGCGGACATGTATTGTTAGAGCTGCTTACTATCTGGAGTCTGATGTGGTTCAATGTATTGGGCATCAGCCCGGATGACGGTTGTAATAGGGGCGGTAGGCATCGAAGAGAGGTCGTCGACGGATGGAGCGTCGCGCTGTGGTTCCGTAGCTTGGGCAGCAGCCCGAGAGGTGACCGTATCGGTCGGAGTGGTGTTCGTTGCTGGAAAGAGCAGAGATTGATAGAGGAGCAGATGATGGTTGAGAAAAGAACGGTTGAGAGAGAGAAAAAAATACCTGGGAGGAGCGAGCGAGCAGTATTTTGTGGTTCCAAGGTTTGGGCAGCAGCCCGGGGGTCCGAAGGGGTCGAGTCGATTTCCCTTAGTGGAGCCGAGCTCTCGTGTAGGGCCATCGACTGGGTGGAGTCGACCAGTGCCGTAGAAACGGGGAAGCTTGCACCACTAGGTGGGGTTTCGGCCCCAGCCTTCGAGTCTGCAGGACTGCGCGTAGGCGACGGCGAGGTTGTTGAAGGCCTCCGCCTCTGGCTCGCCTGGGTGGACGCGGAGGACGAGCCCGAGGTCTTCTCGGACATGGAGCTCTGCATGCTCTGCATGCTGGCTCGGCGTGCGGCCCGTAGCGGCCGAGGTGGCGGTAGTGACGGCGCGGCGTTGTCCGGCTGGTCGCCCATAGTGAGCGTAGAACGAGTGAAGTTTTGAGCGTGATCTGATCAATCTGAAACGGTACGAGGTGAGTGACGGGGTGGCGGGCAAACGTAATTGTAGCGCGGCGAGACGGAGGAAAGAAGAGGACGACGCGTAAGGAACGACCCGGAAGGAGTGTAGAGATGGAGGTGTGAGCAATGGGGTATATGCTACGTGAGGTTATAACGTTGCTAAACGAGCCCTGGAACGAGTATTGTATGTGTGTGTGGCAGTGGTAGTAGAATCCGTGAAGTTCGGGTCAGGTAGTGAATTTTGGCATCCATAGCCTCTAAGTTCCACGGAGGTTGCTACTATCGACGAGGGAGCTTGCTCTTCTTCTGCGGGAATCCAAGAGGACGTGAACACTGGACCAGATGGGGCGAAGCTTTTCTTCACCTGGTTCATGTGAACACGGCGTGGTTTCGCCTGTGGTGCCGTGATGCTGACTATAATAAGGTGAGGGTGATCAACTTTGATGACGCGATATTGTCCTAGCCATGGATAACAGAGTTTCTGGGATAGTCCAGGTTTGGGAGTGTAATCCCGAAGGTGCACCCGATCCCCTACAGTAATGGATAACGGCGGGCGGGAAAACTTGTCGTACTGCCGTTTCATAGTGTCGATGCGGACCCGGTTGCCAGCTGCGGCGATATTCCTGGCCTCGTGCAGTGAATTGATGAGGGATTCCTTATAGAGGCCATAGTCTATGTCCACTTGGAGGTGACGCTCGCGTTTATGTTGCAGTAGGAGGTCAATGTTTAGTATAGGGTCGCGCCCAAAAACCAAAAAGAACGGCGATTCGTTGGTGCTGCTATGGGTGGAGGTGTTGTACGCGAACGTGCAACTTGGCAGGTACAAATCTCAGTCACTTTGGTCTTCACGGATGTACGTGCGGAGCATCTCTTGGAAAGTGGCAAAGACGCGCTCGCAGGGGCCATTACCTTCGTGGTGATATGGAGTTGTAAAGTAATGATTAATTCGAAGAAGTCGGTCTAGTTCTGTTAAGAGGTCTCCTTTTAGATACGAAGCGTTATCCGTCACTAGTTCGACCATTGCACCGAAGATGAGGACGCAGTGGGTCATAACGGCGTGGGCGACTGTAATGGCCGTACAATCTGGAAGGGGAACTGCTATCACGTACTTAGTGAAGTGGTCGATGAGGCAAAGAATATACTTGTTCATCCGAGACGATGGTCTGTAAGGTCCACTGAGGTCTAAGTGAACTCTGCTGAAAACCGCGTCAGTGAGCACCGGAAGAAGTTTCTCCCTGTTGGCTGGGTGAGGACGTTTGCGCTGACAGGGGTCGCACGACCGTACGAATTTAAACACGTCTTCCTTCATAGATGGCCAGAAGAAGCGGCGTGAAATTTTGGAGAAGGTAGTTCTCCAGTTAAAGTGGCCTCCAGCAGTGGGACTCGAATGGAGCGCGATGCATACAGGTTCACGGAGTCGAGCGGGTAAGACTAATACTTCTCGAGAGCGCGCGCCGGAGTGGGTAGCGGGTCGGAGGTAATAAAGGCAGCCATTCTTTTTAATGATACATTTATCGAGAAGAGCGAGGTACGCTTCTTTGGTATCCTCTAAGGGCGAGTTTGCGAACGACCCGGTTTCTATAAATGCATGAGCTGTGAGCACATGGGGTCCTGTTTCTGTTCCAAGAGGATGTCGTAGGGTCGAATGAAGCGAGGAGAGTGGAGAGGAATTTGGTGGCCATGAGTTTGATGTTGCCTGGGTGTTTGAACTAGGCATCTCGGAAACTCTATGATCTCGTCGTCTTCGGGATCGTCCGTCGTCGAGGCAGGTGAGGAAGTAATGCTACGACTAAGGTGATCAGCTGACACATTAGAAGAGCCTTTCATGTATTCGATGGAGATATCGTAGCTTTGCAACTCCACAACCCAACGGGCTAGGTTGTCGTTAGTTTTTCGATGCCTGAGAAGGAAAGTTAGGGGTTTGTGGTCGGAGAGGACACGGGTGTGGTTGCCATAAATGGTTGCGCGGAAGAATCGAAGGGCGCTTACCATTGCGAATAATTCTATATGGGTGGGGCTCCATTTCTGTTGAGAGGGTGTTAGGACCTTACTAAAATAACCTACGGCCGAGGGGGGACCAGATATGTCCTGTTGTTGGAGGAGGGCGGCACCTACTGCAATTTTACTCCCATCGGTATGTAGGATAAAGTCCTTGTCGAGGGGGAAGACGAGGCAAGGGCGGGAGACAAGGATGGTTTTGAGTTGCTGGAAAGCTTCTTGCTGAGGGGCCTCCCATTGGAACGAGGTGTTTTCTTTGCACAGTGGGTAAAGGGGTGCGGCTATGGAGGCAAAATTCTTGACGAACTTGCGGAAGAAGTTAGCCATACCTAGGAAGCTTTTGACAGACTTAGTAGTTGTAGGGGTGGGCATATTTTGGATTGCCCTGATATTTCTTTCTGCTGGAGCATAGAGTGCAGCACAGAAAGGCTATTTGGAAAGGAATCAAAGTTGAAGTCGTTCGAGTAGGATCCTACAACTAAGAGAGTGAGCCAAAAGACGACTACGACAGCTGCGGGTTTCTCGGAAACAATGCTGCGCACTCATTGGTTCAAGAAGTTGACCATCAGGGCCGACAGCTGCGCAAAGATAACACGGATGACCTGTCGAAATCAAGTCCCTGCCTGGTGCATCGTCTCGCTGCTACCAGTTATAGGTACCAGTTCGTGGTGGTGGCGACACGAGTGGGATATATGTTTATGGCAGAGTAGTTCACATAAGGCACACAATCGGTAGGCAAGGAGTCGTCCAGCGGAAGGGTGCGGGCGAGGCTGGCAGGGAGACAGGTCGACCAGTCGTCCGGCGTCCTCGAGCTCGAATTCCCCTTGTAGCTCCTTGCTCGTCCTCCGATCGTGCTCCGCCTCCTGTAATCATATACTGAGATCTCCGTTAGGCTTGAGCCATGCTTTGCGTATCGATTGCACATTTGTCGGAGGATTTCCTAGGCTCTTACAGTGGTTAAAAATCCGGTCAGTAATAAACAGTCGCAAGAAAGGTGCTCTACACAGCGTACAGCTGACAAATGCACAGATAACGCCTAAAAATGTATTAGACGTCAGAATTCCCATATCTCAGCAAGTCAGTCGAAATTCAAAAATGCAGCAGTGCACAAGAACCAAACCCCCGACCTCTCTCGCATGAAGCAACCCCACTTCCACTGCGCTCCGACCCGCTTGCATGCAGACGCATGGCGGGCGTATAAAACCCCAAACTGGTGATGTGCCGTATTTACTGTAACTTCAAGGACCCCCTACTCCTTGGGTTTAACGACTTGACAAAAAAATAAACACATTTTCACACTAAATGAGGGGCGAGGATTCTCCCTATATGACTCGCTCCCTCCGTTCAGGCATACGCTTCAGACCCTTTCCTTGTAAGATGACATAATACGGGGAATCAGAAATCTAATGACACAAAAATTTCACAGCTAGCCTTTTATGGATACTGTTGCGATCGTTGGTTACACAGACAGCGATGATCATCTGCAAGCAGAGTTCCCAACCACTCCATGAGCCCCCGAGGATCACCCAGGTGTAACCTAACCCATGCGGGAAAGGGCAGAGGGCTTAATCAATTCCTCTGGCCGGACAAACGGCATAAGATTTACTGCAGTCCGCATTGAGCCGCCGATACAATACATCGGACATAATAGAAAGAAAGTCAGGAGTTTTCTTCGGTCGTGTTGACGGAATATCCCTGAAGCCTCGGAGTAATCGTAGATCTCACTAGTCCCTACGGTCCTCTCCTGGTTCTGTCAGGCCGTAGTGAGCCCTGAATATGTAGCGCGGATTCAAGCAAATAGGTCATTCGTGCACGACTAGACTATAGACTACAATTAAGTAATAGGGGTGGTTTACTAAGTAATTACAGAAACTCCTCCATTTTTTCGCGATTAGTGAGCTGGCGTTAAATTCGTTTTGTATCATAAGTTTAGAGAAACTGGATTACCTGTCGTTTAAGATCATCAATCATCATTTTCAATGGTAAATTGTCCTTCGGAGAAGCGCTGAAGCAGGTGGTTTGATATGATTTGTAGACGCCTCCTTAGTATGGCGGTTTGTTCTACTGCACATATCCTCTGCCTTCTCGCGGTCTTCTAGTTGTTGATCACCGTAGCTTCACTGAAACATCTCTAACAATTTCGTATTTTATGAAAAGGGAATGATTTTTAGGGTTACTTGCGGAACAATCTATGAAAAGCGATCTGTCTTGGTATAAAAATAACAATTTGCTACAATCTGCCACCCACCAAACTACGTTATTGTTTGTTCGCTTAGGAGAATGCAACAACAACATTGAGCCTAAAGTTCTATTTTTTTAAATGAAAGTCGTTATCAAAGGATTTAAAAATAAGAATCGATTTCTAGTAGGGTCGGTTTCAGCAGTGCAGCATCTTTGAGGTGGCTGTTCAAAGATTATATATTTCAGCTTTGAATGCTTTACTACGTTATGAGTGAAATATATTATTAGCTCTCATTCTACACATTGTGGTTTCCGGGGGTTTACTTATGGCTCATCTTTAATATTGCATGCAAATATGTACTACACCAAATTTTAGCGATACACCGACAGCGGAAACAGCACCATCCTTTTCTCAAGGAAATGAGGTCCGTTTAACTAAACCATTAACTAATCAATTACAAATCAAAACCACTAAATCTGAATAAAATCAGAACCACTAAATCTGAACGTCTGATACTGTATGGATCAAAATGTTAGGGCGACCAATATTTTGGAAGCCTTTTATCTAATTTCTAATTTGAAATGTACAAAAGGCATTGGATTGAATAGAAGTTAATGAAGCATTAAGGAGCGTTTAGTGTGCACGCGAGGCGCGACACAAAATAATGATATGTTTCCATATCGATGCATCGCCTGGAGCGATCGATATGGAAGCATATCATTATATCGTGTCGCGCCTCTCGTACACACCAAGCGCTCCCCTGGGGTATTTTAGTGTGCGCGCAACGCGCGACGCGATGCATGTGTAGCAGGAGTGTGCGTAATTACGATTTACGATTTACGATGTTACTATTTACAGCTATTTTTACCAAATTTTTTACGATTTACGACTTACGGCATTTTGTGTCGTAAATCGAAAATTTTCGTAAATGTAAGTTGGGAATCTAATGAATATTTAAACAATGCAAGCTTTTTGTTTGACTGAATACATTGACTCAAGTAAAGTTTTTGAATTTACAGCTTTCGGCTTTTCTGAGACGTGTAAATTTTAGTTCGAAAGATGTTTACTAGCAAGAAAACATGAAAAAAGAAATAGTTTGGAAGAAAAGTGTTCAAATTAAGCTAAAACTAACACAACAAATAAACAAATATTGAATCACATTTGAGTAGCAGAACCAGTCTCTGGAACTTTAGTTGTACTGCACTACAGTTCAGGTGGCTCTTACGATTTACGGTTGACGATTTACGATTTACGACGTTTTTTCGTAATTACGATTTGCGATTTACGAAATTTCAAATTTCATTTACGCACACCCCTGATGTGTAGTGGCCGAATAGGTCGAGCGATACGATTGATCAATTCGGCCACCACAGATGGCATCGCGTCGCGCGTTGCGCTTAACGACCCCTTATACACAGGATGCAATGAGATCGCAGGGAGAATTACGAAAACCTTTCAGTGTGGAACGTCTTTGTGGAATTAGATTAATAACTGAGGGCTATCCATCAGTGCTCTACAAAAGGGCTCGAACATGAAAGATCTAGTGGTGGCTGGTGGATGAGAAATGTCATACGGAGCATATGTACCAAGTATTAGGTTGTAAGGAAAGTATCACACCACTTCTGCAATTTTTTCAAATTTGTGTCTCTTTATGCATACGCCAACTAGAGAAAATATGCAATATTATTATCTACAACATATTCCCATATGTCAGGTAACTTGAAGATCCCGCTTCCATAGAATTCCTGGGGCTCAGACGAAAAAGAAATGCTCAGCGACATTTCATGTTGCGTCAAATTGTTTCTCCTGCCATTGGTTCAACCAAGAAAGAGGCAGACGGTTGTCCGCTGGAGCAATGTCCGATGAACACGGTGGGATTGGCAGAACATGTCACTTGAGACACTCGAGTATCTTATGAGTCCCTTTCGTAACCTGTGGACGCGCCTTGTCGTGAGGGAAGAAGTACTTCTCTTGTTTCTCACGAAGAGCCGCTTCAACGCGATGCAATTGTCTGCAGTAGATATCGCTAGTGACGGTAGACATCGCTAGTAGCAGGTCCCGGTGAACGACTCCTTTGCAGTTCCACCAGACACTGAGCTTCAGCTTCTTTGGGTGAAGATCCGGTCCTGGCGTAGAATTCCTGCTTCGCGCGACTGAGCCACTTACGCTTTCGCGTGTGGTCAGCGTGGGCTACTCACCTTTCGTCGCCAGTGTTCAGGTCGGTCTCTAAAGCCAGGAAAAATTCACCTGTATCACCTGTCACCTGTCGTCCCGTTGATCATCGACTTGCTCGAGCGGGCGCCAGCAGCGTCTCCATTCGTCCCTGTCGCGTGCCAGAGTGGTCCAATGGATCCTCCTCGCTCGAGGGACACGAAGAGCGTCATATCGGTCGTTCAGGGCTTTCACGAAGAAGTCCGACCAACGCGTTGGTGGGCGTCCTGGTGTTCTTTTGACATCCCGCGGAATCCAATCTGTGACGGCTCTCGTCCAGCGGGTGTCTGCGAATCGCATTACGTGGCCGGCCCACCTAATTTTCGACGACTTGGCCCATGCGACAGCGTCTCTGATCTTCGAACGTCGGCGAAGCTCGGAACTCCGGAGACCTTCTCTCACTTGCGTGAGTCGTGTCACTCCGAGCATCGTCCTCTCGATTCCACGCTGCGCGACGCTGATCGCGTGTTCATCCTGCTTTCGTATAGCCCAGGTCTCTGAGGCGTATGTTAGGGCAGGAAGAACAGTGGAGTCGAATAGGTGGGCACGGAGTCGGACGTTCTTCGTTTTCTTCACGACTTCTTCAACGCTCTTGAAAGCTCCCCAAGCCGCTCGTTTCCTTCTGCTCAGCTCTGGTGCTAGGTCGTTGGTCATGTTGACTTCGCGACCCAGATACACATAGCTGGAGCATTCGGAGATGTTCGTTCCGTTGAGCGAGAATGGGGCATCAGAAACCCATCCGTTCTTCATGAACATCGTCTTCGTAAGATTCAGCTGCAGTCCAACGCTTCCACATACACGATCGAAGTCGGCCAGCATTCGTTCCGCCTGACTGATGCTCGGGGTTATGAGCACGATGTCGTCAGCGAAGCGAAGAAGGTGCAGTTGCCGGCCGTCGACCTTCACTCCCATGTCTTCCCATTCTAGTTCGCGCATGACGTTTTCGAGGGTGGCGCTGAAGAGCTTCGGGGATATGGTATCCCCTTGTCGAACCCCTCTCTTCACGTCAATGACGACGTCGTTGTAGAATGGTGAGATCTTGGTCGTGAATCCACTGTACAACTCTCGAAGCACTCTGATGTACTGAGTAGGAACGCCCTGGGTGAGCAGGGCTTCCACGACCGCTTCAGTCTCGACGGAGTCGAATGCCTTCTTCAGGTCAATGAACGTAAGGCACAGCGGCAGCTTGTACTCTCGCGACACTTCGATGAGCTTCGTAATGGTGTGTATGTGGTCGATCGTGCTGAATCCTCTCCGAAATCCTGCTTGTTCGCATGGCTGTCCTTCGTCCAGCGTTCTACTAATCCTATTCAGGATGACTCGAGTGAACAGCTTGTAGACTACGGACAACAGGCAGATCGGGCGATAGTTGCCAATGTCGTGCACGTCTCCCTTCTTGTACAGCAAAACGGTCTTGCTGGTCTTCCACTGAGATGGAACCTTGCATTCGGACAGGTAGCGTGTGAAGAGCCGCGCCAGGGTGTTGATGAGCGCTGGCGGGAGGTTCTTCAGGTGTTCAGCTCTGATCCTGTCAGAACCGGGTGCTGTACGTTTCTTCACCGACGAGATGGCGTGTCGGATCTCGGAAGGGAGAACAGAGGGAACGACGTATCCATCCTGCGGAAGATGGCATGGGGGCAGGTGGACGTGGCTATCGAAGAGATCGGAGTAGAAGTCGTGGATGACTTTCTCCATGGTCCTTCTGGAAGAGGTGATGGTTCCGTCAGGACGTCGGAGAGCGGTCATCTTGGTCTTGAAGTTGGCGAAGTTCCGGCGGGCATTGCGAATGCTCAGCCCTGCCTCTGCTGCTTCAGCCAACACTTCCGCCCTTCTCTCCTTGAGATCTTCCTTTATCGCCGCTCTGCATAGTTTGCAAGCTCGGACGTCAGTTGGTAGTTGCCTGACGCTCGTGCTGCTCCACGCTGGCGTATCAGCTCGAGAGTTTCCGGAGACAGGCGTCTCTTGGTGGTCTTCAAGCTCTCGGCTCCCTTAGCACTATCGTGGAGATGGTGCACGAAGCGATCGTATTCCTCGTCGACGTTGTCCATGACGGCATCTTCCCAAAGGCCGACAAGAGAGGTGTAAAGGTCCCAGTTGATGGTCGTTCTGGGATTCCTCTTCTTGAACTTCGCGGCCTTCTCTCCTTGACGCGAAAAACGGAACCTCGCGCGAAGGAGGCGGTGGTCCGATCCCGTGTAAAACTTGGGGACAACGGAGACATCGGTCAGGCAATACTTGCGATTGAAGATGATGTGGTCGATCTCGTTGTGGAACTGGCCACCGGGGGATTCCCAGGTCCATCGTAGGGAGGGAGGCTTCTGGAACTGCGAGTTTCCATGGATGGTCTTGGTCGACATGATAAACTCAGACAGCCTTTCACCTTGCTCGTTCCACTCCAAACCGTGGGTTCCGATGTGAAGTTCTTCCGGCGACCTTCGTGGCCCGATCTTGGCGTTGAAGTCGCCGACGATCACCTTGTAGAAGGTGTGATCTTCCTTATAGAACTTCTCCAGCTCCACGTAGAAGGCCTCGACGTCTTCGTCGTCGTAGTCGGATGTTGGGGCATACGCGACGAACACAGTCAAGGCTGGCACGGAGCCACATCGCTTCAGTCGCAGACGTCCGATTCGGCTTGTCAGAGACTCGTACGAATCGATGTTCATGGCCAAGTGCGTGTTGACGAGGACACCAACGCCGCCTACTCCCCTGCTGTCGCATGTTCCGAGGAACAGTTCTTCTCCGGAGTCGTAGGCGGCGTGTAGGGGGTGGTGTCTTCTCGTCTCGGTCAGTCCGATGACGTCGTACTTGATCTTCCTGGCTTGCATCATCAGGTCCTCGACGGATGCTTCGGACGCAAGCGTGCGGGCGTTGTAAGTACAGATCGTCATCCTAGTCCTTCTCAGTTTGCGCAGCCTGGTTAGGCCCTGAGATTTTAGCAGCCTCTCCGTACTCGTCCTTCCCATCGCTGCAGAAATGGGGGCTCTTTCGGGGTCAGGGGAATGAGGCCCTTTAGTGCTGCTGTGTTTGACTGGAATACAACACGGGTAGCTAGTCAGGCTTTGTCGTGCGGGCGGGGTACTCCGGGCAGCCAGCCAGACTGCCCGAAGGGACGGGGCGAGACTTAAGGCGGCCTCGAATCGCCTTACATGTACTCCCAGTCTACCGAGTGCAAGCTTTTGGCCGAGCCGACACAGTTACAATCCGCACAGTCACGGACACATCCACGCACACTGTGCACGAACATGCCGCTCCCACGCACAAGGAACGCATCGACCCGACACAGCAGGAGCAAGGAGTCCATCCCCTGCATCCCACCTGCGTCTCTGGGCAGTACACGGTCGCATTTGGTTCGCGTTTAATTCCCCTATCCACCACCCGGGGACGCGCCACGTGGCCCTGCGACAAGCGGCCCGAGATCCCTCTTAACAAGAGAGCCCGAAGGCTCTCTATCGAGGGAGATCCGTGGTAAGCCAGGAAAAATTAAAGTAAAAAAGTAAAGTAAAGTCGAGAAATTCATGCTCGCATTCTAGCGAACCTGCAGCTGGCGCTACGTTTATGCTGTATACATGCACCATATCTACATGTCTTCCCAAGGACACGCAGGTGTTGAGCTATGTTGAGTGGCGTGACTGCACTCAAGTTCCTTTGCCAGGGTGCAGCGCCACGATCGTCCTGCTTCAGCTCCAGAAGGCGCTCCTTATTCACTGCAACTGGCCTTCAAGACCGTGACTGGTCCTCCAAACAAACGTTTCCGCTCTTGAACTTCCGGAACCATACTTTCGTAGAAAACAGTAGAACCTCGCGTTCCACATATGTCATCCAGCGCGACTCTTACACTGCTTTGCTTTTCAAAAATTTGGCGGAACAGAAAAGTGAGGCGGCGGAAACTCTCTTTCACCTAGCTAATATTAGTGGAAAAAGGAATGATGCTCAGTAACGTGAAGAATTTCACAAATCGTCGAAATGCACGTTGCTGTAGTGAACGATAATGTAGTTCACCGAATAAGTACCATTTTGAAATGCAGCCTGCTCTTTGACGAACTTGCGATACAGGAAGAAATTGTGTCGTTATTTTGTTAGCGAATTCCTCTTGACTTAGTATGAGTCAGGAACCATAGCCATATTACACAAGCTTCTTCGGAAGGCTATTTATGCAGTTGAAGAGAATTCGCTTATTTCTTTTTGTCTTTTCTTCTTGCAATAATTGGATGCGCAAGATATTGATTAAAAAATCAATTAATGCTTCCTTAGATGTGTGTATGTGAGTCAGACTCGAGCAAGTCGCTTCAGACAACTACAGTGCTACTATTACAGGAGAATCCGCCTGTTTTGAATGTGGTTTGGGAGCCAAGTGGAGCGACGGCAATCTCTAAGGTACAGATGTTCTCTCGACATTAGTATCACATACTGTCTTTGCAAACATCAAGGTCACCTACAAGCAGCCAAATATTTTCAAAATCACCAATTTCATTTACATGAGGAATTCTATAGAAGTGACCTAATGTTACACCAGGTTCACTTTCTTTTCTTGCTGACACAGCTATTTCTATATAGTCGAATTGTGGCCGAATTTAAATAAATTACCTTTGGAAGAAAAGTTAGTAAAAGTGGCTCATACTTTTTCCCATCTCCAAAATGCTTTTTAAATGCATTAATTGCGACAGGCATTAATTCGTGTTTCAGGAAGATGTCGAACCAAGGAAGGTGAACGGTTCAGGTAATTTTCTTTTAAAATAATAGGGATTCGCATGCGCTTTAAGCGCTTAAATAAAAAAATCACCATGTGGTGTCCTTCAAGTAAATTTGTTGCTCTCCTAGGTGAACTGATTACTTCAATTCCTTTGTATATGAAGAAACCTATAGGACGCGGTTTAAAACAAAAGGTGGAGCATATTTGCTAGGTTTCGAAGCGTTCTTTTCTATTTCCTGATTCTTTAGATTTTCCTTTTTTAGCCACTCAGTGTGAACTTGATTTTGGAACCGATCCCATATGGACAGGTGAGTCTTTGTTTGAGTACATCCGAAGTTAACAAAACTACATATCTGTTCAATTTCAGGAGGGAAAAGAGCCATTTTTCGACATACAGGATTCCGCATGTGAATAGAGAACGCTCTTCCCAGAACTTTTAAAGGATGACACCTAAAACTCCTACATTTAGATGAAGCATCGGGCATCCCAATTTCTAACAGTACTGTACCAAGCATAACTCTCACAACCACAACAACGAAAACTGCGGTATCAAGTACGTTTTGGCTTCACAGTTCATTTAACAGTAAACCCACATATTCCCAAAAATAAGTTGGAAGTTTGCAATAATTTTGTGAATCTAAATGAATATTTTAGAGCCAGGGCCTGGTTTCACGAAACTTGTAACGGATATACGCACGAAGACGAAGCAGGTTACGAAGGAGCCACGCCATCAGTTCGGTCGGTTAACAGTTACGCATTACGCAATCACATATGAAGCACTGCTGAATCAAGATTTGTTCACACCAAAAGTCTAATGATAAGTATCAAACTTACAAAATTCATAACTATACGCTTGAAAAAGGTAGTTATAGAAAGCTGAACGATCTTAGCGCTATGCGTAATTAGCATGAGTAGCAACATTTATGTCGATTAAAGTAAATTGTTTCTTTGGCGTTTATAATGCAATTTTGTATTCTTGTTAGTGACTGCTTTAACGAAGTTTAGTTTTTTATATAAAAAATGTAATAAACTTACGATATATCCCTTATTAGTCTGGCTACCACAGGAAATTTTTAGTATTCAGATGGAGTTGTCTTAACGTCGTCGGGAAGTGATGCTGAGGACGTTGAAGAGGTAATTGCTCTATTTGCTGATTGCCTCTCTTATTATAAACATTATACATATGTTGGCAAAAGGTGCTTCTATGCCCTTTCATTCGGTCGTCCGTCTGATTGTTAAAATGTGTTTGTTAAAACCAGTCGTCACTCGTCTTAAAAGCATAAGGCCAGTGATGACTGATTTCAACGAACCATCGCCTTTCATCTTTAAACTTGCAATTATAATTACCTTTTATTGTCACATCTATGGAACTCTAAGCGGCTCCCTTGCGAGGTTATTGCGCTTCCGTAGCCAGGGCCATCCGAAAGGGAGAATAGGCTGTTTTGCTCCAAGTCAGGTCCCACCCAACTCGAGTACCAATGTATTGAGTTCCCGAGGTCGCTTCTGTGCTCTTGACCCCTCTTTATCTTCACGTCACTCGCGTGGTACTGTTGTAATGGAATTCACTTCATGGCCCCGCACCGTAATACTCATTAAATCATTGATTCAACATTGACATAAACCAAACTTTAAGTGAAGTCCTAACCTTACCTTGACTTGAAACTGTGCTAGAATATTAATTCAGTATGATCATTTTTCTTGGACATCTTTTGTAGTCTCTTTGAAATAGAAAGGTTAACGTATAACTTCCTTGAGGCGGCTTTAATTTGATTCCATATATAAGACAATTTTGATATAGAAGGTGTCTAGCTTGGTTTGAAAGTAATCCTATCTGAGTCACGAGCTGGGAAGAATGCGGCATAAGTTGAAACGGCTCAGGGCAGAAATCCATTTTAACCGCAGCAAGTGAAGGCGGCATATAGACCGCTGGAGGAAGGCAGTTACACATCCATTGCTTTTAATGGGAGGGTTCTAAGCAATAACCACAGCGCGATACACGAATTCAGAAGCTCTGTTAATTGTAGAGAGATTGCAAAGAAGACATGTCTTAGCTTTAAAGTGCCATCAAGTTCTGAACCATCAATCTGCAATATCAACCATCGCGATAACCTAAAGCTACCTAGAGTACCGGTTTCCTATACCACTTTGACTACACCTGTCCGACTTTGAAAACTTCATAATATGGCACTACTAAATAATTCTCTGCACACCTCGTGCTACCCTTAGCTAGCTATGTAACGAACGTTTTTTCTCTGAGTCTGCACAATCCTAAACGAAATAGGTAGGTAGGGAAAATGCAATAGTCTCAATCACTCCGCTGAAAAGGGACAACAAAAGTGTCAGAACCAGTTCGATATATTTTGAAGTTCTCGATTTGATCGCACTTTGTATATCAATATAGCCCGTCCTACGAAGTGCAATGTAACGATAAGAACATCAGTGGTGCATCCTTTCCACATGAGTGTAGCACATTCTAGACTACGATCGTAGACTCGTGTCAATTCTATTCAGTAGAATTAACACGAATCTTTTATAAATAAACCAGCGTGGCCCGCACGTCTAGGCTTTGCCGGCTTCGGGTATGGCGGGCTACGCTTGGAATGTAGTCCAGATCTAGCTAGGGATGCTTCCTTACCCAGCTCCCGTCGCCGCCTTTACCGGCGGAAGTATTACTAGCGCCGAAGTCGAACGCGTTGAAACATACGCCTACTACAGGTTGAGCCTTACTGAGAACCACTCACGTCCCTGTATAGCACTCAGGAAAATGTACGTCAGCAGACCTGCTTCTTCTAGGGCGGTTTCAAACCGACTGCAGCTCTAAATGCCTAATCGAATGTTTGGCGTTGTTGTCGTGCTTTAAGCCACGAAATGCGACGAATTTTGGAAACTGTGACACAGGACAAGGTGCCATCCTCCTGTGTATAGTAGTAGGAAAACTGGTAATCAGCTAAATGTTTACTAAGCCTCATAGATGTATGCTACAGGCTTTGTGACTCTGGAGGAATGGAAGTTAAATGTCTAATTAAAGTACAACTATGTTTGTACCTTGTGCCCAGTTGAGGAAATGCCTCACCTGACCCTTCTAGATTTGAATGACCTAGCACCATGGAAACAGCAGCGATCTAGCAGAAAAATAGAAGAACAGTAGCGACCTGCGGGATTTTATGGAGGGAAACGAGGCTGGACCATCAAAACTGTTACTGATGGCAACTTTTCTATTTTTCTGTTTGCTGTCTCCGATTCAATCTCCTTCGTCTTATGCATACGAGGAAAATTCGATATTCAATATTGCGGTCGAAAAGAGCGATAATATTGTTTGATACTGATTGCTTGATCGACGCTTCTTCCAACTGTGAAGCTCTTTCGTCACCAATCATGATTACGCAACACCCACACCGATCGGTTAAGTCTGAGAGAGCGCCGATAGCAGCGCTTAAACGAACGGTGATATCGATCGATATATCGACTGCCCGATCGAAATACATCCCCTGCTGCGAAGCGCGTTCAACCATCATGGTGAAGCTCCCATCATGGGTGTTGCGTGATTATCATGCCACCAATTATAATCACGCAACACCGATGATCGGAGCTTCACCATGATGGTTGATTACTTGATTGACATTCCGTCGGATGTCATAAACACGTAACATCTACCTATTGAGCAAAAAGCAGAAGGAAGGAGTACACGCTAGCAAGAACGTGTAGTGAAACAGTAGCGACATAGCAGGGAAACAGAAGCGAATGTGGGGCGCGTAGACCTCTTCTAGCACTGATCATGAGGTGTGAGCTGTGTTAACCCGGTAGCGGCCCCTCGTCATAGCCGTGGTGCCATCTTGCGAAACCTCATGATGTGGGTGTTCTTTGGTGACGTGCAGTGAAAGCGTCATGGCAGTCAACACCACTGGTCACAGCCTTGTTTAGCCCTTGGCACCCGTTCACGGCGTC
The DNA here is from genome assembly GCA_947396885.1 of Heligmosomoides polygyrus polygyrus. Taxonomy (NCBI): domain Eukaryota; kingdom Metazoa; phylum Nematoda; class Chromadorea; order Rhabditida; family Heligmosomidae; genus Heligmosomoides; species Heligmosomoides polygyrus. The sequence goes on from OX377202.1 coordinate 86,679,241, forward strand.
TGTACCCGTTGACGGCGTCTGTACCCGTTGACGGAAATGCACCCGTTGACTGACAATGATTCATGCTTTTCCGCTTTATATAATAGCATTGACTAAGCGTTATTACCGCAAAAGATGTGGATCAAAGAATACACTTGTCTCTCTTTCTCCAAGAAACTGCCTCCAATGTCTCTCTTAGGGCTGAAATGGAACGACCTTTACTGTAGCAATGCGATGTACCATACTACCTCTCGGCCGGAAACGGAAGAGACCAGTTTCCTAGACACGAGATTAATTTTTAATGATGTATTGCACTTGTTTCTCGTCTTAAACTGGTCCGATTCTAAGCGGCAGCCCTCACAATGTTACTTACTTACTTTGATACTTTGATGGTCCTTTCGTCGAAGCAGGTGTCCGGCCCAGCGATATTTGGACTTCTTCATGTACTGCAGCGGGTCTGCTAATTGCGACGGTAGAGACGGCACGCGGGTAGGAAGTCTATCAGGCGCTCTCCGTTTTCGTTCCTTGAGGAAGTTCCATGTGGTCCTAGCCTCCATTCGTCGTGATCATTCGTACCGACGATAGCATTAACGTCCCCAACGACAACTTTGTAGTAGCTCTTCTCGTCGTTGACAGTCCTTTTGAACAGCTTGTAGAATTCCTCCTTTTCTTCATCTGTGGCCGCAGATGTTGGAGCATATCCATTTATGATGGAGATGGTTCCTTGATCTTTGGTTTCCAGACGAAGAACAGCTACTCGCGGACTGAAGATCTTGTAAGAGTCTACTAGGTGGTGGCCTGTCGAATTGACGAGAAATCCAACTCCGCCAATATTCTTTCTGTCCACCTTTGCTTCGATAATGAGAAGCTCGTTGTGGTTGGTCCTTCCTATGGTTTCCGTTCTGCCTTTCGTTTCCTGCAGCGCGATTACGTCGTATTTGATGTTGCGGCTTCTGTAAAGCAGTGTCCGTAGATGCAACCGACGTCGTAGAAGTCCACCTCCGGCCCGCGGAGGACTGGGGTACGGGTTTGGTTGTTTGAGCCATAGCGGTGGTCTGGTTACTCACATGTTCCTGGCCAGGGATGCAGGAGAGCCGCCCATACACGACAAAGCGTCGCGTACTGCGTGACCATTTGTGCCGTTAGCCATCACAAAGTGATGTTCACCCCTTCACCGCGATGAGGTGGCACATGAAGGGGACAATGTTAGAGAAACGTAAAAGTTATTAAGCGGAGACATGAGTGGTTTTCGAGGAGCCTGTGCACTGGATGGTGTCTTCTACCAGCAACACATTAGAACATTAAAAAACAACTCTAAAGGGAAGTGGGAATGCGCTACAGCAGGAGCCTTCTGGAGTGGGCACATCAATGATCAATAATTAGGTACGCCGAAATTTGGACGCCGGTTGGTTGTTGATCGAAGATCACATTTACGAAAATTTACGATTTACGACCCAAAATGTCGTAAATCGTAATTCGTAAAAAATTCGGCAAAAAGCCGTAAATCGTAAAGTCGTAAATCGTAATTATGCACACCCTGTTCGCTACCAGCACATGCGCGACAATGAATTAGATGCATTAAGACGTTTTTCATGCGTGTGCGATCCACAAGTGTTCACAGTCAGCAATATGTCGAGCGCAGTGCAAGATTCCCGGTAGTCGTTAGAAACTGCCGTGAATTGGCGGATTTCCTCTATCGGGACGAGAGACGATAATGAGACAATCTCAGACTATTCAAAACAATGCCCTGCACTTATGCCTCAAGCCTAGAGCAGTTGGTCTAGAGGCTATGTGCTGTCACATGATGTTTTGCTGCGATCAATACTCGCGCCATGAAGGAGTTGTACTGCGACCTCTGCTTTCTCGATGGCATTACAGCAACGGCGCTGTTTGATCACATGCAGCATCCCGATATCGTGGGAAGGTACCGATAGGCCGCTGCAACCAGGATAAGGCGGGTGCAGGGCACGATTTATCAGTGCTGATAGCATAAGGGGCTAACATTATGCCTGTAAGGTAGAGCGTGCGTGTCCAAGTCCGGCCTGGAGTAAGAGTTTTGATGGCAACAAAAGAACTTCTAACATCAGCTCACACAGTTTTGTTGTTGATCACTTCTAAGTTACCTCTGGTACTCGTTATTCCTCGCACATATCTGCAGCCGTATTTAGCCATTGTGCGCGATTCTAAATAAATCTACGCATAAAAGAGTAAAAAAAATCAGACCGTTTAGGACGCGTATCCCGTTATAACGCTGATTTTCTGCGTTATAACGAGGAAGAACTGTACTTGCATCTCTAATCTAGAAATTTAACCTAGCCGCTAACAACACAACAATAATACTTTTCATTTTCAGCACAGCTCCAGCCTACGAACTGCAGTAGAAGTTCCACTTAACGCGCTGAAAGCGGAGAAGCGTCTCATATCTAGCACTGCATCAACGCAGGCTGCTCCACTCTCATCAGCGCCTTCATCTGCTCCTACGTCTCATGCCCCACTGAAGCGGTCAACCACAACGTGGTCTCCAGCAATGCACCGCAAGATGGAGCCAACTTCTTCTAGCCTAACCGAAAACCCAGCAACGCATCCTGGTGCTGAGTTTAAAGCGAGTGGCGAGGCATCTGGCTTGAAAGAATGCTTAGATGGACATCTGCCACATGCAGAAGCAATACAAGAAAACCAAGATTTTGACAGTGCCGTGCAAAAGGCAACCAATAAAGCTAGCAACAAGCAGCTAGGACTGGGTGAACATTCGAGACCTCAAACACAGCAGTTGAAGCAAGTTCGTCCTATACCTGTGGAAGCGCCGGCACCAGAGCCAGAGCCCACTCATCCACTACCCTGTTCTAGTGATGCAACAAAACATCTGCCACTCCCTGTTACATCAGAACAACATGAGAAGGATCCGAGTACTGCCAGAACGGCAACAAAGTCCACGAAAAAATCCAAGAGCAAGCCAATTGGGTCGAGTGAATATTTGGGAAAGCTTCAAGCAGAGCAAAAGCGAGTTCAATCCACACCTGCAGCTGTGTCGACTAAGAGGCAAGAGTCAACTCATCCGCTACCGTATTCTAATGACGCAGCAGCAAAGCGCTCAATCGGAGCATTACAGGAGTCAGTGAAAAAAGCCAGCAGCAAGCCAAAGCAAGTTAGCGATCTGAATACATCCGCAGAGCCACCGAAATCAGTGAACAAAAGTAGCAGTAAGCCGACTGCATCGAGTGGATATTCGGAAAAAGCTATACAATTACACCAACCGAATCAAGTTCAATTAGAGCCAGATGCGAATAAAAAAGCTAGCAGCAATCCATTTGGATCAAGTAAATATTCTGGAAAGCCTCATCTACAGCAAAACGAAATTCAACCTGATCAGTCTCACTCTGGCTGGACGACATCAAATAAACCATCACTACCTCATACATCAGCGAAACAAGAGAGCGATGCAAGTGAAGTCGCAGTAATGCCTAAGACAAGGTCAAGGAGAACAAAGCCTCAATCGGAATCAAACACGGAAAAAGCATGTCAGCCTGCAGCGGCGGGGAACTCAGCACTGAACCAGAACGATCTTGCGCAACCTAGAGCGTCTTCTCATCATCAATCAAATCAACCAACCACAACTAGCAAAGATACGGTCGCAAACCAGGAAAGCCATTACGCAGCAACTTCCACGAAAGAGGCATCACCTCGAAATATGGACCACACTCAGTCTTCCCACTCATGTGCAGCCGTTCAGAGTAAAGAATCGGGTCCTCAGCAGCCAACTGCAATAACGAAAACAACCAAGGAGACCATAACAGATACACTGGTGAACAGGACTGTAACGAAAGAGAATTTGCCTAATCCTTGCGAAGAAACAGCTGTGCAGACTTCTGACTCAAGAAAGCTGCTACCAAGCGACACAGATCAGCAGCAGCCAGAAATAATGACGACCACCAAGGAAGTTGTAACAGACAAGCAAACCAGAGTGACAACATTGAGTGAACCACTTCCTGGTGCTTCATCTGTAACACCTACATCAGAGCAAAAGCTCCACCGTGAACACAACTCTGGCACCGATAATCCTATAAAACCTGAGTTGTCACAGCCGCAGACGAATATAGGAAGCCAGCTCATCTCTGGAAACGTTGAAGCGGTTCCAAATCTGAGTAGCACTCAGCCAACCCAGGCAGGCGCGATTTCACGGACTGGCACACTAGACCAGCAACAGCCGGTAGCAAAGAAAACTATCACCGAAGTTGTTACCGATACGGAGTGTATTGTGACAACTCTTAAGGAAAAGAACCAGCCTCTTCCTGATTCAACCGCTGCTAATGAGGACAACACTCAGCCTTCCCCAGGACCACTGCCACACACAGAGGCATTAGATCAAAAGCATAAAGAAATCAAGACCAACAGTGAACTTGCAACTGACACCCATAAGAAGCTGTGAAGGACGAGCACCTTTAGAAGCTAAAAATAATAAGGTATGCCTTGCGCACCATAGAGCCTTCTTAGCATATTAGAGTTTTTTAAATTATCCACATAGGGATACTAAAAAATTAAGATACGAAAGTATAGTGGATGTTTGTGTAAATTCGCAGCTTCTAATCACGATCCACGATCTACCTACATGGATTCATTTATCTATATACGACGTATCGTAAGGCAAGAACAAATGTACTGATAAATCACGCGAAACAACATCAATACTGCGAGACAAGAGGTCACTGAGCACCTGAACGGGTGCCTGCTCCAGAACGATCGATGGAAGGAGGACAAGGGCGACGCTGACGGGGCAGGCTATGTGCAGCTGCTTGTTCCTCGACCGTTCGGGTGACTGTGCTCTGGAGTCTTTTGTCTACGCTTATGTGGGTTCGCCCTTTGCAGGCCGATCTAAAACAGAGAAGGACGATTGCGCGGAGCTTGGAAAAAGCCTGCAAAAAGCGACAAGTGAAAAGACCAAGAGACTCCCTCATGGTAACCGGTGGAACAAGAGCTTACCGCGCGCATAAACTCTTCCTTCATCCCTTACACTTGAAACAGAAGGAGTCTCCTACATTCTTTGCAACCGTTTGTTTGCAGACTCGCCAGAGCTTCAGTCCCCCGGGAGCGTGGAATCCCAAGATTCTTGACTATGTCAGCCAAAAAAAAGGAAGGAAACGAAAATAATGTGCGCACCAAAGAGCCAAATTGCTTCTATGATAGCCCACTACGTAACCAACTTTATATTCGTTGCCTCGTTCCACATCACGCGTCACGATTACTGTGCGTTAAATTAGGACCATCAGCGGACAAAGACCTCTTTGTATTCGTGGTGAACATTAATAACTGTAGAACGTGATGGCATGGCAATAGTAGCTGGCACAACAAGCTCGTTATGTACTTGTGATTTGGTATAGTGGTGATTATGTCATGTCTTTCTCTGGTTCCGATGATTAAAGACGACCTATTTCAGGCCAAAATAGTGATATAACGCAAGGATTATACAAGAGATGTTGCGTTAATAAAACATGTTTGATGTAACAATTGTTGGATGCATCATATACACTGCGGTTTAGCCGGCTAAATCGCAGGAATGACTGTTGTCTAAAACTCGTCCCCGGACAGTGCTGGCCCTTGACCTAGATGACCTAGTCATATATTGACCAAAATTTGAGGATCTCTTCCAACAGGTTTAAAAACACCATCATAGCAGCCTAGAACGGTTGACTTTGGGGCAAATCGGTACCAAACTCGATATTATAGCTTTAAAAGCAAATGTTAAGATGTAGGCATCTAAATAGAACATCCGTGACCCGGAATATTTGAGCAATCTAAAAGTTGGAAATGATACTAGCCGGCTAGATGCCGAATTGACGACAATCACTGATAGTATTCCCAATCCCATTTCTAGAGGTCGCCTTCCCGCTTTCCGAAGATTTGTTGAAAGAGCAGTTCGCAACCAAGGGGAAGGAGACGACTAAATTAACCACCTACTGGAAACGTTCCAATTTTTATAGGCATGTTACGGGATGGTGCAAAAATCATATTACTAGGGCACTGAATTCTAGCCAATCAGTTCAACATGCACAGAGATATGATGCAAGGCATGAAATCTACAGCATGAATGAAAGGATGATCAAGTCAGATGAACGCATAACATTTTAACAATTAAACATAGTCTCTTCTTGCTTTTACAATTTAGGTCGCAAGTGTTAGATCCAGTTTGGCTATAGCAAACAATCTGCCAACTATTTTGCAAGAGAATTACCTGGAATCCGCATGAATTCTAGCCTTCGCATACTATCAATAACCGCTTTGCTAATTTTAGTTGGAGAGCTCAGTATTACTCAGGCATTCTCAGAATCACACTCTAAACCTATACACACAGATACGAAATGGAAAACGGTGCCTTATCTCAACGACTTCGTGTGCTATGCGTTTATAAAGAAATCAGAATATCGATTATTGCCGAGTCCCTATGTATTATGCTACTAGAATACACGAGGCTCAGTGAGCTGCTCAGACTGATTCGTTTTTGGATTCAGAAGACTGAGCGCACGAAAGGGCCATGAAGAAATATGGGCAGTATATATTCTCAAAAGAAGCGCATCTACTTATACTTCAGCCTTTGTAAAAGGAGGATTGCACACTTAATGACGACAATATGCAACATTTATGCCGCGTAACTTTCAACTCTATTTTCCTTCATAGTGGAGTAATTTTGTGCGGTTTTTTTGCACTGCGCTTATAGACTGTATTTCTGAGAAGCTTCTTCTGAGGAGCAGTCATGGGCAAAGAAATGCTTTGATGATGCTTGAGAAATTTTAATAGTACGTGGACAATACCAGCTTAGGGCTGTCTTATACTCCCGCGGACGAAGGGTGCACCGCGGACGGCGGGCGTGGCGGGGCGCGGCGATTGGCCAGATGAGGGATCTTGGCGCGATTCCTGGCCTTCCGCAAATGTTCCCGCGGGAGTATAACTCAGGCACATCGCTACAATCGTTTTTGTGTTTGTTCAATGAAAACAGATTATTTTTTACTAGCAATAGTACCATACTAACGTAATAAATTAATTGGCTGAGAAAGAACGCAACAAAAAGATAACTGTGCAATTTTAGGATGGTGGAAAACTGTTTTCACAGATCAAATGAGCATCACAGTATGACACAATTGCACGAAGACCTTCTATTAAAGCATTCTATCCCACGGTTTCAAACTCAACCTGGCAGTTTTTTTTTAAATTGTAGTGGAACATCTATTCGAAGAATGCTCAAGAAGTTTTCGTCCAAAACTAGTTCTTCAGCGATCCTGTTCGGCTGCCTGGTGACTTACCCTTGGTACGTAGCAACTAGCTTTTTCTATTATTCGGAGCTATGCTGTCAAGGCTACAAAGAAATCAGTGTGGTTGTCAGCATTGATTCCATAACGGAATAAGGCCAGATGCATTTATTTTTGCAAGAAAGGCGAAACAGTCGTTTCCCTTCTCATGGCTATTTTCATTTCAAGGGGTGAAAATTCTGTAATAAAATCTGGGATAATTTGTCAGTCTTTCATTTTGCCAGTGAAAAAATCGAGATACTAAACACGGAACGGTTGGAATAGAAATGGCCGGAAACAGGAATTCCTATCATGGAAACGCAAAATCTTCACATCCCTGGTCAGAGCCTTTCAAAACTGTTGCCAATGTTATCGTTTTGCTTTTATCTTATACCTGGAATAAGGCCTACCATTCCTCGAAGTATAGTGAGTCAATATACCAGAATATTTAGCTTGAAAGTCCAGTCCACTCATTAGAAATGCGGCCATGTGGGACAATACGCGGCAAAAATGATGCGTACGCGCCAGCAGCCTAAAAATCGATTGTTCCGTGCGCGCAGCACTGCAAAGCACGCGTTGTCAATGTGCTAATAGTGAAATAATGTGAAGTACTGATGTAACTGCTTTCCACTTGTAGCTCTAACCATCAGATTAATAAAAAAAGGAAAAATATTACTTTACGATACTTAAACTATTTCGACTGTCGACTGATTTCATAATCAATAAGATGTGTAGAATAAAGTTTTCCAACCTGATGGTTAAAGCGGACATAAGGGATTAGTAATGCACCTCACTCTTCACATTTTTTTCTTCGAATACTACACATCGCATCTGTTGCTTTCTTTTGTTTAGAAGTGCCATGCTCTATTTTGCGAATGCGACGCTTTTTCCTTTTGGAAATGCACAATACATTGCACTTAAAGAATTGAGAAATAACGTTTTTACATAACTAGGAAAAGAGAAGATTTTTAGTAAGTTTGCATTTCCTCCTTCTTGTTCATAATGGAACGAAATTCTTCGGTCATAATGTATAGGAATTCATGAAAAGTATATCAAAATCTATTCATCGTCTTCAATCACAATCTATCTAACCATAAGAGCAAAAATGCTTCCCGATTATCTGACCACTGACCATATATTTGTTTCTCAACTCACCACTTACAACTTTGTTCTGATGATTAGAGCAAGAACATGACATCAGGCAGAACACGTATCACAAATCGCTAGAACACAAGCGAGATGGTGGACATCGTTTGACGAAAGCATCCTTTCCAACTCTCCGAAAGCGGATAGACCCTTCGCAATACGTAGTGCTTTATCATATCTTCGTAGGAAGGTAAGATATCAATGGGTACTTATGAAGCAGAGGGCCCGTGGTGCCGTGGGGCTGCCGGAAATCATGTTAACGCGGCAACGGCAACGGAAACGCGGCAACCCTCGGCACCCGAGGACGGGTGCTTCATAAGTACCGGCCCCATGGTGCCGTGGGTTTGCCGCATTAACGTGTTTCCCGGCAACCCCACGGCACCACGAGCCCTATGCTTCTCAGACAAATCTGTGGAGCGACCGCCGGCCGATCCGCCCACTTTTCGATTTGGCGGACAAACGGGGGAACTCCGGCGGGGCGTGTCCCCAGCCTTTGGCCGGCCATCGGCGCGCAACGATGCGAAATGTGGATCGCCGGGCGGTCCGCCCACTTTTGGGCTTGCTGGACAAAGGGGGGAACTCCAGCGGGGGGGTCGGTCCCGGCTGGATTCAGGAAAGCGGCTACCGCGGGATCGCTGGGGTCGACCGCCGGTCGATGCCAAAAGGCGGACTTCCCGCGACCGGCTGGCGGTTCACAACGGGTGGCTGGCGGTTCACAACGCTCGCCGGCGCCCAAATCGATCGGCCGCACGCGCGTCGCGGCGCTGCCCGGGGTCGATCGCCGGTCGAAGCCCTGGGCGGGCAAACGGCGGAGCTCCGGCGGGTGCTTGGCGGTTCACAACGCTCGCCGGCGCCCAAATCGATCGGCCGAACGCGCGTCGCGGCGCGCGAGGCGGCGCTGCCCGGGGTCGACCGCCGGTCGAAGCCCTGGGCGGGCAAACGGCGGAGCTCCGGCGGGTGTCTGGCGGTTCACAACGCTCGCCGGCGCCCAAATCGATCGGCCGCACGCGCGTCGCGGCACGCGAAGCGGCGAGCGCGTGATTCAATTGTTTGAGCGCCACCGAGCGGTCGGCGCTCACAGTGGGCTTCCGTCCGGCGCCCCTTCGTTTTTTTTGTGGCACAGGCTCTTAAGAGCTCAGCAAACCGAAGAGATCTTCGGTTTGCTGAGCTCGTCGTCTTTTGAATGTGCCTGGGTGCGATGGGAAGAAGCTGCTAAGGCGCAAATAGGGTCGTAGGGAGGGAGGAGGGCTTACCCCATACTCAGTGCCGTTGGTTTTACGCCTTGGAGAGAATCACGTGTATGTGAAGTTACATCGGAATGGCCTACCTCAGTTCACCGCAGGAGTAGAACACACCATTGCTGCAAAAAAAAAATCCGGTTGCAGCCCTGTCCTACAAGGTGACCCCCCACCCGACCCTATTTGCGCCTTAGCAACTTGTTCTCATTGAACCAAAGTCCCTGAATGTTCAGCTCGATTTTAATTGCTATCCATTGTCTTGTTTTAGAATGTTCAGCTCGATTTTAATTGCTATCAATCGTCTTGTTTTAGAATGTTCAGAGTGTTTTAGAATGATGAGAATACGGCGTCCCAATCGTAACGACCGGATCAGTTTGACGAACACATGAGAATAGCTTGCTTGGACGGGGGGGGGGGGGGAGCATTAAGTCCGACTGACCTGGCATGTCCTAATCATAACGAATACTAAGCTAAGCGAGATCGCGCAGTGCATTCGACTAGCTCGCCGCGATATTTTATTCGATTGATAGCAATAAGTTTTTCTGCGTGAAGTATCACTTGTAAACGGGACAAGAAAAACTGTTATAGGAAGACATATTCTCACTTCTTGTTTCAAGCAAACAGCTTGTACTCACAAGCTGTTGTTCTAGGACAAGGCGATGCTGTTTTCACTACACCACCTCTAGCTGTTCTCTCACTACTTTACTTTTCCACGAAGTCTTTTTTTTTACGTGAGCATTGATGAGGGGTTTTATTCTGAAAGGGTCAAATTCAAAGACCTGAACTAGTAGCAGATCCGAGTAAGATAGCATTTCTTGTATAGTTTGTATAGTATCGATTCATCAAATTCAATGACTTGAACCACAGCTGTAGGACTGTACTGGTTCGGCACTGAATCTTCTTGGCATAGTGCCTGTTTATACTTTGTGACGAGAGCAGTTGGTCGGCCAGGCAAATGGTATATCGATTTTTCCGAGCGATCGCGCAGCAAGAGTCGATACGTATGATTTGCCTGGCCGATCAATCGCCCCAATAGGAAAGTATGAACAGACTCGTAGTCGATTCCAATGATGCGAGGTTTCATTTCGTTTGTTGTTTCTTGTGTATCATAGCGGTAACGGTTTGTGTTGTCTTGAGAGGTGAAGTGCTATTTGTAAGAGTTCTGTAGCCATTGTAGAAGCAGTCTGTCCCTCTTCGCAAAGTTATCTCGTGGTCGCTAGAAAATAATTTTTGTTGAGCTAGGAGGAAGATCGTCACGGTGTGTGACTGGCGAAGTCGAAGTTGATGACATGTACTGCTTACAATTTCTCTTTTTTCCAACTAGCCCCGTTTATATTTCCGACGCCGAGCGACGCGACGTCTATAGGAATTTCATTTACATTGCACCTATGTCATAACTTCGACTTCCTAAGTGGGTTTGGCTTTGGAGGTGAGCCTAGAGGAGTGGAGACGAACCATCACACATCACATGGGTCCAGAATTCGACTTGCTACGTGGGTTTTACTTTCGAACTGAACCTTAGGTGAATGGAGGGATTCTGACGTCTATACCATTCTCTGACGTTTTCTGCACATTTTCCAGCTGTACGCTCTGGAGAGTACCTTTCTTGAGACTTGTTTATTACTGGCCGGTTTTTTCACCATAAGACAATGAGAAAGCTATCCAACATAATGATGTATAAACGCTCAACACCAGTGATAGACAGGTACAAAGTGCATGAAGCAGTGGTGCTGTTTCATGCTTTTTGTGCCGGTGCAAATGCATGATGCATGAAGCAGTGTGGTGACCAGTGATGCTCCGCTGCAGCCCAGGCCTGAAATCACGGTGTTTCTTCCTCCATGGTTATGAGCACACAACCGAAATCCAATTGAAAACGTATCCTTTCCTCCCGAAAACGCTATCATATGCCCACTGCCTTGCCTCTCCACGTCCATCAGTTCATCTTGCGGATCCCAATCTTCTTGTTCTTCCACTACTTCCAGCTATTCGCCTTCGTCGACTTCAAGTTGACGTGCTTCGAAGTCCTTTAGTATGCTGGCCAACCGTTCGGCCAGCTTCATTTCTTCCCTCGAAGGTCTAGGGTGGGCCACACTTCAGCGTTCAGCATGAGCATCGGCGGACATGGTTGGCGTTAGGTTTTGGAAAACCTTCAGCAGACCTCTGATTTCCAGATGACACGCAAAGATGAGGAAAAGTGTGTATCGATGCCACTTAGGTTAGTTTGCGGGATCCACAGACCTCGTTTCTCATTTTAATCACCTCCGACGTCACATCCTGGTCTCTTTTGAAAATCCGAGCAGGATGGTTTTTCCAAGGTCCTTGGTCCTTGTAAGGAAACAAACTGTGAGAGCCTGTAGCCTTTGTACGCTGCCCTATTGTGCGCAGTGCTGCTTCATGCACTTCGTACCTGTGTATAACTGGTGTTGAACATTTATACATCACAATGCGTGAGGGAAAAAGAGACGACGCAACTGCACCAGGTCTAGTAGAGGGCACCCAAAGTCCACCTCCAGTTCCTTCACTTCTTGCTCCTTTCTTTAAGTAGTTGACCTGAAAAGCAACTGATCCGCTACCAGTGTTGCATTCAAGAAGTCATTTGTCGTTTTCGCATCGTCGTCTTGGCGTCGTCGTTTTCGCAATGAGGATGGATAATAAGCTCTGAGAAACAGGGGAACTAAGCGGGCTGGTGCCCGCTCTGAGATTGCACATGGTCGTGAAACGCTCACATATGACGCGGTTCCTGTGTTCTCCCCCGCGTCAGCGGAGGAGAGCAAAGAAACCGTGTCAATGTGAGTGTCACTTGTTTCCAGAATTCGACTTCTTAAGTGGGTTTAGTTTGGAAGTGAACTTACCTAGAAGAGTGGAAACGAAGCATCAGACATGGTTGGTTTGCCTTTTTCTGTTTCCACAAGTAGTGTGATCGTGGAGTAATGTGTATGTCGTTGTCTTATAAGACGACATGCACATTACTCCACGATCACATTTTACCCCTGGTAGTTAGCAGAGCCGTCCACTTCCTAACCAAAATCCACTTAGGAAGTCGAATTCTGGAGACAATTGTTGTGTGATTTTTTGAAATATAAGAAAATGGACTAAGGTGTCTTTCAAAGAGTAGTAAGGTGGCAATTTGTTAGTGTTAAAAGAAGATGCTGCGCCATGCCCTCATCCGTGACGTCGCTATTTTATTCGGTTGATATCTTCTTCTTACACTCTCAACATTTAACATTTCAGTGGTGGTGACGTGAATGGATCCCCCGCGGCCACACCGAAGGGAAAAAAGAACTATCAGAGAGATTAACGGTAGAAATTGTTTCCTTGCTGCCAACGGAGCCTTGATAGGATGAATCCCTTTTTCGTTTATTGCTTCCAGCATCTCTCCCCATTGTCTTCAATCCTAAGAGATCACGTGTAATCGGAATAAGGGAGGAGGTAGAGAGAAACGATAATGTCGCTGCCGATGCCAAAGGTTCCGAAGAGTCGCAGCGGTCCGGAGAAGAAGAAAATGCTCATACAGGCGAGCACTTAATGATGATGGAACGGAGTCGGAAGTTGATGGACCGTGTGAGAGCCCACTTGCATATGGTTAGCTCCATCCCGATCTCTGATTCTATTGCCGTTCGCTCTCTGTGCGACTCGGTCCGTCAGCAAGCTGATATCATTGCAGGGATGGCTGCCACTGTAAGCGTATCAATTCTAGTCCTATTTCAGTCACCACTTGGTTCACTGAAAGTCCTCTTTAGATCGATTCGTTGATAAGTCAAGTCTCAGTCTTACACAGGATACAGCTCTTAGAAAAACCAACACCTACGTCGTCACATCGTCCCGAAGAACGCTGCCACTAGCTATTGGGTGTGCATTGTGAGTAGTGGTATTCATATTCCACTCCATGTTCTTCACACACTTCTGCTCCGAAAATGTGAATTTAGGACGGACTTACGCAGCTACCACGTTAAACCAGACGGCACGCTCGTCCCGTCAAATGTGAGGAGAACTAATTCTTGTCTATTACAAACAAGTGATGCTCTCTTCATCCACGACTCTTTTCAGAAGCGCAAGCGGCCCGTGCTGCACAACACCGAAAACATCCCTAGTGAATAAATCGCCGTCATCGTCCACTATAACACTACACCTCCCACGACAATCCTCCTAGTTACTTGCAGGGGCCACATCTCGACGATGTCGCGACGAAGAAAGATTTCGAGAATTAACACTCCCACATTAAAGTAGCCAATCTACTCAAGCGTCGCTGTCCAGTTGGTAGCAGTTTTTATTTATATATAAACAAGGGCTCTATCAAAAAAAAAGTTTCGACCAAAAGAGCTCAATTTAATTCGTCTACACATAACACATCGCTGAGATGCGGCCTCTCAATGCTTAGAGATCTGTTTTTCTGTTTGCTGAAAGTGTCAAGATTTTGAGATCTGTTCCTCCTCCATTGCGTGTTTTAGCTGAAGGTGCTATGATTTGATCTCCAGTTCTTGTTGTTCGATCTCCAGTTGTAGTTGATTTTTAGGTGTTCAATTATCCCTGTGAAGCCTGTGTTGATTTGTTTGTTTCTCTATAGTGACGGCAATAAAACGCTCTAGTTAAGATCTTCTAAGCACAAAAAGTAAAAAGGTGCGAAAACTGAAAAGGGACACCATCCGTGACTTATTTCAAAAGTCCGGATCTCAGGATGATTCAGATAGGGGCACTTTCACTAGGTCAGGATTTCGTTGAATGAAACGAAAGTTAGGAGGGATACCATCCGTGACTTATTTTAAAAGTCCGGATCTCAGAATGATTCAGATAAGAACACTTTCACCAGGCCACATTTTCGTTGAAAGGGGTCGAAAAGTTCACCGTCGTCCATAACTCGGGTCGGTAAAATTTCGGTAAAATTTCTGATGTTATGGACCGCTGGCCAAAATCGGTGGACCGCTGATCATATTCCTCCTCGAGGAGGAATGGCTCCTCCTCCGCCTTGGTTATGAACCGCTGCTCATGTTCCGGTGGACCGCAGCCTGAACTGCTTGTGAACCGATGAAGAACCGCCGGACCTCCTCCGGCACTTTAGGTAACCGTCTCCGCCCACGTTTGGATACGGACGTCGAGCGGGCTATCAGAATCTCGTCTTTTCGCCGGCGGTCGCTCCACAGATTTGTTTGAGTTCACAAGTACCCATCAATGTAATCGTCGAGAGAGTACCCTTGCTACATCCTAACGTGGGATAGGCAGCGATAATGTATTTGACTCGCTGTCATCTCTTCCGAACAAGATAGCCACCTCCTTTTGTTTTCAAAACTTTAGCCTAGCGCATGCTGACCAAACATATATCGTGCGCAAGTCAAGAAAATAGCGCCCCCTTGTGCCTTCTCAAAAGCTGGTAGCATTATCGTGGGCGAAACAAGAAGAGTTATCCTCTACAGGTATAATACACAAGTGCTCCGACACTCTTAACGGCGTGTCTCGTACTTGTGCGCTTCACACGAGCTTGCAATATCACTAACCGACAGAAAGCAATTTTTGTAAAACATAAAATCCGCTAGCATTTAGATTATCTACGGACCATCCAGCAACGTGGTTTGGTTCTCATTACTTCTATCCCTCAGGTTGCTCCGCATACTCAACAGCACGAGTTAAAGAACACCGTTGTCACGTCTTCCGAAACCAGACATTCGCCCCAACGTCGTTCGCCATTTTTTGAATTCAGACGTTCTCGTGCTCGTAACACGCCTATATTCGGACGCTCATCCAGCGACGCGTCTTCTAATTCCAAATGCCCGTTGCCTAACACCGTGTCTTGACGTCGATGACACAGTTTCTCGATTACACAGGCGCGGGCCGAAATCGGCCCACGCGATTCCACGAGACAAAAAACTGCGGGCCGAAATCGGTCCACGCGATACCACGCAACAGAAAAACTGCGGATCGAAATCGGCCCGCGCGGTCGTCAAGGGGTTAATATGTAGATGGTATTAATAAAAGGTTTTCTGGAAAAGTCTCAGCGTTTTGAGTACTTCACTTTAACTACTATAACATTCTTAAATTTTACAGGATTTAGTCTTAATAAGCACCGTTCGAGTCAGCACACCTTTGCAAACGGGCCACCAGTTGGCTTACTTCATCATCGAAAAAATTAGGTCGTCGAGATTGACAAAATTCACGAAAGCTTATTTAGCTTGGAGAATATTTTACCAGCGAAAAAATGCTAGAGAAAGAGGTAGTTGGTTGGTAAGAATATGGCAGAACTTCAGCTCTTAATTAGTTCAATTTTCGAATAGTGATTTGTGAAACGTGTGAGGGGGGGGGGACGTTATCGTGCAAAAGAGTCGGACCTCTTTTGCTTACCTACGCCGGATGAAGTTGACGCAATATTCGGTGCATTTCGTCGATTGCCTTACAGTAGGACTCTGCTGTAATCGTTTGGGCTGTTTGCAACCTTCTGGCACCAGCCCCCCCCCCCCCCTCAATAACAGTTTTACTGCCGTCGAACTCTTCCGCGATCCCGCAAAGTGTTTGGATTGTTCAGCTTCCACCAATTCCTTCAACTCCTCGTCCAGAATCGCTCTAGGTCGACCGCTACGGGGTCGTCTTCGAGGCTGAAATCTCCGGTCCGAAATTTACTGATGTCCCACCCATGCTGCGGATTGTCCCAATTTGAAGTAAAAATAAAACATCGTTCGGAACTGCTCCTTCGACGTACTTCAATAAGCCCTTCAAGAACAGAATTATGAGACAACGTAGAGACATAAATTATTTAGTCAGATAGAGCGAAAAATTCTGTGCAGAAAGTAGCATTAATGCGCAATGCAAGTTAGATTCGATCTTAATAATAGACGAATGAAAATAGTAACACAAAACGCTGAACAAACGTTCCTGACAACCTAATACATTCGCAGCTGGGCCTATCGTTTTCTTTTTTGCAGAAACCCTTTGGAATTTACGAATCAGCTAGAATGTTGCCCCATTCTAGTCTAACTGCACAACGCATATGGACAAAACATGATGCACATCAACATCATGATCATCACACATCCAGTGGTCGGATTCGTTAACGATTTACATATCTTTAACGGAGAGTTCACAGCGGAAAACTCAGATAACGCGGCTTATCGCTCACCATATCGCTTGATAAGCCGCGTTATCTGAGTTTTCCGCTGTGAATTTTCTGTTAAAGTTATGTAAGTCGCTGATGAATCCGACATCTGGTTGCTTTGAAAACCCGAGTGGAATGACATTTCCGGAAGAACTAGGCCCATGTGTTGAGTCAGGGTGTGAAGAAATTGTATCCTTAATACGTTGCCCATACTGTGATCGGTCTTACTGTTTTATGCAATTTGTGCCTGGATATAATAGGTGTTGAAGGTTTCTCATAAATATTTCATATGTAATCGTATTTTGGTGCATATTTGGGACATTGCTGGTGCATCACGAGCTGTAGACAAGGAATAAGAAGTGAAAACATCAGCAAACTCCAAAAAGGTACAGCTATGAGAATTTCTATAGAAACACGACACTATGGTAAAAAAACGCGGCGTAGCTGTGGAATCGAACCCTCGACGTCAAAACCATGAAGCACCACCCCTACCACTGCGCCAGCCAGCCCACGACACAATCTTGTTGCGCCGCCGTGGCAATCTCGGTGCTGTGGACCCTTAACTATTACACCTTCTTACTCGTTTGCCTCAAGGACTCGGCAAAAACAAGACATCTTTTGTTACTACTTTGAGGAAGGAGATTCTTCCTATAGTATTTATCCCAGCCGTTCCGGCGTACCGTTGAGACAGTTCCCTTGTTAGAGACAACCGCGCACTGCTCGATGACGTTATCTGTGAATGAGCCTAGAATGTGATAACAAATCACTGGTTCGAGCCCGTACATGAGGTATGCCTCATTCGATAGTTGTTCTACAGCGACACTGTACTAATATGTCGGACCTAGACAGGTATATGGTTTACCTTTGAAAACGGAAAACTCAATCATTGCTATGCTTTCAGGAGATACTTAGAATATCGTGAACTCTTTCCAGATGGGCTGGATATATTTACGCTGATCATAACGGTTTGATTATTAGGATGGAGGGGGCGCAATCTGGCTCGGGGGTCACCTTCTACTGGATGGTTATCATCCGCCTCGGCAAGAACGCACGTTTGTTTAATTGCATCAAAATTGGCCCAGCTCAGTTTAACATAAGGGTACGACCTACCAGTCCTGCATAAATTTTTAATTCTCTACGACAAAGAACGTTGTATGGGGCGTCCAGCTCAGTGACTCCCTTGAGCCATTTTGCGCCGAACAGTGTTTTGCATCTCATCTGAGTAGCTATTAACACCTTCAGATTTCCCTTGTGGTGGGAATAATTGCGATGGTATACTGGATTCTTACGATTCTCACTCGACCGCTTGAGCGAGAGCTCGGTTAGTGATTCGGATATCTTCAACATTCTTGTTATGGCTGCATTGTTGATTATGCATTCTAGAAGAGGAAGAGCGTATGGAATCAAAGCGGCGTAGCGGAGCTGCGCGTGAGCCCGACTACCTTAACGAAACCACGTCAACCGAATCGGTACCGATGGAGGTGGTCATTCAGCGGCCGGAACATACTCTATCTCAACGAGATAGAGCAACGCATATCATACTTTCTCAGAGGTAAATCTGTCTTACAAAGAGACTATTTCAACGGTAGGTTGGAACAGCCAAAGTGTTGTATATGAGCAGAATCAGCTCTCTCTGTGAAACCACAAAATGCAATTATCTCGACCCCAATACAATTCTGCGCAGAGTTAGGGACGACGGAAGTTGGGCCGTTGGCGGCGTTACCCTTCTGCCTGCATGCAGAGGGCGGGCTCAAGTTGGCTGGAGGCAGCGATCATGGGGATTACGCCGCCCTCCACCCACTGCGCCATCGCCGCTCGCTCGTCGTCGATGTTTCCAGCCAACTTGAGCCCGCCCTTCGGGTGCAGCCAGACGGCCAACGCCGCCAATGGCCCAACTTCCGTCGTCCGTAACTCTGCGAAGAGTTGTACTGGGGTAGAGATATTTGCATTTTGTAGTTTCTCAGAGAGAGGCGATTCTGCCCATGTACAACACTTGGGCCGTTTCTACGTACCATAGAGATAGTCTTGATAGCCTCTCGATTAGAGAATAGTTACCAGGAGCCTGAACCCTTCGCGTGGAGAGCATATCGTATTGACTGAAGACTGGGAGCGAATAGTGCTGGACCTGAACAGAACATTCGTACCCAGTTCACAATCGCGACAGCTTCGACTACTCAATAAGAACAGGAGGTATTAGGCTGTTGCAAAATTAATGGCCGAATCGAAGCGCTTACTTTAAACTGCTATAACTCAGCTTGAACAGACTTTTTAAATCGAATTAAGCACCGCCAGAATCAACATATGTTTGTAAGCGAAATGAATCTAATCCTTCACAGTAAGAGTAAAGTGAGATCACAGGAATTAACGAAATCAAATCGCATTCAACATCGGTCAAATTAGTGTACTGCTTCTGACGCAGATGAGAATCAAGAGCTCGGGAAAAGGGATAGTCAGTGGCAGAAACGTCGGGAGAATATTGTAGGTGAGGGAGAACTTCGACTCCTAAAGGGTCAATTTTCACCGAGTGATTTTTGAGGTGTGTGGCCTTACGTTGTCCTGCAACAGAAGCGGCCCTCTTCTATTCACCATAGATGGCCAGAATTTTCGCAGCTTCTCATACATTTGATCTAAATGACAGCAGTAGCAGTAAGACTCTGCTGTGACTGCCTGACCAGGTTGCAAAAAGCTGTAATGGATTACACGTTTACAACACCACCACAAAGAAAGCATAACTTTCTTAGGCTGAAGGGATCAGGAAATGATATCATCGCTATCTACCAAGAAAAATCCCGCTTCCTGCTATCGTAAAGGACCATTTTTTATCTGCAATTATGACGAGGCTTAAAAAGTCTTGGTTTTAAAGCGAGCTAGGAGGTTGGAACAAGTGTCGAAATGTCCCAGACGCTGCTCATCGGTCAGCTCATAAGGCACCCACTTCGACGCCTTCTTTACGTTGCCGATTCTCGCCAATGTCGTTGCCTCGTTGTCGATGTCTTGCTACTGTATTATGATGTACGTCAAGGTCCTTTGCTAACGTACGTGTATTCGTCTCCGGATTTGCTTCGACAATTCTCCTCAAAACTTCATGATCAAGCGACAACCAGCGTCCGCGACATGGCTTTTCTTCGGGATCAAAATTGCCAGAAGCGAATTTTTCCAAGCAGAGCCTCACCTCACCGTTCGTTTGCAAGGACAGTCCGTTCCAAAAGCGAGGTCATGGAATGCCTCTGCCGCAAAATTTCTCTATTTGAATTCGTAAAGCATGATGACTCGACAGTCGTGGTGGTCCATGATTTTACGGAGCCCTGGTAAAGGTCGACAAGAAAAATTAGAGCGACATCCGCGTGTGCTTTTTGAAAGAGAAGGAAAAAACCTACCAAACGGTATGTATGCCTTTCCTTAAGATGGAATAATTTAGGGGTACAAACCGATTTATTTATACATCCCTCGAAAGGAGATTAATTCTGCGATAGCCTAGTGCTTAGCGGGTGTTCCACGACCATCTGGAATCTCGGAGTGGGCTGTTGCTATTTAAGATACCCTGCCGGTGTTCAGCGGGAACCAGGCTCAGTACCGAACTGAATTTGTTGAGTACTGGAACATACCGGACTCAAGCATCCCTCAGAAATTAACTGCTCTAAGGAAAAGGAAATGAATAACACAGAAAGCATGAGACTATATAGCAGCTTCTAAGCTAGGTCGGGACGTTTGCAGTAATTAGGTCGTGAAATACATTGTCTTGACTGCGTCTAAAACTTAATTGATTCATGATGTCTTGGTCTATTTTTATTTATTTTACTTATGTCAGCTGTCTTATTTGGTAGAAGATGGTCTGTTCTCGGTGCAAATCTAGGATGGGATTCCCTACCTTACTAGATTTGCAACGAGAACGGTCATTTTTAGGTTTCCTTCTCCCGACTAGGAACTCGGAAATGTGTTTATCTGAGCAACCATTTTGGCAGTTATTGGCAGTTTACTTATTTATATACACTGTTGTCCATTTATTGTGCTTCGTTATGCAGGGAAGTCATTTAACAGCGGACACCACCAACTACATAGTATTGCACCAGGACATATATATATGTATATATATATATATGTATATATATATATGAGATCCTTTCCTGTAAAAAATAAAAAAAGAAGCAAGGACGCTCTGCGGATAAGGGGATAACAATGCAAGGCCGCTCTGGCATGTTGTGTTGCACGAAATGAAAACGTTTGCGCAAGATTGGCGTATTCTTCCACTGCTGTGGAATAAGCCACTTCGGTACCAGGGTGCAGCCTCCCGAGGTTTCACCCCGAGATGGATGCAAGGTTGACGAAACGAGACAGCTGAGAAGAAATACGTAAGGAAGCAAGAGAGAGAGAGGAAAAGAACCGGCCTTCGACACTGAGAAAGAGTGGTAAGCAAGCACGCCATCGAACGTTAGGCCTCTGTTATACTCCCGCGGGAGCATCCGCGGAACGTCCGCGGACCAATGGTGCACGGCGGAGGCGGGCGTGGCGGGCCGCGACGAGTGGCCCGGCGCGGGGTCCCGACGCGACTTCCGCCCATCCGCGGGAGCTCCCGCGGGAGTATAACAGGGGCCTTAGTGAGCCTTGTGCGTTTGAGCAACTTGTGCAATGACATATACAGCACGTCTATGTCGTTACCCTAAGTCACTTTTTGTGCTGTGGTTAACCTTATAACGAGGGCACTTGCAGTTTTTCTTGTCCGCGACTGCTATATTATGTCGAAGTAGTTTCGCATTTTTCTTAAAATATTGTTATAAATAGTATTGGCGTGCAGTATTGTTTTTTAGTAATGCTCCAACGGCACAGACGGCACCGACTCATACTCAGGAAGATACGGTGTGTTGGCTTACAATCGACTATACATAACTCAGAAACGAGATCAGCAAGCTGCTTTTGACCCTGGAAGTACAATCACACCTGTAGCAGTAGCAATGTAGTGCCATTCTGCCAAATTTATTTTACGATGTGCTAATACGGAAGTTGTAGCATGGAGAAAATCTGTAACCTAATGTCTGAAGTAAAAATATTTTAAAAAGCAATAGAAATACAATGAAAAAGAAGAAGAGAGAGAGTAGGAAAATAAGAACAACGCCAGAAGCCTCAATCTGACAAATCTATGAGAAGTGCGACAGAGTCCGCGCAATAGCATTAAACTAAAGTTCTCTAGATAATGTGAGCATGATGAATGTTTGCAATACATGTTGTAACATGATGCTGCGGTCGAATTTCCTACGCTAGCAGTGTCCAAACCCACTCCCTCCCCTTGTTTTTGAGCAGTATGATACGCCTATTCCACGGCACCATCTGATCGCACGCAATATCCGGACACCATTCTGCCAGAAGACCCTTGCTCGAAACGAAACACCTTGTAATAGCATACTAGTTCTGCACCAATCACTCCAGGATTAAGTAAGTGTGTGAAAACTTTATTTGGAAAATAGTCTTTGTGGCGAAATGCGTAAAATACGCGCTATCTTACGCTTTCTCTGTTACGATCGGCGGCAGTTGTGAGCCCTGCTTGCAGAGCTTCCCGCACAGTCACGCAAGGGCGAAGAGGAGTCGTCTTGTGGGGGAAGAGCCATTTGGGTTCCTTGCCGTGAACTTAGGTAGGGATAGACTTACCTGTACAATGGTCTCCACGGTACGTCGGAACGGCAAAAACGAGTACTATAGGGAGAATCTCCGTCCTCCAAGTAGTAACAGAACATGTTTTGTTTTTGCCGAATCCTTGAGGCAAACGAGTGCGAGGGTGTAATGGTTAGGGGTCCGCAGGGCGAGCTCATCACGCCATAGCAAGACTCTGTGTCGTGGACTGGGTGGCGCAGTGGTAGAGGGCACGCCTCATGTCCGTGAGGTATAGGGTTCGGTTCCCGTGCTACGTGGTGTTTTTGCACTTTTACCATAGTGTCGGATTTCCCTAGAGATTTCCATATCCGAACTTGTTTTTGGCTTCACAGTTCCTGCCCAGTGGTACTCCGCTGCAGCCCAAGCCTGGAATCGCGATACAGTCCATACTCCAGTTCTCAAATTTGTATAGTATAACAATTCTAGTATAGCCAAACCTTTTTCTCCGAAACGATCTGTCCTCCTAAAACGTGTTTGTGCCTTCACTGGTTAGTGGCGTCGTGACTCCGGCACAATCCTCATCTGGTTGAAACTCTTGGTCCTTTTCTTCCACTACCTCCGTCGATTTCCACGTGTCGCAGTTCGAAATCCTGTGGTGGCGATGTCCGTTCCTCCACAAGGTGCCACTGGAAACTGCTCCCTCTGAGAGCTAAGCTAATTGCGGACATTCGATTGCAGGCGACAGGCCCTTGTGACAGGCCGTCCTACGAAGACCCACGTCACATCACATGGTTGATGACGCTTAAGAAATTTCGAGATAGTGCTACGGCGTCCGCTGGAGCCGACGAAAGCCCGGCGAGTGTGGAAAGTATGCGAGGGTCCCTGATGCGAGGACGGCATCGGGGGACAACTGAGCTAGTCCGAAAGTCCCGCAACGTATGCAAGACCCGCGTAGCAACGTTGAATGTGGGTACGTTGACGGGCCACTCGTACGAGTTGGTAAAGCATTGGAGCGAAGAAGAGTTTCTGTGCGGTGCAGGAGACGAGGTGGTCCTGCTGCAAGTCGAGGGTCATTGGCCGTGGCTTCAAGGCTGTATTGTGCGACAGTCCCAGGACCACCAGTGGTGTAGGTATGATCGTCTCCGAACGTTTCCGTGACGCGATTGCAAGCGTAGAACGTTTCGATGACCGCTTGATGAAGATTGTTGTCGCCGTAGAACAGCGACGATGTCATTTCTTTTCTGCATATGCTCCGCAGTCTGGCTGTTCCGAGCAAACCAAGGACGAGTTCTGGTCCCTGCTTGATGAGAAGACTGCGGAAGTGCCGTCAGAAGATATGATTGTTGTGGCAGGTGATATTAATGGTCACGTCGGGGCAACGAAAGACGGCTACAGCTGTCATGGTAATTTCGGCTATGGGTCGCGCAACGCCGATAATGAGCATATACTTGAGTATGCAGACTCACATGACCTCACCATCGTGAACACCAAATTTAGAAAGCGTGACTCCTCATCTCGTTTTACAGCGGGAACACCAAAACGCAGATCGACTATGTCCTTGTTAGGCGTCGCGGCCAAGGCCTTGTCACAGATGCGAAGACCTTGCCGTATGAGACGGTTGCCACGCAACACCGCCCGCTGATCTGCTCGCTGAAGATCACACCCCCGAGGTGTAAACATGCCGAGCGATACGGGTCGGCTAGAATCAAATGGTGGCGACTGAAAGAGAATGAAGCGGCAGTTATTTCTCGCATTCGGTTACCGACGGTGACAACTGTCGACGAAACCTGGAGGGATGCTACCGATGCGATAACTCGGGCTGCACGCTTCGAACTTGGCACAACGAAGTCTGGACGACGCTGGGTCGACAAGCAGGCATGGCTATGGACTGACGATGTCAAAGAAAAAGTCCGAGAAAAGAAACGGCTCTATCACGTATTTGTCGGTGATAAAACAGTTCATAATTGGCGGAATTATCGAGAAGCGAAAAAAAGGCAGTGGCTGCTGCTAAAATCGCATACTACGCTGAAGTCAGCGAAAAACTGGAAACGCGCGATGATGAGCGCTATCTTTACCGACTCGCCAAAGCTCGCTGTCGCCAAGCAGAAGACATCGAGAAGTTCTTTGGCATTAACGACGAGAACGGACATCTTCTGGTGGATCGTAAGAGGGCTGTGAAGCGATGGCACGACTACTTCGAGGAGATCCCGAATGTTGAATTTGCCCTTCCTGCTATTCCTTTTGCATCTCCTGTATTCGGTCCCGTTCAGAAGATCGCAGTGAGCGAAGCCGAAGCAGTCCTGAGGAAGATGAAGTCAGGAAAAGCCACTGGCCCCGATGACCTGCCAGCCGACCTGTGGAAGTCGAAGGCTGGTGCCCTGCTGACTGGCTGACAGAGTTTTTCAATCAGGTTGTTGCTGAGAAGAATGTGCCCGAGAGCTGGCAGCAAAGCACGAGCATCCCGGTTTGGAAGAAGAAGGGCAGTCCTGCGGACTGCGCTAGTTAACGTCGAATTCGCCTTCTTCACACCATGAAAATCTTTGAGCGAATTGTCGATCGACGTATCCGGGATGTCGTCCAGCTTTCCACGAATCAGTGTGGTTTCGTCTCTGGCTGTGGCACCGTTGATGCCATTCACGCAGTACGTGCTCTGCTAGAGAAACACCGCGAGAAACAGAAACCGGTGCATCTTGCCTTCCTGGACTTGGAGAAGGCTTTCGACCGCGTTTCGCGAGAAGTTATATGGTACGCGTTGCGGCAACATGGTATCCCTTAAGAGCTTATTGAGTGGGTGCGCATTCTGTACTCTTGTCCAAGAAGTCGAGTGCAAGCGCCAGCGGGCACCTCGATGGAATTTCCCATCTCAGTAGGGGTGCACAGGGATCTGCGCTATCCCCACTGCTCTTCGTGGTCGTGATGGATGCGATCTCACAGGATCTCCAGATGGCGGCACCTTGGACGCTGCTCTGTGCTGGCGACGTCATGCTTGCATGTGAAGACAAAACCGAACTCGAGCGACAGGCACAGGCGTAGTGCGATCGCTTGGCGTTGTTCGGTCTCAAGCTAAACGTCAAAAAGACGGAGTACTTAACGATGGATGTGAATGAGCTTGGATCTATCAAGATCAATGATCTGAGCTCTCACGTGTGACATCCTTGAAGTATCTCGGATCAGCGATGAGGTCCGATGATAGCCTAAAGTTGGAGGTGAATGCGCGTGTGAGTGCAGCCTGGTCCAAATGGCGGTCGCTGACTGGGATGCTTTGCGACAGGACGATACCTGAGCACCTCAAATCGAAGGTTTATAGAACAGTCGTTCGCCCAGTAGCGACGTACGGTGCTGAGTGCTGGCCCGTGACGAAGGAAACTGAAAGCCGCCTCAGTGTAAAGGAGACGAAAATGCTCCGGTGGACGGCTGGCGTTACGCGTTTGGACCGCGTTCGCAACGACGCCATACGACAGAGGTTCGGTGTCGCCCCGATAGCCGAGAAGCTGCGCGAAGCTCGTCTTCGATGGTACGGCCACGCCCTTCGCGCTAATGACGACGCCGTCCGGAAGATAGGCCTGAACCTTGAGGTCCCTGGAAAGCGGTCCAGGGGACGCCCGAAGCAACGTTGGCTAGATACGTTGCACTTGGACTTAAAGATGGCTGGTGTCCACCCTGATGAAGCTTGATCGGGAGGATTGGCGTCACCACACCAGAAGAGAGGACCCCGCCACCAAGCGGGACAGACGCTAATAAAAATGATGATGCAGTTCGAAATCCTGTAGGACACTTGCTATCCTTTCCGCCAGCTTCACCTCGTCTCTCGAAGGGACAGCATCCAGTGGAGATCCGCACTTCAGTGTCAGTAGGTGAATTACCACTCGAGGGTTAACAGACATTGTAGAGTCAGTGTTGGCGGCAGCAGCTTATTATAACCGCGCGACTTTGTAAGCATAACAGAGGCGAGAATATTGGTCGAGGTGATAGGTCAAGTTGAAGATCATGTGGTCCCCTCCTACATTGTGAGCACCCTGGTGGCACTCACCTCACCGACACTAATAAATTGCATTTGAAGCATTTTTCTGGTATTCTGCCGCTGTTTCATGTTGTTCCTGTGTAAAAATTTCTTACATTAATAATGAGAACAATTTATTGGAGTAAAGTTTCATACAAAATCGCATTTGGCATATTTCGGACATTGCTGGTGAATTACGAGACGTCGACAAATAATAAAAACATCTTACCGTAGGAAACTCCAAAAATAAGTTCAGATATGGAAATCTCTATGGAAATCGGATACTATGGTAAAAGTGCAAAAACGCGACATAGTGTGGGAACCGAACCTCAACCTCACGGACATGAGGCGTGCCCTCTACCACTGCGCCACTCAATCCAGTAAACTGGGATGCGCTGCCTTGAAGAGCTCGCTCTGCGGACCCTTAACCATTACACCCTCGTACTCGTTTGCCTCAAGGATTCGGCAAAAACAAAACATGTTCTGTTACTATTTGAAGGACGAGGATTCTCCTTATAGTACTCGTTCTTTCCGTTCCGGCGTACCGTTCAGACAGTTCTCTTGAAAGAAGAGGAGTGATCGCGTTCGCGACAGCAGTACCTCTAGCCGCTATGAGTGTCACGTCCGCGATCGCGGTTCCATGTCTGGTTCGGGTGCGCTGTCGGGCTGGGAGCATGGGAGAATCGGATCGATCGGCGCACCCTCCGCCTCTCTCAACTGGCGCGCGCTGCATTCGACGTCCTACGCTACCGCGACGAGGTATGCCGACCTCTACCTACCTGGTCCGATTCCGCATGGGGCCTCCCGCCTGTTACTCATTACGTCCACACTACAGGTAGGAGCACCAGGAGAGAGCTGCGGGGTCTAGTGCGCGCTATGCTCATTCCCGCGGCCTCAAGAGTGCTAATCACTGTGGCTAACGCCTCCTCTCATCTATCCCTCTTCGCCATGGTTGTTGGATATGCTGCTGAGTACGGGAGAAACGAATCCTGGGACGTTTCCTGTGTTCGCTCGGAGGAATCGGCTGAATCCCTTATTATGAAGGGTGTTGGTTGTGTGTATGTACATTGTGTGGGTACATGGTTTTCTGTCCTGGAATTGCATTTGTCCCATGTGGTGTTTGGGAGAGAAGGAGCCGGCCGTGTGGCGAGAGGTTCAGGGAAGGGGCAGGCCGGCAGCTGGAGTTCGATCAATACAGTTTAGGCAATACGACACAGAGACGAGGTCAATACGCGGGATTGTCTATCTCCCCCACAGGTTAGGTGACTACTGGGTGACCCTCGGTGCCTGTGCGGCGATAGGGAGCCCTCAAAGGACAGAGAACACCTCTACCTGCGGGGCTACCGATCGCAAAAATAAGTGCTAGCGATGTTTTCCTACATCATCGCTGTGTTCCATTCTACAATGAGTGCCGCGCTTACATCAACCTTGATTGATGATTTTTCTTCATTAGGCAGAAATAATGCATTTGCAAACTAGCACTTGCAGAGCAGCTATGTGAAACCTGGTCCTTGTCTAAGTAACAAATATTTGACTTCACTCTTGCAGCTCTATAATTTATGCCACATTTCAGGAATACCCACCTGTTCTGAACGTAATTTGGGAACCAAGTGAAGGAGGTGCAACACCTGAGGTAACACATACCCTAGCTCATATCACATTACCTCAAAAAGAATGAATGAACGCATCGAGAAATTGCGCAGCTACTGTAGATAGCTAAATATTTACTATCAAAATTTTCCATGCAAAAGTGCATTCCTACTCCGAAGTCACCTTTAAATAAAAACAAGAAACATGGACTGGAATAAATACGTAGAATAGCATTACGCTATTGTAGTCACCAAATATATAGCAGCAGTGTTCACTTTGAGGTTGTGAAAAATGCCTGTTAGTCAGAAAGCTAAAACGAACAGGTTCAATGAGATTCTTTTGCGAGGAACGCATCGTTTTACTACAGATAAACTTGCATAGCTAACAATAAGTGCTACCGAGCTGATTCCTACAGTGCTTATTGATGAATAACTTTCTAGAATACTTGCGTCAACATTTCAGGGAGGCAGCAAATCGAGGAGGATGAAGGAGCCACGTAAGTTTTACTAATTAATCAAATTTAACTTGGTCGCAGAGGCAAACCTTTGCTTTCTATAACAGGTCCAACGGCTTTTGTAACAATCTACTAATGATGCAACCTTGGATAAAAGGCAGACATGTACTAAAGTTGTAGAACGAAACAGCGGTCTTTAAAACGTTGAGTGCTAAAATCACTTTTCAAGTACGGTGGGAAGCAGCCGATTAGCTTTGTGACTCATGAGGGTAAACAAGCAGACCCTAGGCAGTAGCTAGGGCAGAGCAGCGTTACTTCTTTGATCTGGGTGCTATTATGCAGTCAACCTGTGCGACATGGTCATACCGTAGCTCGTAAAGCGATGACGAGTGTGTGAAGGCCTCTCATTCCAAGGCAGCGCTATTGTTTTTACAGTACCATGCGCTTTGGTCATTTGCCGAAAAGAATGCTTTTAAGCGTTCCAAAGCGGCATTTTAAAATAACTTTAAAAAATCAAACACCTGTGAAAAGAATGAGCTCAGCAGCTCGAGTTCCACCTTTGACAAAGAAAACTCAGTAGAGTTGAACAATGCATGTAGGCCAGACGGAATCAGTTAAGTGGGCGCGACAACTTGTACAGTGAGCCAAGCTTGACAAAGGCAGTTTATCTAAGTGCGCAAAAGTATAGCAATACAATTAGCTTTTATATGACCAGCATATTATACAATGCGCTATCCAATTCCACCGATTATGCCGGATATTGCTGAATTGGACGAGCGGGCTTGTCCAGAGCGCAATAACTCTGTTGTGTTTGAATCATTTTGACTGCAGTTTGTGGATTTTGTAGGCAGTGGGGCGAAGTTATAGTGGCGCGAAAATGTAATTTAGGCTTGTGCAACGTATTTCCTCCGGTTCCAGTCGACCACTGAGGAAAGACGCGGCGAGCTAGTGGTCAACGAATCCGTTGGCAAGCAGATCACCTAAGGCACGTTACGACGACGAGCTCAGCTGCCTGACCTGCCTTAGTCTCAGCTGTCATTTCAACGTGCTGTTAAAGATTCCTGCGCTCATAATCTCTATTCAAGTTTTCGGCACTCGCAGTAATGCCATCCTATTAAGAACGAAGAGATCTATCGAATGGTATCAATCTCGACCAATATTGGAAATATCGATTTTTTGACAATTTCACACTGAGGACGAAGGCGCTCTGGGCCGCGGAAGTTGACGATGAAGCCTTCGATGATCGATAATTCCCAGTTTAGCGAAATTGAATCGTCCAAACTTCGTCTAAAATCGTGTAGGGATTGTTTAGGGTGTTAATTACGAATCCGATGTCCGTTTTTGAAAATTACCCGATTTCGGTTGGTTTTTTACCGTTTCGAACTGAATGTGGTCGGATCAGGATCATCGGTCTCGTTCAAAACTTCCTTCTGCTCCACCTCTATTACCAGTTTCTTTTAACAATTAGCTCAAAGCATTCGTTGGAGTTTCTGGTATACGACCTGATCCTTGCTTTTCAGGTGAACCTGGCAACACTGAAAACTCATGTAGCGCACAACATCTTCAGCGACGGTATTCCGTGCCGCAGTCGAACTGTTGCGCCCAAACTTGGTCATCATTTGCTTTCTGCGAAGGAAAGCTGAACGTTATATGAAACTGATAAGAGGGGAATGGAGCAGAGAGTAGTTTTGGACGAAACCGATGATCCTCATCCGATCACCTTCAGTCATTGGTATGGGTGTTTCCTGCCGTAATCGGCCAAATGAACTTCGGCATCGTGTTCCATAACCCAAATTATCTCTGCCCCAGCCGTAGTTGGAGGGAGATCGATGATCCTGACAAGACCATCCCCAGTTATCCAAAGGGATGTAACCTATCGAAATTGGCGAAATTTTCAAAAGCGGACATCGGATTCAGCGCCGCAAATGATTTCGAGCTTAGTTTGGACAAAACAATTTGGCGAATTTCGAAAAACTCGATTTTCGATGACGTCGGAAGCGCAGGTTCTGCCTACCCTGTCTTCGATGTTAAAGATCCAACTTATCCGAAATTGGTCATTCGATAGAGCTTCTCGTGCTGAAGAGGATGGAATTATTGCGAGTGTCGAAAACGCACATATGGGAGCTGAGACTGAGGTACTTTAGGCGTACGGGTAGATGTGGACACTTCATCGTAAAGCACCTCAGGTGAGTGGCCTGCTTGCCAACGGATTTGTTGGCCGTTAGCTCACCGAGTCTTCCTACAGTGGTCGACCGAATTCGGAAACGGTTGCGTGACACAAGCCTCATTTGCATTTTCGCGCAGCTATTTCTTCGACCTTTTAGAGGCTAAAATGCTGTACTTTTAAGTGCTACTAAAGCTTTCTACTACCTACAAAACTCGCAAACTGCAGCCAGATAGATTCGAACCCAACGGAGCTATTGCGCTCCAAACACGTCCGCGCGTCCAGTCTAGCATCACCCAACATCCGCCATAATCAGTGGAATTGGATAACGCATTGCACAATGTGCTGTTCATATAAGAGCTAATTGGATTTCTATACTTTTGTGCATTTAGATAATCTGCTTCCTCAAGCTTAGCTCATTCACAAGTTTTTGCGCCAACTCGATTGATCCTGCCTGGCCTGTCTGCATTGTTCAACTCCACTGAGTTTTCCACGTCAAAAGAATAGAATTCGAGTTGCTAAGCTCACACATGTGTTTAATTTCACAGCTATTTGATTTTAAAGAAAAAGTTATTTAAAAAACCCCTTTAGGACGCTCAAAAGCACTATTTTTGGAATTGAGCAAATAATACGGTACTGTCAGTTCATCACAGAAAACTATATGCATATGTGTGTTGCTGCCAAAAAATGGGATTGTGATAGAAAACTACCTTCATGTGTACCTTATTACAAGCATACTACTGAACTCACACCTATATAGGTCAGCTGATCTCGTCAATTCCTCTGTATGTGAATAGACCTACAAGACGAGGTGTTATACAAGAGGTAGTTGAAACGCTAAATTAGGTTCTGCTCAAGGTTACATATGTTTCTGCCGTTTAGCCCGTCACTGTGAACCTTTACTTGGAGCCGGTACCAATTGCGAAGGTGAAAAGTTATTTGAGTAATTCGGTAAGAATAAGTAAGAACGAACAGAATAAACACTTTTGATTACAGGAGGGCAAGGCACCTTTTTCGGACGTTGCGCAATCTTCATGTAAGAAGAAAGCTCTATTTCCAGCATAAGTGCGGCTCCCAAGAAGCTGTTTTTCAGACCAACCGGCCGGTGTACCAATTCCTAACGACACAGCGCCGAGTATTACGCTCACGACGACAACAACAAAGACAACAGTATCGAGTGCGTTATACAGCTAAACAATTTAAAGCTTCTGCTTGCAACACGGATTTTATATCGAAGCTAAGCGTACAACAATTTAATTACAACGCCAACACGATGTTTCAAACGTGGGTAATTAATGTTCACAAAAACCAGTGCTAAATAAGGCACTTCTGAGAAGAACTTGGAGGAGTAGAAAACATTCGCGGAGTAGCCATCAGTACAACAAGAAACGGAATAGTAGAACAAGTAGAAGATTAATTGCACGGCACGAAGACCTTTTGCTGGGAGCTGAGCACCAACCGCACCGAAGACTGTCACTTGATAGTCTCTAGAACGGTGCAGAATCGCTGCCCTGTCGCTAAACCAAATCGCAAGAGTAATACATCGATGGTAGGATCGCCGATAAAAGGTTTGTCCAAAACAAGAAGGTTGAAAGGAGACCCTGAATGATGGTACCAGCACCTTCAGCGGACTTTTCTCCGTGCTTGGAGAATAATTGAGAATTGCCGCGCCAATATCTGATTGGTAGATCGAGTGAACTTTGCACGCGATCAAAGGATCTGCGGCGCTCGCAACTCTAAAGGCCTGGGCACACTCCTGCTGCTTGACGCAGCTCCAATGATGAAGAATAGGGCAGAGACGCAGAGTACGTGTTTCCGCGTCAGGGGCGGCGGCGTGCTTATGGCACACTTCGCTTCAGCGTTGACGCCCAGCGTCAGCACTGCAGGCGTCGGCGGCTTCAGGCGCCTTTTATACTCCCGTCGCGCAGTGGCGCGTCAATTCGGGGCGCGGCGCGCCTAGGTTACGAAAGGTACGGGTGACTAAGGCAATGGTCACTGAAAACGGATGTCATGTTCGTGATCAGCGCCCTAAATAACCCTCCCGCCGGAGAAGTTTGGTAAAAAAAAACCTTTTCGACCTCTCATCGACCTCTGAAGTCCTGAAAGTGCAATAGCGCCATAATTTTGCTACACCTTCTTTGTTTTGTTAGTTGAGGAGCCAAAACAAGGTGGACATAGCACAATGATTCATCTTGGTGGTGAATCTCTCACTCCACATCGAGTCAACCGCAGCTGATCGCGCCGCGCCGCGTCCTTCCCTCCAGCGGCGCGTAACCCGAAATTCCGTCAAATGTGGTGTTTTGAGGCGGCGGAGTGTGAATGCGATGCGGCGCCGCCGGGCGGCGCGAAAAATCGATAGCTTTTCTCAACCAAACCAGCCAACCGGTCAGCTGAGCGATGGTTGGCAGTGGTCCAATGCCGACACTAGTGGAAGAAAGAACGACTGCCCCTCACCGCAAACATGTCCTCAGCCTGAGAGCGACGTCCCGCCCCGTTTTTGACGCAGTAAAGCCGCTGCCGAGTGTGCCCAACCCTTAAGTCTAAAGGGGTGGACACATTCGCCATCGGTTTTGTCGTCAAAAACCGGGCAGAGCGGCGCTCGATGACGCAGCTTCAGAGAACGACCGAGCTCATTCCGTAAAGTTGCTAAAGACCGCGTTGATGCGCGCTGACGCCGGGTGCCAAATCTGAAGCGAAGTGTGCCCTAAAGCCGCATGCATACTCGATAGCGGCGGCAGCGGCAGCCGTTATTAAGCAGCATTAAGCAGCCGTTATTGGCGGGAATCTATGCCCCGCTGCTTAATCACTGTTGCCGCTGCCGCCGCTGCCGAGTGTGCATGCGGCTTAAGCGCGCCCCCACCCCACACGCAGAGACACACACTCTGCGTGTCTGCCCTATCTGTCATCATTGGAGCTGCATCAATGATGCTGAGTGTGCCCAGCCCTTAAGCTGCACCGACATGCAGTTCTAATTGAATGTACCAAAAATCGTGTATACAATGCATAAATCCGCAAAACATGCTTATTTACGGATACGTGGTAGTTTTTTAAATAGCAATGATAATCACTTATTCAGCACCTGGACCTGGCTTTACAAAAAGAGTAACGGAAGTACACACGCAGACTAAGCAAATCAGGAAGGAACCCAGTGATCAAAGCGGTTAGTTGTTACATGCATGGTTTTTGGATGATACCTTGAAGCAGGGATACCTGATAGCGCAGTCGTAGAACGACCCGACCATAACGTGCACTTCGTTCAAGGTTCGAATTTACCACCTAGGCCGAGAAGGCCTTCTTCGAGGTCGATGAATTGGTGCGTGGAAAGGATAAAACACTAACTTGTTTATCTGCTGACCTCCGCAACTTCACGATATCTCACAAAAGTAGAAGGCGTGGCATATCGCGCAACCAATACCTGCAGAATAATTCACCAAAAAATGCATACCTGTTATCACTTTCCCTTTCTTACTATGACAGGATTTCAACCTCCCCAGGAACTTCAAGTGGGGAGCTGCCTGTTAGTAAGAGCCCGAAATATTGATCACAGATATGAGTCTTGAGGCCTTTGGTTAAGTTCCCGTGTCTCATATATATCACAATTTAGAACGAGACTTAAAAAACAAATTCGTATAAAATAATAAAATTAGATTATTATTAAATAGTATAATTATATATTAATTAGTATATTATTTAACAAATAGACTACTTATATTAATGTAACAGTATTATATTAATATAATTCCTTACAAACTCAGAAAAAATATGGAAACGCAAAAACCGGACCAACTAACTCACAAGGGGCTAGAGCGCTACATCTAGTCTACCCCTGGCTATCTGGACTTTTCAGCGCTCATAAATCACAGACAACAAGCTGTGAACTCGGTGAACCTCCACGGGCTAGGACTCACTCAGCAGTATCATTTTTCAGATCTTACTTTCCGATTTGTTTCCATCGTTTTGAGCTACTCCGATTGAGCCAGGTCTCCATTTTAAATTTCATGGGAGGTCGAAACCCTTGTCTGGTTAAAAGGTTTATCAAGTTTGGGGAACTTCGAACATAAAGAACGGCTGATGTTGAAGCAGAAGAGTAAGCAGCAGCTAATAACGTGGACTCGTAATGATATTCGTCCCTCTTTTAAGTGTGCTAGTACATGCCATTTTCTCGTCAAATTGAACACTTTTGAAAAAACTGAGCATATTCCTTATCAAAGCGAGCTCTTTCCACATTACACTAGAGGCTATTCGGAGGAGTTGAAACAATTTTTTGTTTATTTTAATGTTAAACTTGAATCCGAGATGGTACCTTTATTGGTGACTCTATTGCTCGACCGACATTTCGGCGATTTTTTTGCCCAAGGAAAATTTGGTGTTACAATTTTTGAGATTTCGAAATTCAGCCTCGCCACAGGGTGGATACTCTTTGAAATTTTATAAAGCGTTTATTTTTAACGGAAAAATTGTGCTTTAAAATCTACTTTAGAGTGCACAAAGGCAACGGTTTATTTTAACTGTTAAACGAAGACATCGTGCTATGAGCACTCAACTAATTACTTACTTTGATGGTTCCTTGGTCGCCTGGAGGTCTTCTGAGTGGGCCACAACTCTTCCAGACCGCTCGATCTCTGGCTGCTTGCATCCAGTGAGGCAGACTCCGCTCTCTGAAAGATCTTGATAATGAGTCTGCCCATCGCGTTGGCGGTCGTCCCAGTGGTCTCTTATGGTCTCATTCTGTGACACGGAGACTCCATCTATCGTCATTCCGTCGTAGCAGGTGTCCGGCCCAGCGATATTTGGTCTTCTTCATGTCCTGCAGCGGATCTGCTAATTGCGACTTCTCCCTTAGCTCCGAGCTTAGACCGGTCGTCCCAGTGGTCTCTTATGGTCTCATTCTGTGACACGGAGACTCCATCTATCGTCATTCCGTCGTAGCAGGTGTCCGGCCCAGCGATATTTGGTCTTCTTCATGTCCTGCAGCGGATCTGCTAATTGCGACTTCTCCCTTAGCTCCGAGCTTAGACCTTCTTGTCATTGCTGACGAAGGCTTGTTCTCAGAAGACATCTCTCCAGTGCACAATGCGTAGTTTGCATTGCTCTGGTGATTGTCTTCTTGATGGGCCAGGTTTCCGTCGCGTAACACATCGCAGGCAGGTTTAATATCAAGGCCGAGCCATTCAACTTCATTGCCGCTAATTTTATTTATAGTATGATAACATGAGACAAATGAAAAACAGCTAGCTGATAGCTGTAAAACGCAGTGTCAATAAACACGAAAATGGAAGAAACGGCAAATTAGCGAGTTTTGATTTAACTATCGAACTACTGTCTGTTTTTTGGTAAAATCAGGTCGGGACTGGCACTTTGAGTAAAAAAGAGAGGGCAAACCCAATTGGTATTGTTTCCCTACTCTTACACTGTCATATACCAATTTTTCGTGACTGAATGTTTTTTGTTCAAGATGGATGATGCAAAACGTTTGCGCACTGAGATGGAAAAACTGCCGTCGAAGGCTTCAAAATGCAATCTCGATTATTTTCCTTCATTAGCTACCCTAACTGAGCACAGTGGTCTGGCAACTATACTTTTCAGAAGTTTCGCACTCGAACTTGTTGCATGCGTATCACTTGTACATCCATAAAATTCTGTACTTCGGGAATTTGGAATTTCCCTTACACCTAAGCGAAACCTCTCATCTAAACACTTTAGAATTAACCCGGGCCTATGCCGTCTGAGCTGCCATCACGAACACCAGAAAGCTTAGAATTCTCCTCAGCATTTAAAAAATTGAACCGCTTTCAGCTAAGCCCCATGGCTACCTTTTTCTGTAAAATGACATCATCCTTCGGAGGTGAAAGACTTCGACTGTCTATAGGGGACCCCGATTTGAGTCACCCCGATTGAATCAAAGCCTTATTCTGAGCCTCATTAATGAGTAACAATCATGTTTAGCGGTTTTGCACGACGCCCAGTAAAGAATTGGCCGTGCAAATTTCTAAACATGAATGTGACTAAATAGTAGCTAGTGGGAAATGCGCAGTTCTGATCTAGCTGTAGGAGGTTCGTGTAAGAGTTTTGAGCTATTGTAGAAGACGTTATTGATCTTGCTGAATCTTCTCTCTGCTCCAGAGCATTCACCGAAAATGAATGGCTGTTGTACTGCACTTGTAAAACTAGCTCTAATTGAACAACCAGCTAAAAAAGGCACAATACAGCACGAGGTTATGCCATAGTAGAAGTTTTTTTTCGCTTAGCATCTGGCGACTGGTCGCCGTCGCCGTGCAATCCCGCGTCGCTGCTTCGGACGGGTGTATACCAGAGGCCTAAATGAAAGTGCAATCTTTCCAGTCATTATTTGATTGGTTGTATAGATGCTTCTTACTTGAAACATGGATCTGTGTGTTTTTTGTACATAGTTGTCTCGGTTATGTAGTTTACATCTCCGCTGCTACACACAATCACGATTTCCGTTAGCGTTAGCGTTTTTACATACTCACCGCTAAAGTTCTTGAAAGTTTGAAGACTACATCATTGGAAGATCTGTAAATTTTCCATGGATTCAAGTGTGACCAGGCAGTCTCCCTTTTTTTGTTAAGATAATTCAGGACTGCTAAACTCACCATCAGATTAGCCCAGTTATTCTCAGGGTGCTTAGTGCTGAAGGCCTGTTAATCTAGTATTTTAGTTTTTTTTACGGAGTTGAAACATCCTGTTATTAATTCGATTACGCCTCCTATGGCAGCTATCTACCTGGCGTTGCTGAATCTTCTAGGCTTACGAGCTATTTTGAACTTACGTGCTAGGTAACTTGCGTAAGGCGTTCCATAGGGCCACAGGTGTCATGTTCCAATACATACTATGGTCCGCTTGGAATTGTTCACATACTATTGAAAGCCTACTTTATAGGACTGTCTAGGGACATGCTCTTCGTTGGCCCTCGCCGATATACGCGCTGCCCGTCAACGGCTGGTTTATCTCATTTATTTAAACCGGCTGCCTATGTACCAACTTCTAACGGAGGCCTTAAACTCCGCTCAAGTCTTTAAAAGTCAGGCGCTTATTTTTTTTACCTTCCCACCCTTTCTTCCGCACTAAGCACCTCCCCTTTTTCTCGTTTTTTTGGAGTTCTTGTTGTCAGTGTTTACTTACTGATAGGTGGACGACGCTTGTTTCCATGGAAAATCCGCCAAGATTAGCTGTGATCGTTCGTCTGCTTTCTGCTGTTGTTTCTGTTTTTCCCTTATGTGGCGCGTCCTTTGACGTATTCATAAATAAATAAATAAATAAATTTCCGCTATCAATCAACCAAACTCGCGACGATCTTGTCAGATGCATCTTCCTTTTATACACTGCATGATTGTTGCCTCGCCTGCTTTAAAATAAATCTTAGTTCATTGCTTTTCTTAAAATGTTACAATTTTACAAAATTTCGAGCGATGTGTTCACTTGTTGGGGTAGGCGAATTTAAATATGTCAAATAAAGCAATGGCATGTAGGTTCTCTTTGAACCAAAAGTTATTCGAAATTATTCTAAGGGTCTCTATCTTATTGTGGAAAATACTAGTGTTGATTTGGAAGATGTTCAGTTTAATTCCAAAAGCATCAATCCTGGTTAGAAGAGTGTCCAGTTTGATTTCATGAGTGGCCATTTTGAAGTAAAAATTGCAAATGTGCAATACTTTGAAGAAAACGATAAGCTATAATACAGATTGTTTAGTTCAACGAGACCACAGCAAAGAACGGTCAGTTCCCATGTCATCAGGTAGCGATGCCGAGGAAGATGGAGAGGTTTGTGCTTTCGTATATGAGAAAAATAAGGACACCACTTCTAAAATCTACACATTATCAGCTGCGTGAACTATCCAGTTAAACTGTCTCAACTACAAAAAATATCTCAACTAACCTTCGAGAACCAATTATGAGCGTGGCAACACTAGATCTCAGTTACAAGAGAGGTGGATTGTCCTATACCCATCCGCTGCGCGGGATGAAGTGAATATAGAAGTGTCAAACTAGCAGTCTAGAACACCAACAGCGAAAGGCTCGATAGATGGCGAGCTTTCCTACCAGGCTCGAGACTCTTCATACCCGCAGCTGACTAGACGGTCGGTAGATAGACGACAAGGCCCACAGGCCACTCCCAGAGACAGCACTTTAAAGGTATGTTGCCGGAAAGGTCGGCGCTCTACGGAGAGCGACCGCGCAGGGCCCCGACTGAAGTATGTCCTGAGCACCAGCGCCCGGAGCTGGCAGGAGCGATGCTGATTGATAGTTGTAGGCCGCGCTGCAGTTGTAGGCCACTGTGCAGGCGAGAGGGAAGAACACTCTTCCCATTCGCGACGCACTCTGACCACATGGATCGCTGTTGCGTGGGCCAATGCGTCGAAAATTGGGTGGGTCGGCCACGTAATGCGCTTCGCAGACACCCGCCTGACGAGGACCATCTC
Organism: Heligmosomoides polygyrus polygyrus; assembly: GCA_947396885.1. NCBI lineage: Eukaryota > Metazoa > Nematoda > Chromadorea > Rhabditida > Heligmosomidae > Heligmosomoides > Heligmosomoides polygyrus. Next base: position 86,718,191 of record OX377202.1, read on the forward strand.
CGACAGGATTGTGCGAGACGCAAAAAGAACACGAGGACCCCACCAAAGCTTGATCGGACTTTTGAACTCTGAACGCTCGGTATGACGCTCCTGGTGTTCTCCAAGGAAGGAGGACCCATTGTAGCACTTTGGCACGCACTTTGACACGAACTGAAGCCTTTCGAACAACTCGATGATTAACGGGACAACAGGTGATGCAGGTGATATTTCGTGGATCGCACAGTCCCCCAAGATGTGGGCGCCTGTTGTTCTACAAACTTTTTCCCTTTTACTGATATATAATTAATATAAGGCGGTGGGCTTTCGTGTAAAGTGCGAGCGTTTTTTTAGCGCAGCTCCAGCTTGCTAACCGCGGTCGAAGTTCCATTGAATGCTCTGAGGATGGAGAAGGCTACTACAAGCAGCACTGCCTCGACACAAGTTGCACGGCCTTCGTCAACAGCTTCAAATGTCTCTGCCCAGCCGCCTGCTGCCACTTCGCAGCAGCCAGCCGTTCTAGAATCGTCCGCAATCGACCGTCCAGTGAGGCCAAGCGCGCCGAGTTCTACTAGCAAAAGTGAAAGCCAAGCAACGCATTCCAGTATTTCTACTGAAAAGCCTGGAAAGCCGTCGTCAACGGCAAAAGGAAGCTGCAAACCATGTGGGTCGAAGGAGGCAAAAGAAAAACCTGAATCTATACCACAGACAGTGGCTCAACAAGTGAACAAACCGACAGCATCTTCTGCGAAGTCGACCTCAGCTCAAAAAGCGACCGGCTCACAATCCTGTTCCAGTAATTCTTCATCAAAGCCGCAGCACAAACAAGCAAATGTGACCAAAAACAAACCCTGAACCTCTGCTGTAAAAAGGTAAGCGAATTATATCATAGACATCCTGATAAAGACGAACTACTAGTGAGTGGCATGGCACCAGATGACAGCACAAAAAAATTTCTTCAAAGAGCTACTAATATGAGAGAAAACGTACATAACAGGAATCACACAGCATTTTCGCTCCCTTTCACCCGCAGCTTTCAAGTACCTAATATAGTTTATGCATGTTTAATGTAATACGTACTTTTCGAAGGTAATGGTAAGCAAAGAACTGAAACATGCGGAAAAGTTGTGGAAGAAGATCGTCAAAATAAGGAAAATAAGCCTAATTGTTGCAATTGGTGCAGCCAAATTGTTCCATTGATATCATTTTACTTCTAGTATCACCACCTATACATAAAAGAGTTTGTCCGTCGAGAGATCTAACCTAAGTGAGATACGCCGCATCATCCACAGCGAGAGCGGTCGAGTGATCTAAACTAAGCCCTATGTTATACCATCGCTCACCTCGAGCAAAGTCTAATGATAGGCCCACATACAATACCGCTCCTAATTCGTGAACAATCGACGCTTTGCGACAGATTTTTCCGTCGCAAACCGTCGCAGTGCCATAACTTCGTTCAAATTTAATTATATGAAAATTAAATTACACCACTAGATTCACCTCCCTTCTCCCAATCCAACTACCTGCATGATCTGTGGAATTAGATATTCTTGACCTATTTGTGGAGCCGGCCACCGTTGAATTCGGCTAATCGAGTAGAGTTCAGATATGCAATTAACTTTTACTCTACTCCAAAGTTGACCTACAATACCGCTCAAATTCTTGAAAAAGCGTCGCCTTGTTACAACTTACTTTAAAATTGCTCTTGTGGATTCCAATTGACACCATTCGAATCCCCTCTTCACTGCGCATTCGATGCTTTGTGTTTAGTTCGTCAACCTATGACCTAGTTATGGCGCATTCTCTTCTGGAGGGCCCTTAATTGATTTACGACCTCTCCAAAACTGCCATTGGCGCACACTTCGGACACTCCACCAGCCGATTTCAGCGAAATTCGGAATTCTCTATTTCTCTCAAAAGATCTGAATTCAGCTTGCTGTGACTATCATAGTGACACTAAACACTGCTTAGTTTGGTTGATTTTGATCTCACCGCATATTTATTCCAATTGCTCGCAAGGTCTACTTTCAGGACCTCCTTTCTCACTAACCACCCCTCCTTTGCAAGCATTTATCTACGTTGACTTAGCTGAGAAAAGCTCCTTTCACGTCTGGTAAAACAGCCTCAAGAGCTAAAAAGCGGCCGCTTTAATATGTCTTCAAATACGTTGTTTTTCGTCCATTGTGAAGGATTCCTCCATTTCGAATTCGTTGTAGTGTGTAGAAAAAAGCAGTGAAGGTGATCCAACTTTTTTCAGTGGACGGTAATATGGTCGGCATTCCAAAACTAGCAGCAAATAACACTGGCTTCCTTCGGGATGGTAATTTTGCGGCCTTTACTGCTATCTAAATTTCGTATTTTATCTCGTTTTCTTCAGTTTAACCTTCGGGTTGTTCTTGAATGAAAAAATGGTTTGGTTAGCCGTTTTCGCCGCGTCAGCAGCTTTCGGCAATATAATATGGCTCAAATAGGATATGATCGAAATTTTGCCCTTTCTGCACGCAGTCGGTTCTGAGAGTGGGACTTGGACTCGGCCCGAGCCCTGTGCTCGGCGGCCGAGTCGCGGGTGACCTCTGCTCGGTTCGCACCTCGGTGCGATACCCATTGGCGGTGCACTACCCCATTAGAGCAATAAAACCAACACCGATCGCTCTTTTGAGATCTGTTTCATGTTCAGCCGCAGTGTCCAGGATTTTTTAATGATTTAGTTGAACCAAGTCCGAATCAAGAACCTGGTATCGGGTGTACGCGACAGCCGGCACCCCCTCCGACTGCGCTACACGCGTCGTTTCTAAATATAAATTGTAATAAAAGAAGGGACATTTTTGAACAAAACATTTTGAAATGGAAAGACTAAGAGGAACAAAACAAATCTTCGATTTTGAAAATTTCCTATTTGTCTATTTATCGCATGAAGAATTGCGACAGCTTGGGAAACCCACGAGCCGTAGAATACCTGCAGGCTGCTGCCAATTCGGTGAAAAGTTTATTAAGGTGGTATAAAAAGGGTCAGTATTGCAGTGATGTTCGAGTTTGTTTGTAAATCGATTCTTCGGAACCCAAAAACTACCTAAATCGGGCATGAGAAAACTTTCGCACCTAGCACACTCTTTAGAACTTGCATGAAGTGATTACTACTCAATCATCACATGTTTTTCTAATTTCTTACTCATATAGGTTGAATACTGGGTCGACCACGAAGTCGACATCCGGTATGGAAAGGCATGCTAGGGTTTTTTTACTGAGCCTGAACACATTT
>OX377202.1:86721625-86800512 GCA_947396885.1 Heligmosomoides polygyrus polygyrus
GAGTCCAAGTCCCACTCTCAGAACCGACTGCGTGCAGACAAAATTTCGATCATATCCTATTTGAGCCATATTATATTGCCGAAAGCTGCTGACGCGGCGAAAACGGCTAACCAAACCATTTTTTCATTCAAGAACAACCCGAAGGTTAAACTGAAGAAAACGAGATAAAATACGAAATTTAGATAGCAGTAAAGGCCGCAAAATTACCATCCCGAAGGAAGCCAGTGTTATTTGCTGCTAGTTTTGGAATGCCGACCATATTACCGTCCACTGAAAAAAGTTGGATCACCTTCACTGCTTTTTTCTACACACTAAAACGAATTCGAAATGGAGGAATCCTTCACAATGGACGAAAAACAACGTATTTGAAGACATATTAAAGCGGCCGCTTTTTAGCTCTTGAGGCTGTTTTACCAGACGTGAAAGGAGCTTTTCTCAGCTAAGTCAACGTAGATAAATGCTTGCAAAGGAGGGGTGGTTAGTGAGAAAGGAGGTCCTGAAAGTAGACCTTGCGAGCAATTGGAATAAATATGCGGTGAGATCAAAATCAACCAAACTAAGCAGTGTTTAGTGTCACTATGATAGTCACAGCAAGCTGAATTCAGATCTTTTTGAGAGAAATAGAGAATTCCGAATTTCGCTGAAATCGGCTGGTGGAGTGTCCGAAGTGTGCGCCAATGGCATTTTTGGAGAGGTCGTAAATCAATTAAGGGCCCTCCAGAAGAGAATGCGCCATAACTAGGTCATAGGTTGACGAACTAAACACAAAGCATCGAGTGCGCAGTGAAGAGGGGATTCGAATGGTGTCAATTGGAATCCACAAGAGCAATTTTAAAGTAAGTTTTAACAAGGCGACGCTTTTTCAAAGAATTTGAGCGGTATTGTAGGTCAAATTTGGAGTAGAGTAAAAGTTAACTGCATATCTGAACTCTACTCAATTAGCCGAATTCAACGGTGTGGCCGGTTTTCCAAATTTCCTGCTCCCAACGATTCGATAGGACGAACTCCACAACTAGGTCAAGAATATCTAATTCCACAGATCATGCAGGTAGTTGGATTGGGAGAAGGGAGATGAATCTAATGGTGTAATTTAATTTTCATATAACTAAATTTGAACGAAGTTATGGCACTGCGACGGTTTGCGATGGAAAAATCGCAAAGCGTCGATTGTTCACGAATTAGGAGCGGTATTGTAAGACTCATCGCTTCGCGCGATCGATATGGGAGCTTGTCATCAGACTTCGCTCGGGGTGAGCGGTGGTATGACATGGGCCTAAGTGAGATACGCCGCATCATCCACAGCGAGAGCGGTCGAGAGATCTAACCTAAGTGAGATAAGACTCATTATCTACAGCGCGAGCAAGATTTGCTATTGAACGGAAGATGTTGATGTAGCAGAGAAGCGCAGCCCTCTACTGCTTCGGTGCCGCCAACTTCGTGCCATAAGCATGAGAAAACCAGTAAAAGGTAAGAGTAGAAGGAGGACTTCGAGGGTAGAGAACCGACAGCGACCAGGGCCGGATTCATCAACAATTAAACCAGTGGGGATGCGGGGTATAAGGGGTAGAGATAAGATAAGAATCAAGTAGAGATAAGGTGGGAGTCAGAGACGCAGGCTCCATCGTAGGTATCTCTACCCCCTATACCCGTGGGTTAGCCGTTGATGAATCCGGCCCCAGGAGGAGCGACCTGGAGGAGGCATCGGGATGGGAGGGGGTCGATAGGGGGAACAATGAAGCAGGCCAGGAGTAGCACCAAGAAGGGCTTAGGCAATAAGGAGGATGCAGTAAGGAGGATCAGCAAGGGGACCATTACCACTAAAAGACCGGATTTAGAAGATATGACACCGATGTCACGCAATGGGCGTTCGCTCGCCGTCGTCCTGAGTGAGCGTGGGAGGGCTACTTAGTTGGGTTAGAGTAGTAAGGAGGATCCCGAGGGGGGGGGGGGGGAGGGATCTACCTGGAAGAAGGGACCTATAGGTGGGACCAGGACGGGGAAACCACCAAGAAGAGACCATAAGGGGTCAATAGTGGAAACAAAGAAATGAGCCAGGAGTTTGGACTAGGAAGGTGGGGGACTAAAGAGGGGGGGGGAGACCAGTAGAGGCGGACCAGCAATTAGATCCAATAAGAAGAAACGAGTGAGGGGGAACCTGGCATGTCAACGATATCCGGAAACGCTATCTGTTGAGCACGGGAACGGATGTGGAGGAGCAACCTGAGGGACGGAAGTACTGCGCAGCACAAATCAATGATGCTACTGGACGGTCTGGAGAAAATGAAGGTACCGAAGTGGTGATCGGCTTCATACCTATAAAGTACACACCAGTTCCTAGATGTTGGCAAATTCTAAGTTTGACAAAGATTGTTTTCCGTAGGTCAGTGATGCTTCAAAGTCTCGCCAAGCGCGCAAGTGCGAGACACGGCGTTAGGCGTATCGGAACACTTGTACCCAATACTTCATGGAAATGGAGCTCAGCAGGGCGTAAACAGTTTCTGCTTACGGACTATCTTATCATCGTAATTTTTATTTATTTATTCAAGTCGCGAACATAGTTGTTGCATAGAACATGATTGTTGCAAGGCAAACAGAAAAACAAGAACGAAGCGTTATCGCAAATTGGTAAACGTTTCCAAACTCTAACATCCGATAGCTCTATTCCAAGCCTCTGAAAGCATTTTCCTCGCATTGTCGTATCTACTAAAAAGCGAGTTCCGGAGGAGTCCTAGACGTTGGGCAATCTGTTCTAAGTCATAACCTTGCGATTGGTTCATACAGATTGAGCTTTGCTGCCTCGTTTGTTTCCCGTTAAAGGCTTCAAATGTGTCGTTGGTCAGTTTGGTGGTAATTTCTAACACAATGGCAAGATCTGCTAGTTTCGCAGGCTTGTTAGCGAACGCAGACCAACAAGTTCAGACCTCTGCTGCCTGCTAAGAAGCAAACCATGACTCACCGAGGAACATATCATCATTAAATTTCTGGAGAAGATGACCTGTATGCTTTCACGCAGATCAACGTCTTTATTTTTTGTTGGAGTTAAGACTCCGATAATATGATAGACCTTACACAGGTTTTGCAAACACGGGTGTAAGATAAATAAAGTGTAGATTTAGAGCTATTCTAATACGTTCAACGTCATCCTTTATTCTCAACTACTATAGAATTTGCTTCATAGTATTACATACTCTATGAGTTGAACCTGAATGTACCACTGTAAGAAAGGTCTCTTCACAAGTTGTATTAATGCATTTGAAAATTAGACCTTATCTATTAAACATTAGGAGACTATGTCTACATCTCTCGCCTAGCCTTCTCGACGTATTGCGCGTTGGGGGAGGCACTCCACCCTAGGCGTGGATTTCTTCGATGCACAGCTCGCGTTAGGATAGTTTGCTGCGCTTGTTGTTTCAAAATCATGTTGTTCCAAAATAACGTGATGAAGGTTTGACTTCTCCCAAGCGAACGCATTCATCTGCAGCATGGTGGCAATAGCGCCATTTTTGTGCGTATCCTTCTGTCCTTGTTATAGTTTTTTCAGTTCTTTTACGTTCGTCCCAGTTGCGGTTTTTCTCAAGATGTCGAACCATCGCACTGCGATTCTAGATCTTCATTTTCAAGAAAAGCTCCAGTGCGACATCGTTAACCTGCTCTGTCCACTATCTCTACAGAATCTCGTCGATGCTAGGAGCTTGGCCATGAGGATGATCTTCCAGGACAAGGAAGAAATCTTACTGCGCCGCAGATTCGGAAAATCATCGTAAAGCGAAAAATCCAAAGTCCGAGGGTTTCCTGAGAAAAGTCGCTCGTGATGTCGGTATCAGTTTCACATCAGCGCATCAAAAGGTCAGAAAGAAACGCGGATTGAACCCCTTCGATTTCTACAAAGTCTAGCTCTTGGTGGACAAGAATAACCACGAACGGCTCCATTGATGCCGACAGCTCAAGCTGCGTACCGCAGGAGCTGTAGGAGCGGACGAGAGGCTGTTCCCCGTGGAGTAGGGTCACAACCGCCAAAACACTGGGTCTGGAGAGGCTCCAGCCATCTCTATCATTGCCAAGCGTCGTCAATATTCGCAGGCGCTCATAGTTTGGTGTGGAATCTACACCAATCGAAGGACCACCTGGTTTTTGTAGACGAAAAAGTAAAAATAAATCAAGATGCGTACAGAGGGACATCTTTGAGGCTGTGGTACTTTTCTGGTCCCAGCTGCACTTCAGCAATGCGCAGTGGTTCTCCTCGGATCTGGATCCAATGGACTACAGCGCGAGGCCCATTTTGAAAGCCAGGGTCCGAGGGTCCGCGCCGCCCCACCACAACCTGAAAGCCCAGAAATAATCTCTGCGTTGAGAGTGAGAACGACTGTCTCCAGATGACCTGCGGCCCATCGCCAAAAGCTTCAACAAACGTTTTATCCTCTGCATTCACGCCGTGGGTTCGGTCAACACTATGTTCGACCGGCTGAATCCGGTGGAACATGGTGTTGACTAGTGCCTATGTTGTCATGACGTTATCACAGCAGCGCATCCCCCCCCTCCCAAACTTGCCCTACGCCGCCTCTTTTGAAAACAAATCGAGGCTAGAAGTAATTGGGATGAAACACCTGAAGGGGACACAAAACACCAAAGCAAGGTCTAAACTAAACAACATTGAAGCTAGGAATGCGTGATCAACATGTGAAGAAAATTAGGACAGAAAATTAAGAAATTTTTGTTAGGACAAATGTCTTTGCGCTTACTTCTTTGTGCTTTTCATTACGAATCGTCAATAATTTCAGGCAGGTGAGGGTAAAATGATAAGAAGCAAGGAAAACATAAGAGACGTTGTGTTAATAAACCGTATTTGCTGTTCGTGTCAGAATGTCGTTGTCTGAATGTTGTAGTCTTCTTATCGTTAGTGCGAAAAACTCTTTTCAGCTGTTCGACATGAAAAACGGCATGGCTTACATGTTGACTCATTTGGCACATGGAAGCGAACAGCCTACATGAGCATAGCAGAACCGTGCTTGAGGTTGCGCGACAGGAGGTACACCCGCCTCCTGCTGGGGGCTTGGCATCAGGAGGTACAACCGCTGTTGTGCGGACCGGTAACTTTTGTTTTGCGTGTCAAAGGTTTCGTAAGGCAGCCGTTAGACTCTCGATGAAGAATAGGGGTTGGGGGAGGGAAGCAAGGGGAATGAGAGAAGATCGCACGCCCCGCAGCAGCGGGAGGTGCACCTCCTGACCGCTCCCTGCACTTGAGAATCCCACGCGCCTGGTCCCTAACGGTCGACCAATATTAAACTCTCAGCTAGGCAGTTCCTTAGAAAACGCCGGACATTGATACAAAGCCAAGCCACGTTCCATCCGTGGAGAATTCACGTCGCAAGCGGAAATGATTATCAGGGAAACCGTTGATTTGTACTTCCCCTCCATCGCCCGGAGTTGGAACAATGTTCTGTTGTCCTTGCAAACTTGCCTATTTTACATTTTCTCTTAATGGCGAGTCGGCATTTAAACCTGAAACCTTAACGAAAAGCTGACTACTTATACATATTAAGTGTAATGTGTCGTGAGTCACGATTTCGTTTCCTGTAAGGCAGGTGTCTGACCATGAGACTCGACTGAGTCACGAAATCAGAAGGGTTCTCTGACGACTGCGATATTTTGTTAAGTTGGTCAAGGAGAAAATGTGAGTCCACTTCTTCATTTTAAAATTGGTCTGCTTTGCTGCATTGTTATAACACGAACCTTTTCTAGGAAGGTACTTCAAGGTTCCCCTTAGCATTTGTATAAAAGGATTGTTAGCTTTTCGATGTCCGAGAAAGGTTGCGTATGTATGTGCAAGTTCCGAAAAAATTTCTCGAAATGGTTCGAAATCGGTAGGATTTCCTAAAAGTCTGGTATGCGAAATCGCTCTTCTACCGAAGAGGGGGAATGTTCAACTGATTTACGGAGGAAATATTCGTGAAAGGAGAGGATTCTGTGATAATGGAAGACTGAGGGACCCTTTGCGAATCCGAGAACGATATGTTCCGGTAATTCTTGAGCTAAAAGTTTCAAGACTCTCATCTCGAGAATCTGGAATAATTTCCGAAAGAATTCAAGAATTGAGACTCCGTTGCGCTCTATCCAATTACGTTCGAATCCCCGTACAAAGCTTTCCGATGAGCTCGGTTCTTCTATTGTAAATTGTGGGGTAAAGTTTTCCCGTATGTGGGGTGACGTTATCAAGTTTCTTCTCGAGTTGCAAGATGATATCCTGGACAAGTCGAAGAAAATAATCAGCTCTTTGCTAAAAGTAGGAAAATTTCATCTCTCTCTCTATACTTGCCGCAACCTCAGACAATGTGATGAATGTCGTTCAAATGACGAGTGATTCTCTGCTTAGAGGTGGTCAGTATAGGATTAGGGCCGACCATTAGTAGAGAGTGTGATGAGTGAACAGTGCTCTACCGATAAGGAGTTGAACTTGTGAATGGTTAAAGCTAAGTGATGGTTAGTCGGGAACTCGGGCACCTATAAATTTCTCGGGGTAGATGGGTCACATCATTAGCATGCGAGACGATGTGAGAGCCATGTTCCGGGGTTGGAAATGCTCATTAAACTAAGCTGCAACTGCAGATTACATTTTTGGTTGACGTGTAATTATTTTTCGTTTTTCATTCACTCACTCAAGATCCATCATTAAGGTATACGGTATTTTACATTGTACCTGTGTTCGTCGTTGTATATTAAAATGTAGGCGCTAAACTCCTCCTTGTAGGACCCTTTCTAGAAGTGTGCCAAGTAAGGCCTCTGTTACTGGAAGCTTCCGCGGATGGGCGGAAATCTTGTCGGGACCCCGCGCCGGGCCACTCGTCGCGGCCCGCCACGCCCGCCCCCGCCGTGTACCATTGGTCCGCGGACGTTCCGCGGATGCTCCCGCGGGAGTATAACAGAGGCCTTAGGCCTCTGTTATACTCCCGCGGAACGTCCGCGGACCAATGGTGCACGGCGGAGGCGGGCGTGTCGGGCCGCGACGAGTGGCCCGGCGCGAGGTCCCGACGCGTTTTCCGCCCATCCGCGGAAGCTCCCGCGGGAGTATAACAGGGGCCTAAAGCCGCATGCACACTTTGCAGCGGGCAGCGGGCAGTGGGCAGTGGAATGTGGGCGGAGCTGGTATCGCACATTGCGGCACTGTTGAACTGCGCCGCTGCTGCACGCAGCGACAGTGAGGAATGCCTGGGTCATTCCTCGCTGCCACTGTCGCTGGGGCCGCTGCCGGCAGCACTGCGGCAGCGAAGTGTGCACACCCCCTCGCTGTGGGCTCCGCTGCCGCAGTGTGACTCCGCCCCTCAGCGCTATGCTTCAGCGTGGCTGCCGCACTGCCGCAGCGGAGTGTGCACGCGGCTTGAGGAAAATACCTACTCTCAGTCTATGGTGCTGCTCTGTGACGTCCTCTCGAGAAAATAAGGTCAGCTAGTCTGCTCAATCTCACACTTCCACCGCTAAGAGTACTGCAACCTGCACGTGCTTGGAAAACATCAAAGGCAGACCCAGGGTCTTCAACCCTAGCACAGTAGAGTAGAACAACATTCCTGGTTTTACGCCTCTTGATGCCAAATAAACACACAGATTTTTGTGCTACTATTATTATATCTCATTTAGGGTGAGCCGTTTGGTGACGCTGCCGCTAAAGATGCTGTCGCATGCACCCAGGCTGAAGGTTTAAATCTCGCCCGGTCTAACCAACCCACCATCTCTTAGGAGACTTGTACGGAACTTGTCTGAAAATGAGAACACTCGATTTTTCTCTTCGATTCTTCTCCACAAATCTCTGGAGGCCCATCCAGCCTACGATCTGATCTCATTCATTTCCACTCCTGCTGTGAAGTGCTTAAAAGTTGAAATAATAGCACTTCTGCTTTCTATGAGCTCGACATTAGGAGGTAGCCGGTGCCTGGTACTCCACAAACTCGATCGAAGTCCAATGATTTGAATCAAAGAATAACTTCGTCAAATATCAGGCGCAAAAACGGCACCAGCAAGGAGCCGCCGTAAATGGTTTTGCGTGTGGCTACTTTGCTGCTGCAGCGTAAATAGACATGTCATGGATATGTCATAAATATGTCCAAAAAGCAATTTATGGTCAACCAGTGGTGTGACACGGGACTCGTAGTGTTAAATGGAGTTACTCTAGAACAGGTCGGGCGGCACAAGTGCTGAGGCTTTGAAACTGGTAAACATGTCTGTAGTCTTTATTTTCAGAAAGAGAAGCAAACCTTCCACATTTATGCTTCTATGACTACGGTCTTCTCCTTGCATGCAAAGGCCTACGGTTTATCTTAGGTCAAAATTTCTAGTGCAAAGTAATCGTTCTGGCGTCATAATGTCACTGCCTATGCTGGTGATTAGCCACGCAAAGAGTTAGAATACAAACTCTTACAGTCACCTGTTTCAATATTTCTGTGTCACTTAGGGGCCGGATTCATCAACAACTTACAGCAGTTTAACAGCGAAAATTACAGCCGAAATCTCTGATATCAAGCGATATGGTGGGTGATAAACCGCGCTATCTGAACAGGGAAGTATTTCGGGCGTATGTCTGAAATGCGAAAACAAGTACCATTGTGAGTATCTCCACCGTTCAGGTAGTCCCTTCAGGGAGGAAGAGATCCTTTTCTGCAGAGTCGTTGAACCCAAGGAGCTAAGGACCCTCAAAGTTTACTATGAGATCTCATGCACTCGTGCTAAACTACCGTAATCGGCAGAAATTCCAAAACGGATATCATATACGTGAGCAGCGCCCCAGATAACTTCTTTGGGCAAAGTTTGAGCGAATTTTTTCTACCTCTTCTTGACCTCGACCAATGGGCTAGGACTGTACCGTGTTAGATGCTGACAGTGCAATACAGGGCTGGGGGTTCAGGGGCCCCTAGCTCCTTGGGTTCAAGCACTTTGCAAAAATGGAACATCCCTTTCTACTACTTGTAGGGTGGAGATTCTCATAGTGGTATTCGTTTTCGCAGTTCAAGCATACGCCTAAGAGACTTTCCTTTGATTTTTCCGCTGTGAATTCTCTGTTAAAGTTATGTAAGTCGTTGATAAATCCGATCCAAGGCTTGATATAATGGAACGTATTCACCTTTTGCTAACACACCGACAATTCCGTCGTTTTCGAAGGCCTGAAAAAAGTTCGAAGCATAGAAGCTAGCACTCATTTCGACAAATACTTAGGTTCCCAACTCAGCTAGTTTCAACATGTTCTCAAGAGTGCCATGGTGAATCCCACTGAAACAAGGCGAACTCACCGTCGCTCCACTAAAACTGAGTGGAAGCTCAGTTATATGACCACCGTAGAGCAAATGAGACCTACGAAGGGCAAAATAATAATATACTATTAATATTACGATAAGTAGAAATCTTTTGATTTTCTACAATCCATCGATTTCTTTTCTACGAAATACCTAGTGTGTATTAGCAGGTATGACTTACGAACAAAGAGTACTACATGGAGCAATTTTAGCCCTTTGCTTGCAGATATAACCATGTGGCTATGCTTAAATTTGAATACTCCAAAATCTACAGTTTTAGAGATACATCAGTTACTCAAATCATTTAGATACGTGGATGAAATACTTATAGTTTATAACTTTGTTGAAAACATCATTGATAACACTCTTGAATTAGTTTATAAAAAACACACCTGCCTTTAAAAAGACACATTCCAATGAATCCAATGAATACACATGTAATTATTTGAATCTATACTTAAGTACTGTGAATAACCAGAAAAAAAAACTTCTGTAGCAAAACCAATTCTTTTAATCTTAAAGATAAAGGTTGGTAAACATGGTGCATTTCACATTTGGGCCGCCTGCTCACACTTGCTCGCTGGCGAAAAAAGATGCTGACCACGGCGCACTTGTAATTCGGACACAGTGATTCGTACCCTGGCGAATTATATTAGTGCGAAGCATTCCCGACTTCTCATTGTTACTCTATGCTAAATGAGAGACTCTTGTGCTGTTCTATCCTACTACATATATATAAAGGAGTTAGCGGTTGTCCGTCCGTTCTTCTGTCCGTCCTTCCGTATGCTTATCCGTCTGGCCTTTCCTAGAAGTCGAGTAGCAGGCGTCCGTGTTCAGACGAGGTGCCACCCACGCCGTGTCGAGACCATCAGGTCGCGCAAAGAGCGCTCGAGTTCAGAAGACATACCAGCGACGTTGCTCAACAGGCGTCTGGGTTCAGAAGAGGTGTCACCGATGTCATGCAAGCGCTGTCTGGGTCCAGAAGGTGTGTCACCTATGTCGCGCAAGGGATGTCCGGATTCCGAACACGTGTAATGGGAGACCAGCAGGGATGTGTGTAAAATTTGAAATCTCGTAAATCGTAAACCGTAATTACGAAAAAACTGTCGCAAATCGTAAATCGTAAGCCATAAATCGGAAGAGTCACCTGACCAGTAGTGCAGCACAACTAAATTTCCAGAGCGTTTTCTAAAGTATAAAAAAGGATAAAGGACGGCGTTATTCAATCCTTTTCGGGATGCGCCACGCATTCTACTTCTACGAGATACCGTGGAGGTGATCTGAATGCGTATTTGGCCATACAATGACTTGCAGTGCTGCATTGCTCAAGCAAATGTGCTAAAACATTGTTACTAGTAAGGTCTTCAGCTTAACCGGTTCCATGCTGATATCAGCGGCCGGCCCAACCCCGTATCACGGGTGGGGGCTGACAGACCTGGAGGATATCGCAGATGTTACGTGCGGTCGAACAGCGCCGGCGGTGTAAGGCGAACATCGCTGCCCGGAAAGCAGAAGATGCGGGTTCGAGTCCCTCCTGGCGCAAGAGTTTTGATCGCAACAAAACATCCTGTAACAGCATGCAGCCTCTCTACCAGCCGCTCCAGGCTCAATGTGCTAAAATATTGATTCAAAAACTTTACTTTAGCCTATGCATGGTATTTCAACAAAAGGCCTACATCGATTGAATATCCATTGAATTCCTAGCTTACTATCAAATTTGTAGCTTGCGTACATATTAGTCTGGGGTTTAGCAGAAGAAAAAGGCTCAAAATTAAAAAATCACTTCACTAGAGCTGTCAAAACTAAAAACTAAGAATTAAAAAATCATTTCACCGCCGACCAATGTGGCGAAAACAGCAACTGCTCATGTAGTAATCTAACAAACATAAGACATAAATAACTGAGTCGTACGATGGGATTGAGCCTTGCGCTCTGAGTGAATGCACGGCGCAATCCTACCGAAAGATCTACGCTTTTCAATATTTAAAAATAAGTCCTGAAACATTCCCATGACAGACAGATAAAAGCTTTTGGCTATTTCTTGGATATTTTTTGTAGTCCCTATAAAATGGAAAGGTTGACGTATAACTTTCTTGAGGCATCTTCAGTTTGATTCCATAGACAAGGCAATTTTGATTTCGAAGGTGTCTAGCTCGATTTGAAAGTAATTCTATTTGAGCTACGAGTTGAAGTGAACTCGGTTCGTGCTGAAACTGGTTCAGTTTGAGTTTGTAGAAGTCCATTTTGAACGCGGCAAGTGAAAACGGTTGATAATCCTCTGCGTGAAGGTAGATACACATCCATTGTTCAATTAAGAGGTTCTGTTTATTGTTGAGAGATTGCAAAGAAGACGTTTCTTAACTTTAAAAGAGCTGTCAAATTCCGAACCATCGATCTACAACATCAGCCATCGCGGTAAGCCAAACCTACCTAGAGCGTCGGTTTCCCACGCAAGTCTGCCTGTCCTTCTCCGACTCTGAAACCTCAAAAATATGGCGCTGCTATTTGATAACTCTGCACACGCTCGGGCAATACTTCGCCAGTTCTGCAACGGCCATTTGCTCTCCGAGAGTCTATGCTCCCCCCCCCCCTTTAAACGTATTAGATATGGTAGATGCAGTGATCTCAATCACACCACTGAAAAAGGTCAGGTGCCAGAGCCACTTCATCCTTTTCTTGAAATATTCGCTTTGACCACATTTTGAATATCAGTTTGATCCGCCCTATGTAAACCGATAGAAACACCAGTGGCTTATCCTTTCCACATGAATGCAGCAGCTTCTAAGACCTCGCATCCAATCACGAATGATACTCGATCGTGGATTTGCATCAACTCTGTTCGGTAGCGTTAGCATGAATCTCAACTTGTAGACGTCGTTTCCAAACAGAGGCCGGATTCATCAACAATTAACCCGTGGGTATGCCGGTGATAAGGGGTAGAGATAAGATATCAGTCAGGCAGAGATAACGCAAGAGTCAGAGATGCAGGCTTCATTGTGGGTATCTCTACCCCTTATACCCGCGGGTTAGTCGTTGATGAATCCGGCCCCAGGACGTGGATTTGGAATAGTCCTCTCTTTCTCTAAGAGACTGCCTCCAATGTCTTTCTGGGGATTGGAATGGAACCATCTCCGACAGTAAGAGTGACCGGAAACGGAGAAGCGAAGCCTCCTCAAGAGGAGCTTAATTTTTAACATTTAATTGCACTTGTTTTTCCACTTGAATAGGTCCGGTTCCTAGCGGCAGCCTTGTGAATGTTATAGAGATTGAAAAGTTAGTTAAGGGAAGAGATAAGTCGGACTCGAGAAGCCTGTGCACAGGACGGGCCTTCTGCCACAGCAACATATTAGAGCACCAAAAAACAACTCTAAGTCGAAGTTGGAATGGGCTATAAGAGGAGACCATTGGAGTAGGCACATATTTATAATTCGGTACGCTCGGTACGAAATGAACGGGAACCAGTGAAGTGGGAGAGTACTGTGAAAGGGGAGGGGATCGGTAAAGGGGGAACCATTGAAGGTGGGACCAGTAATGAGGGCCAAAGAAGGGGCTGCCAAAAGAGGGGGATTAGTGAAGAGGGGACCAGTGAAGGTGGGACCAGTAGTAGGAAGGGGGATCGGTGGAAGGAACCTGGAAGGGCGGACCAGTACTTTTTCTCGCCATTGTCTAACGTGTATGTGACAGGGACGTCGTGCAACGTGCGTCTAGATCAAGAAGAGGTGCCACAGATCAAACATTGCGAAGCATGCGTTGGATTTTCAGATGACCTTTGAAAGTCAGCGAGGGTGTGCATGTACATGCCTCTCACTCCCACTACTCCACTCTTACGGTGCGCCCTCATTTCTTTCGATGGGCGCAGTGACGACTTTCTTCTACTCACGGTGTTATCGAAGCACATTCTGAGTGGCTGGTTTATCTATTGGGTTGTTCTACAATTAATGTGGTTTTTGACTGATGCTCACTACGCTTTAACACATTTACTTAAGCCAGGAGCGGCTGGTAGAGAGGCTATATGCTGTTACAGGATGTTTTGTTGCGATCAAAACTCTTGCGCCAGGCGGGACTCGAACCCGCATCTTCTGCTTTCCGGGCAGCGATGTTCGCCTTACACCACCGGCGCTGTTTGACCGCGCGTAACATCCGCGATATCCTCGAGGTCTGTCAGCACCCACCCGTGATACGGGATGGGCCGGCCGCTGATATCAGCATGGAACCGGTTAAGCTGAAGACCTTACTAGTAACAATGTTTTAACACATTTACTTAAGCCAGGAGCGGCTGGTAGAGGTCGCGGACGTTACGCACGGTCAAACAGCGCCGGTGATGTAAGGCGAACATCGCTGCCCGGAAAGCAGAAGATGCGGGTTCGAGTCCCGCCTGGCGCAAGAGATTTGATCGCAACAAAACATCCTGTAACAGCAGATGCTCACTACATTTTTCTGCCTGTCTCTGGCTGCAAACATAGGCAAGGGGCTTTTGTGTATTGTCGGGGGGGGGGAGATGTAGGGAGAGTGAGTTCGGGAATCGGAGGATTATTATTGCCGTCGGATATTCAGCAGTATAGAGCTCTCACAAGATTATCACAAACTGTTCCTCACCACGTAGAGAATGTGTACTTCGGAACTTCGGAGAATAAATCGGCGCAAGTGCGATAAAGGGTGGGTAGGCTTCATAGGAGCAGTTTTGAAGATTGTGCCCTACTGTCCCGCTTTTCCGTAAAACCAGTTGTTCACTGTAACGCGAGTAAGAAGGCATAGACGGGGATGTTCTATTCTCGGGGTTTGGGGGCGAAGCCCCCAATCAGACGTTTGGCGGCCGCTAGGCCGCTGAACGTCCTTTGGTTGATAAAGAATGAGTGCGGTAGCACTGTTGGAAGTGGCACAGGCAGTAGCATGTACTCCGAATCAAGGTCCAGGTTTCGCCCAATATAACGAAGCCTTCCAACGCCTTTGCAATCAGCAATACAACCACAGTTCTTAATCACCACCACGGTCCTCCTACCTGGCAGTTCAGTGACGCCGTTTTTCTACACCTGGGGAGGAGCTGTATCAAAGAGTCCGGCGACCTTCTCGACTTATGTCTCCAAACTTCGTGAGACTTTTCTTAGCCAAAAAAACATTCGGAAGCGGATCAATGGCGCAAATCAGTTCGGGGGAGGGGGAGGGGGAGGTCATCTCATACTGAGTAGTTATCCGCCTTGCTAGGAAGGCTCGTGAATGCCAGGGCTGAATTTCATGCCGACCCCCCCCCCCCCCCGAACCGCTTTGCCCCAAGTCGTTACCGGCCAATAAATGCTCGATAAGAAAGAACATGACGGAGCGCCATAACCCACCACAGATCGAATAACGGATAAAGGTTAATCAGCTCATCCCTGATAATTACCCAAACGAAGTCTTGATACGTCCAGTTTGCAGCTGTGCTCGGTAGTGGTCGGTCGAAAGATAAAGGTTGGTTAACATGCTCTACCTGAGATTTCCATCTCTAGGAGTGTGGCAGCCTGTCACCACTTGGTCGCTGTCAAAAAAGGTGGTTGCCTCGGTGCATCTCTAATCCGGACATATGTAGTGTCTTGTGCACTAGCGCATTCTCACCTGTATCACCTGTCGTTCCGTTGATCATCGTCTTGCCCGAGCGAGCGCCAGCAGCGTCTCCATTCGTCCCTGTCGCGTGCCAGAGTGGTCCAATGGAGCGCATTATACTGTTGCAAAAGCATTCCCGAAATAAGATTGTTACTCCAAGCTAAATAAAGGACGCAGCTATCCGATAACGGTGGGTGCAGTACCTTAGGTTTGGATATTTTTAATATACAGCTTGCTGTAAGGTAGAATACTTTGATTTGCTGGCGGAGGCTCACTCCCATACTAGGATTGACTAGCACGATTCTGACAAACACACCCCCGAATGGTTACCGTATGGTTTAGGCGTCAGAAAATCGCGTTCGTGCAATCACACACATTCGCTATCAGTGCTCTCGTGCCGAACACATTGGCCATCGTGCCTAGGAGTTCAGTAGCCGTGCTTGTGTGGAAACTGCTTTCGTCGCTCAGGGGAGTCCGCGGCTGGGTTCTGCGCTCTTCGAGCGGCGAAGCGCATACGGCTGAAACAGCGCCAAAAACGCGCAACGTTGTGTCGCTGTCGAAATTTCTCAGATCTCAGATAGTCAGCTGAAATGCGCATGGGAACCGAACCCCCGACATCCCTCCCATGAAGTAATCCCGCCACCCACTGCACCACAACTCACTTGGCAGCGGTGCCATCGCGGGCGCACAAGACGTCGATCGAACGCGGCAACGTGGACGCCGATGCGCGATCTCTAAGCAGGACGGCGCAGACGGCCGGTATACGGTAACCATTCGGGACTGCATTCATCGGAATCGTTTCTCACTAGAATTGTGCTAGTGTAGTGAGCTCTAGTATGAAAAACGCTACGCTCGAAGAGCGCTGAACCCAGCTGCGCACTTCCCCGATTAAGCAGTTTCAGCGCGCTCTGAGTCATCAAATGGAGACATGTGCACTATACTTGTGTCCTTCCAAAATTTTTTCGAATAAACGAATAATCGAATATATTCGGTTTCACGGAAAACCGAATATTCGAATAATGAATATATTCGAATTTTGGACCTCGTCGAATATTCGAATAATGAATATATTCGAATTTTGGGCCTCGTCGAATATTCGAATAATGAATATTTTCGAATTTTGGGTCTCATCGAATATTCGAATAATGAATATTTTCGAATTTTGGGCTTCACCGAATATTCGAATAATGAATATTCAAATATTCGAATTTATTCGAATATTCATTCGAAATTATTCGATTCGGTCCGAAGTATACGACAGATGTATTTGAATTGAAAGTCAAATTGAGCCCTATGCTAAATGCCTTTTCTAATTTCTTCTGTAAGATCGTGTCTTCAATTTTCAAATACAAACTCTTCTAATCTTAATGAATTCCGACCGTAACGCACAACTGACATAGTGCCACAAAATTTATCAATAGCGAATACTTTGGTTGAAATTGTAAGCATTCTACGGCTTTTAGCCACAAAATTTATCAATAAAGAGTGCGTTGGTTGAAATTACAGATATTCTACGGCTTCTAATGACCCTCGTAAAGCAAATACAGAAATAAACGTAATCTAAAACACGACATGTTATTTAAAGGCATTATGTTAATATGTATCTTCTTCTTCTTCTCATGAGCGTTTAGTCCCGCGCAGTCGCAGGGTCCGCTGTTCTTGTGATTTGTCGCCACCTCATCCTATCAAGGGCGTCATCTGCCGTGGCGCCGACTTCGGCGAGATCTCTCTTGATGAGGACGTGTCCATACCACCTCAGGCGCTGCTCCCTCATCTTCAGCTGGATTGGGGCTGTCGTCGTCACTGCCCTAACATCCTCGTTTCGCACCCTGTCCCGACGGGTCCATCCACATGCCCTCCTCAGCATCCTCATCTCCGCCGCGTGCAGTTGCCGCTCCTGCGCCTTACCCAGGGCCCAGCACTCACTGCCGTAGAAGAGGGCAGGTCTTACAACTGTTCTATAGAGCTTGCCTTTGAGCGTCCTGGAGCATCTACGGTAGCAGAGGATCCCTGTGGACTCCCTCCACTTGAGCCAGGCTGCTTTTATCCGTCCCCTGACCGCCTGGTCCACACTTCCTTCCTCGGATAGGTCACTTCCGAGGTAGCGGAATTCTTCCACCTTCTCGATCGTTTCCCCTTGGCTGTCTAGGATCGATCCAGCGCACTGCTCAGAGCTGATGAACTTCGTCTTCTTCACGTTCAGCCGTAGGCCGTTCTCTGCGAGGGCTCTCTGCCACAGCTGCACCTCCTCCTCCGGCTCCTCCTGGTTGTCGGCTACTAGGACGATGTCGTCCGCGTAGAGGATCGTTCTGAGAGGGCCTTCCTCAAGGTGGTTCACTATAGAGTCAAGCGTCAGCAGGAAGAGGAACGGGCTCAGAGCCGACCCTTGGTGTACCCCCACTGTGATGTCCACTTTCCTTGTCACCCCGTGTGGAGTTCGTGTCGTCGCTTTCGAGCCCTCGTACATGTCCCTTATGACCGTGATCAGACGTTCCGGGACACCCCTCCCTCGAAGGGCATTCCAGATTACGGCCCGAGCTAGCCTGTCGTAGGCCTTCTCCAGGTCCAGGAATGCCAGGTAGCACGGTTTTCGTTTCTCCCGATATTTCTCCATCACCTGACGAGCGATGAAGATGGCGTCTGTGGTGGACCTCTCAGGCATGAAGCCCCACTGCACCTGGGAGATGAGTACCATCTCCCTCAGCCTTGAGTCGACCAGTCCTTCGTAGATCTTCATCGTGTGTGAGATGAGTTTGATCCCTCGGTAGTTGGAGCATTCGGAAGCGTCTCCCTTCTGCTTGAAGATGGGGACTATGGTGCTGTTCCTCCAGTCATCCGGCATCTTACCTTCTTTCGTGACTCTGTTGAGGAACTGCGTCAGCCAGTTGATTCCGAGGTCACCGAACACCTTCCAAGCCTCTACTGGCACACCGTCAGACCCTGCTGCCTTTCCGAGTTTCATCTTCCCTATGGCCTTGCGAACCTCTTCTTGCGTCCAGGGTGGGATGGGTCCTTCCGTTGGTTGTTCTTCCTCTGCCTCCCGACGAGGGAACTCCTCGTTCAGGAGTTCCTTGAAGTACTCCTCCCATCTCCCTCTGACCTCGACCAGCTTCCGAAACACCCTACCGTCAGCACTGTTCACCGTCTTCACTACTCGAATGTCGAGGCTAGCTCTATGACGCGCCTTGGTCAGGCAGATGGCGAACTTCTCTCTCTCTGGCCCGTCTAGTTTCTCGTACAGGGCATCCATTTCCGCGTTCATTGCCTTCGCTACAGCTGTTTTTGCCAGCCTCTTCAGCTTCCTGTAGGCTGTGAGATGTTCGGGTGCCCTCGTCTTCTGCCACAGCTTGTAGGCATCCTTCTTCCTCTTCACTGCAGCCTGCACCTCTTCGTTCCAAAATCATGCCGATTTGTCCCCTCTGGTTCCTCCCTTTGTTTCTCCCAGGGTTTCCTTGGCACATCTCAGGATTGTTTGGGCTATCCTCCTCCAGGTCTCATTCACGGGACCAGTTGGATCTGGAAAGCCTGCTTCGAGCACTGCCCTTCGCAGCTCGTTCCGCTCTGAACCCCACAGTCTCCACCATCGGATCCTGGGTTCCGTCCACACTTTGGGCCTGGTGGGTAGAGGTATGCTAAGGTCGGCTACCAAGGGTCTATGCTGTGATGCCACGTCTTTTCCCGGAATGACCTACACATCCCGGACTGTTTTCAGGGCAGCCCTTCGAACCAGGATGTGGTCGACTTCCGTCCTTCTTCCTCCGCTAGCATAGGTCACCTTCTGGCTCTCCCTCTTCGCGAAGAAGGTGCTACAGACAGCCAGGTTCTCCATCCGGGTTTATCAGGCCGATCCCTTTACCTCCATGAACCCTTTCCACTCCTCTTCTGCCACTACCCACATGCCCGTTCATGTCCCCTGCTATGGAGAGGTAGTCGCCTTCTGGTACGAACCTTATGGCTTCCTCGAGCGAGAGGTAGAAGTCATCTTTGTCGTGCTCGGAGCATCCGGTCTGCGGAGCGTAGACAGACATGATGGTCCAGTAACCCTCCTTCGTGTCCAGCCGCAGTGACATGATGCGGTCGTTTATTCTTTGGACAGCCGCTACTGAATCCTTGAGGGACTCCGCGACAGCTATCCCTGCCCCGTTCCTCTTGGTGTCCTCTCCGTTAGAGTACAGCTTGACCCCTTCTCCGATCTCCCTGACTTTCGCCCCTTTCCATCGCGTTTCCTGCAGACACAGGACTTGTATCCTTCTGCGCTTCATCAGGTCAGCCACTTCCTTAGATCTTTCGGTCAGCATTTCCACATTCAGAGTCCCCAGTCGAACTAGCTTGTTTAGCCAAGGTCGTTCGGCCCTCGGTAGCCCTCGCATACTGACCACAGAACTCGGGCGGGGGTTCTGTGCGCCACTTCCGGGTGACGTCCTAGCCTTTGCGCTGATTCTATTGCGACTTGTGATCATGGTTTTGTGACGAGGTTTCTCCATCAGCCGGCCTGTCAACCTGGGCCTGACGCTGGAACCGTTGCCATTTTTGCAATTTTTGCAGGGCATGGCGTACCGGAGCCGGGAGTCGAACCTGTGACCGTTTGTGCATGAAACTACACAACTAACCACTAGGCTAACTCGGCATTATGTTAATATGTATATGATGTTTTATGTTACAAACCCGGACAAGAAAAAACAACAATTGAGTGAGGAAACACCTCGTCGTTAAACTGAGAAATAAGGTCTCCTACAAGTGAATCACAGAAAAGGACTTTGAGAAGGATGAATGATGCTGTGGCAAATTGGGGTGAGATCGCAGCCAGTCTCTACCCTTCCGATTGAGAAGATGAATGTCAAATAGTCCAGCCATGCGACACTTTTCGAACGGTACGACTGGAAGATGGTCTCCCAGACACATATTACTATTAACCAAAAGATCGCTCCTATGGCACTCAGCGTAACATACTTCCGATTGGCATTGGTGGCCGGTGATTGCGGTCGAAGAAAGCCTCAACCAAAGAACCAGATTGTGTTCCTAAGCCACACCAACGGTAGACCAAACAAACCGACGACGAAGTACTTTCGACAGAGATCGACCTTCGCCGCATCATTCATGTTTCTCAAGTCCATCGGTCGGCCTTCAAGCTTAGGTAATTAAACATGTTTCCAATTTCGAATAATTGCATGGCTACATATGAAATATGTATACCAAACGATAGAGCTCGAGCTGCTGAGCTCAAATATATCCTTGGTTTTTCATATACTTGACTTTAGGCGAGTTATAGCCAGAAGGCGCAAAAATTGACTCCCAGTAGTCTATCTAAGTAGCGTCGAATATATTCTTTAGTTGCTCCTCTTGAACATATCTTCAATTTTAGTTATATGCATAGTGCAATACCAAATCGGTGGAAGCATGCATTCGTTACACCTATCCCCAAAAAATCGCCACATGATAAAGTATCAAACTATCGTCCTATTAGTATTACATCAATCTTTTCAAGAATTTTCGAGAAAATTTTGAAAGTGGCTCTTGTGAAACATATTGAAGCACATGAGGTAATACCAAAAAGTCAATATGGCTTCAGTGTTGGAAGATCAACTGAGACCTTGATGCTATCTACTTTGAATGATTGGACCAAGGCATTGGATGAAAACAATGACGTTGACGTAGTCTTTTTTGACTTCAGCAAGGCTTTCGATAAGGTTCCCTTCAAAGAACTTATTCTCAAACTGCAAATTGTTGGTATTCATCATAGAATTGTTAAGTGGGTGAAGAATTTTATCACAAATAGATCCTTCCAAGTGAAGGTTAATGGAAAATTTTCTCCGTCTTACACAATTACGAGTGGTGTTCCACAGGGAGGTGTACTGTCACCTATTCTCTTCATCATTTACACATCTGATTTACCTGACTTGATTGAACGACATGGCGTTAAGTGCAAAATGTTTGCTGACGATATAAAAATATACAGGAATATTACGTGTGCAGAGGACCATTTTGCCCTTCAATGTGCAGTTTCAGAGGTTGCCGATTGGTCGGACAGGTGGAAATTACCTATCTCAGCACCAAAGACTAGAGTTTTTCATCTCGGCAATTCAAATTCGGCTAGGCGCATTTATAACCTTGGCAGTAGCAAACTACTTAGTGAAGAAAGTCTGCGAGATCTCGGCTTTATCTTGGATAAAAAACTTACTTTTTCAGAACATTGTGAAATGATTGCAAAAAAAAGCTGAAAGAATAACTCATAATATATTTAGAGCTCTATCTACGAATTCAGCAGCTCACTTGCTTCTTGCATACAAATCGTATGTTCGTCCAATATTGGAGTACGGCACCACTGTGTTTAGTCCTCACCGTAAATGCTGCATACAGAGACTTGAATCAGTGCAGAACGGCTACACTAGAAAGCTATGGTTACGTTTAAATGGCTATGACTACACCACCGTTCCATCAGCGCATGATCGTAATATAATATTCAAGCTGGAATCGCTTGCTATCCGTAGGAAGCGAAACGATCTAATTATGATTTTCAAGATGATGACTGGAAAGGTTGCACTTCCACTTACTGATCTTTACACAGTCCATCATTCTACCACTAGGGGTTGTAGATCTAAAATTCATTATCCTGTGGCCAAAAGTTGTGTTCGCGCATCCTTCTTTACTCAAAGGGCCGGCTCTGAATTCTTATTGTTTTCCAAAAATCATGCTTTGCCATCTTCGTTAAACCAATATAAGTGGCTCGTTGACAGTTATCTCAAGACTCGATAGATTGCCCTTTCTTCTATGTTTGCGTTTATTATCACTGTGTTTTACCGCTAATTGTTTCTTTTGTTGCGTGTTGTGATACACGTATAAATAAATAAATAAATAAATATTCGAATATATTCGAATTTTAGGGCACGTCGAATAGTCGAATAACGAATATATTCGAATTTTGGACCTTGTCGAATATTCGAATAACGAATATATTCGAATTTTGGGTCTCAGCGAATATACGAATAATGAATATTTTCGAATTTTTGGCCTCATCGAATATTCGAATAATGAATATATTCGAATTTTGGACCTCACCGAATATTCGAATAATGAATATTCGAATATTCGAATTTATTCGAATATTCATTCGAAATTATTCGATTCGGTCCGAAGTATAAATGTGCACCTCAGTGTTAAGCGCTCGCGCGAGGAAATCCATGCTCTAATCAAAGATTCGCGCTCAAAATCTATTCCGATCTGGTTTTAGTGGCCATAGATCCACTCCTACCATGCCGGTTGATAAAAAATAAAGAGCGCGGTAGCACAATCCGACGACCTCCCCGACTTATGTTTACAAAGTTTATGAAACTTTCTTAGCGAATAAAGTCTTTAGAAGTCGGTTCAAGTGGCAAATTAGAAAAGAGTAGTCAGGAGAGTATAGCCAGGAGGAGTCTGGTCTCCCAGTCCATCTCCTCGATATTTATGTGAGCCGTTTTAACTGCATGGCGAGGGGCGTTTTGCACTGAAGGTCGTCTCGATTGCTTTTCCCGAAACGAAAACGTGAATCGAAGAACGACTTGTTTAAGTATCAGGAAGGCAGATACGACATCACTGAGAAACGGCCTTGAAAGCTTTTAGCCTAGTGACTGCTTTACTGATGTAGCGTAAGTTGGAACTTATTACAGTTAGCCTTGATTGAAGAAGTTGCGCCCAACGTTTTTAAAGTGACACATTTTTTGTCACTTAAAACCGCTTTAGCAGTTTGCATAAGCAATTAGCTGTGTAATATAATGACATCCTTTGGCCATGGATACATAAAAGTTTAGTCAAATATGAAGCCTTTGCAGTACCCGTTCTGAGCTCTGCTATAATGTTCTTCTCAGACCGAACGCCATGGTTCAGCTAATGTATGTGATGCTTCTTCTCTTCGTGTTGGCGGAGAATGCTGCAGCTGCAAAATATACAAAAAACCAGGCTTGTCTATCTTTTTTTAAGAACTGAGATGCGATTAAACTCTGTAGATTTAAAAGTTTGTAATAAAGCGACTCTAATAACTTTTCTTTTCCAGGGTGCTTGCCAGGATACGGCGCCTAAAAAACTTTGTGAAACATATAGACGCAATCGCATCTGTACAAAGCCAAATAATTCAGAGTACAGAGTGAAGATGATGAAGAAATGTAGGAAAACATGTGGCGCCTGTTAGACCCACTTCGCTGTTGCTCTAGGGAAATAAAATAATACTTCCACTCTGTGTTTGCTTTACACTTATTTTGAAGACGATTGTAACACATTTCACCAGACTTCATTGTCTTGATTGATTTGATTGAAAGATGGAATGAGTGGTTTCAGGATAGTGTAAAAATAACAGCCGTTTTAAATCATCTGCATTGAAATAATATAACCCGCTCAGCAGCGTACTACGCTGGAGTTCCGGAACGACGAAGTCATCGAACGCTTTTTTGTCATCGTCTTCGTTTCGGAAGCATTTCTCGCGCTGCAAAATGTCGAGATGATAGTCACTTGAGGCCGAGAAGAGTGGAGGGTAGTTGAGAAATTCATATCAGAACTAAATCAGCTTTTTGCTGTCATCAATGAGTCGCTTGGCACGGCTCAACCATGGATAGAATTGCACATTTTCTGTTGATCGATTTCGTGTAAATTCGATGCAATTTTCGATTTTCTTGCCGTGCTTCTCACAGTACCTCTCCATTGTGATGGTTTAGCCCGATATCAGCAAGGTCTAGTTAATCAAACCGGCTGCTGAACATCATGCTGAAACCATGACCTTTCCTTGGTGACCATAATGCTTCGGAGATTCGTCGTAATCTACCAATTGACCTGAACGTTATCGATTTCCGTAGGAAATCCATTCTTCGTTAACTACACGATACATTTCTAAAACGGACCGATTCTTGCGCAGAAGGAGGGACACACTTCGAGACGACGAGATTACCGATGGTTGGTCAACCCGTGCGATACCCATTTATCGAGTTTACTACTTTTTTACTTCTTTCTTTTTTCAAATGCCTTTTAAGCTTTAAAATACCGGTGAACGCTCATATCACAATAAAACCTTGACTTCAGCTGCCGGCAAGTCAAAGCAACGAGAAAGAGGATTGAACAGAAGATTTCTAACTTTGCTACTGAGGGTGCGTGCTAGCACAGTCGGAGGAGGCGCCGGCTGCACCCGATCACAGGCCTGTGGTTCGAAATCTGCAATTCTTTGGAGGCAGCAACTAGTGCGTGCAGAAGCGCTGGTTTCTCGCAACATACCTCGGCGCTGTTATATACATACCAGTTGTTCGTCGGCCTAGCGGCCGCCTACGACTGGTTGGGACTCACCCCAAACCCCGAGAATAGGACGCCATGGCCGCTTGAACGACATCCTCAAAAATCGATAATATCGATCGATATCGATTAATCCGACTTCAGATTCGTGTTCAGCGATTTCGACTATCCCAGGGTTGAAGTTTCGTGCCGCTTGAACTACATCCACAAAAAATCGATAATATCGATTGATATCGATAGGTGGACTTCAGATTCGTGTTCAGCGATCTCGATTACCCTCAGAGCTGAAGTTTCGTGCCGCTTGAACGACATCCTCAAAAAATCGATAATATCGATCGACATCGATTGCCTCCAAAACCCCTCCTGTCGATGATCATCTAAATGCCCAGGCATGGCTGCCGACGTGTTCGGCACGTCTACGGCTTGCCATGCACGGCCGCCGACGTGTTCGGCACGTCTGCGGCTCGCCATGCACGGTTGCCGACGTGTTCGGCTGCCGCGCCCCAACTCAAGTGTGACGGACGGACAGTGTGACACACGCACACACTCACACACACACGCTTGCTGCTTTATATATAGTAGGATACCAGCGTCAGTGTACGTGTAGGCTACGCCAGGCTTCGGCTTCGGGTATGGCGGACTATGCTAGGAACGTAGCCAAACCCAGCTGGGGACGATTGCTCCCCCAGCATCGGTGGCCGGCTTCGCCGGCAACCAACGCTAGGTAAGGAGGCATCCCTAGCATCTCCCTCCATCCTGTCAAAACAGCACCGCAAATGTTGGGAACCTTTTCTTGCAAGGGCCGAACTCCACTGCCAACGAAATTTCGGTCTTTCAAGCGTATGGCATCTAAAGCTATTTTATCATATTAATAGCATTCAGAATTGTTACTGTATAACAGAGCGTACTTAAAATGTATGTGTCGCTAATTGACGTTATCTCAGGTCTGTCTTATAGAGCGTAATAATTTGGTTGATTTTTTGATTATTGGGGGGGGGGGGGAGAAATCCCCGAATAAATCAGCGTTCTTCCCATTTTATTTTTATTGGTTGTCAGTTTCGGAGGTGTCTTCTTTATGCGTAGTGGATGAAGAGATGGTGGCGAGGTCTGCACTCTGACACAGAGAGCTTGGCCTGACCCCAGGCCGGCTACGTCGGCAGATTCATCCGCACATAGCCCTTCCTGGTCGTTGCCGACCGACTGAGAGAGGAACCTCTCACCGGGCTTTCCGTCTAAGCGCTCATGGCTCACCTTCAGAGGTATAATCGCTACTATCTGAAAGTGGAATGTACTGACTTCGCACCGCACCACTACACGACAGCTTCAACAATACTCCTGGCTTTGACCAGTTTACGAATACAGCACACCGCAGTGTATGTAAAAGCTTTATCAATAACTACACTTCTACGACACGAAGAGTTCAAACACATACGATAGCTGCTTCTCGGAATGGAGTGGAATCCTAGAGCCGCGGTTTCGGCTGAGACAGGCGCGCCCTTGAGCTGTGAACTCGGTTAGCTGCGATGCTAACGAAAGGATGCGTAGGTTTACCCTTTAGACGCAAGGTTGGCGAAAAGCTAGATGCCTCTCCTGGTACTCAGAATCCTATCCGGAACTAGGCTATGTGGTACTTGGGATCTCTGTCGATTTGGAGATTCCAGTTGCTTTGGATGCCGATTGCTCGGCTGAAGACAGAACTACGACTAGGGAGTGCTTAACACCCGACCGGAGAATGCACAATTATCATACTGAATTCTTATGCCGGCCGGCTATATGGAATGAGCGCCCCCAAGCCCTGCCCCTAGCCGCGGTTGGCAGGCTCTCACGCCCCGCCGACACCGCTCACAATCGGATGATGCCAGCCGTAATCGTTGCCGGGCCATCTGTGCAATTGATATTATTAGGAGCATAAGGAACGATCTGAAGCAACATTAACAAACGTAGTAAGACAACAAAAAAACACACTCCACACCGCAATGAGGCACCCCTTTGCGTAACACATGTCCCTTCAATGAGAAGTGCTCAAGCGTTGATGTAAGTGAACTGCAAGCTATGTACTGCTGATGTCAGATGTTGAACTCATGATCAGTCTTTATAAAACAATACTATAACAGTAACATCACATTGGTGGCATGTGCTATATAGCGACGCAAGATACTCTAAGCAACCACATCTCCCAAGACGACAGGATTTTTAAAGGATCGCGGACTAAGATTTATTCGTTTTCTTCACTTGATCCAATGCGTTTGTATGGGCAAATGAGTCCCTCAGGAAGGGTAGCCAAGATCGATCAGCCATCGACCAAGCACCAAAACGGAGCTGTGTTTTGCCTTCTCTTCAGTGGAAATTACACTAATGAATTCCTCTGACCTGCAATCGGGTGCTTACGGAAATACACGTTCGCCCGACTGCGCTGCCACACATCATCGATAGCAATATTAAAAAGAGTCAGCTTCAGACATACAAGGACTAAAAAGAAGAAATAGTTAATCCTTTCTATGTTTTAATTAGTCTCCAGCAGTTTGTAATGTGTAGGTAAGGTGAGCTTTGCTGCGATTGGAGAACTCACCATTATTTTGGAGCGTCACCTTCGGAACTGTGTACTTGCCGTGTCTCTCTGTATAGAGATAATGTTTGCTACGCTTACTCATTGGCTCGCCCCTCTAATATTCATTAACTCTAAACACCTACAAAACCGGCCAGTTTTGTAATAGAAACATTAAACCCGGCATCGATCAACAGAACAGGTGTAGTCCTACTCCATGACAACTTCCGACCGCCCGTTTCATTGGTGACAATAGAAAAGCTTATTATCCATACCACCTTTCATACTCGTTAAGGCTTTCTTCTTCAGGCGATCCTTTCCTTTTAAGCATCCAGACACATTGCTACGCGAAAAATGCTTTCAAAGCGAAGACTATGCAGAAAAGCAATTCGTTGCTCCAGAACTCCAGCATCTTAGGTGACTGAAATACCTAAACTGGATTTTCATTAGTGTGTGGATTTTTCCGTACTTATTCCGATTAAAACCTTTTGTTTGGAACAAATTACAGTATTTCAAAGTAGATCCGTCAAAACAGTCATTACATATTTTTTCAACACCCTAAAACCACTCGTTTCGTCCTTCAATCAAACCAACAAAGTTAAGTGGAATCTGTTAGAGACGTCATAAAAATAAGTGTGAGACAAGCACTGAGTTCCCCATTGATGAATGCATATGAAACCATCAGCACCTTTGTAACTTGCAGACAGAGCGCGTGAAAATATTGCTTTATTGCTTCAGAACAACAGTGAACGACGGTGGATTTAACAGAAGCCACATGTTTTATTACAGTTCTTCATCATCTCCCTTTGGCGAAGTGCAGTTGTGCAATCTCCATTCATTTTGTAGGCAAAGCAAATTTCTTCGTGATACACATCAAAGCAAGGCTGGAACGGAGAATATGTAAGAATTATTGCATTACAAACATTTTTAGAACGTTTCATCGTATCATAGCTTTTATTCCTTTTTTCAAGTCGTAAGAAAGGGTATACGAACCTTCCCTGGGCTACGGCTACGTGGAGCTGCAGGATACCAAGCTGCAGTATCCGGTGCCGACACGAAGAGAAGAAGTATCGCATACACTAGAAGAACCATGACTCTCGGTCAGAGAAGAACAGCACAGCAGAGCTTAGAGCGGGTCCTGTGATGGCATCGCATTTGACGCTTCTTTTATATCCATGACCAAATGAAGCCATTATGTTACGCAACTAGTTGCTTATGCAATTCGCTCAAGTGGCTTTGAGTGGCAGCAACTGCGCCGCTTATGAAACGTTATATGCAACTTTGCAAATGCAACTTTATTCACTCAAGATCAACTAGCAATAGCAATATAGCTAGCTAAGCACAGCAGCAAGGTAGTCATACGCTAAAAGCTTTTGCGGCAACTTCTCATTGATGCTGCATTCGCTGTCGTATTATATGAAGAACTCGTTGCTCTTCGAATCATAGTTATACTTCAACCACGTATGTGGAATGGCGAGCTACGGCTGGTTCTTCTTCTGTCAAGCTCATAGGCAGAGGAAACTCTCATTTCCGTCCACGCCCAAGAGGACAAACGTTTCCGACGGATCCTGTACGTGAATCCATGTCTCAAATCCAACACGACCAATTACCAGATTTCAGAAGTAGACAAACGGAGCCCAATTGCTAAAGGAACTTTTAAGGGTTTCACTGCAGTAGTGAAAATTGTTGAGATCAGAATCCAAGCAGAATGAACGTAAAGAACTGAGAAGGAGTCGAAAGAAAAGGTCAGTGTTTTATCCTACCTAAACAAGTCTTGCACCACTTTACAACCATAGAAGGAACCTAAACCAATTCGGAGTTTTGCTAGTGCTTGTATCACATCCGACTGCGCTACCACGCTTCCTATTCCTATCTAAGGAAACTGTCTAAGGCGTATGTCTGAATGGTGAAAATAAATACCATCACGACACACGAGACCACGCCCTTGAAATAGTAGGAAGGTATGTTTCATTTTTGCAAAGTTCTTGGACCCCAGGGCTCCTGATGGTCCAGTATTGAAATGAGCTGTCAGCACGCACATAACACGTTTGTGCCCGCCTTTGTGGAGATAGGGGAGGTGGTGAAAGACGTCGGTGCAAGCAGCTCGGTGGCTCAGTGTCTTAGTGCGGTGAATCAAAGGCACAGCGTAGGTATTCGATCCACGTGCTTTGCCGAATTTTCGCATTTTAAATGTTCGTGCCTTGCTTGGCATCTATCACCTTCAATGCTTTTCCTGTGCATATATTCCACTAGGTTGCCAAGTGTATGTTCAAAAAGAGCTTTCATCAGTTTCCTTCCCTGTATACGAGACTTTCTGTTTGCCACGAATTTTTGATGAGACCTTTGACTACGTGAAGAATGAACCTTCATAACTATGCATAAGCAGAGCAATTAGGCCTATGTCATACCATCGCTCACCCCGAGAGATGCCTAATGATAGGCTCCCATATCGACTTATCGCTTCACGTGATCTATATTTATTTTATTTATTTATTTACTACACAAAATGGGTGCCATAAATAATAAACAAAACAAGTACTGTAGATTACGTCAGACCACATACATGGCATATGTTCAATTTGAGTGTTTTTCAATCCATTGGTGAATGTGGGAACTCCAGTTTGAAATTGGATAAATTGAGATCGTTGTGAGTTTATTGCCTGGTTCATTGTTAATGGAAAAGAGGTTTGTCCAAGAGTAGTCCGCATTGTTTCTTACAATGGAAGAAAAAAATAACCTGCAAAGGCTGTTGAAAACAATAAAAAGAACATGAAGCGTAGATGAAATTCTCTTCGCGGGGACGTCTTCCATGCGAATTACGAGATGCACAAAGTCTACGACCTTCTACGTACACGACCCCAAGGCGGGCCCTGTATCTCAAAGGCCTCTTTAAACTGGTACGCACCTCAGGCGGTAGCATAGAAGGAAGTTGCGCATATTCAAACGCACGAACGAAAGACGTCGGTACGGAGAACAAGATTAGTTTAAGTTGAACAAAAGCAAGAAAAAGAAAATGTATAAAGAATATTAAATGCAACCCGGGACTACTCTTGCTGACGCGGCCTTTACATAGATACATACATGTATATCACCCATAAGATAATGAACTCGCCAACGATCTGAGAGTTATTATGTTGGTTAGAAAAACACTCATTGTAATTAACAATCATGATTGAGAACTGTATTCTTAAAAATCTACTGCTTCATTGGACTGCTGGTATCCTCCTGAAGACTAGACTGCAAGATGAAGAGCGGGGCCGGATATGGATCTATATGGGAGTTTATCATTAGGCTTCGCTGGAAGTGAGCGATTGAGAGGAGAGCAGTCAACAAGTCGAGCATGGGTGGCCATTCAATCTCACCTAGCATGTGTCTCGGATGTACAAAGAAGGACAGCCGATCGGTGCGCATGTCCAGTTGAACCGTACTGCCCGTCGAAGGTGTACAACTAGACTCACTGTTAATGACGGGCAGGTAGCTACTGCAGTCCCAGCATGTCAGCGAGTATAAGTCTGCGTCATAATCTAGCATATCGCTAGACGGCGGAACGTTGGTCGTGGAACTCGTCTGGCGAGCCGACCAATTAAAAATCATAAATAAAGAGATTCTTTTATTGAAGTTAGGTATGCAGAGATACCTTTCAGAAAGCTGATCACGATGGTTAGAGGTGATGTGAGTGCACGCTTTCCTGGCTATGGGATTGTCATGGGTAAATCTGAGTCGGCACTATTGAACATTCACAACCCTAGCCCCTCAATCGAGGTCGAAAAGGGGTAGAAAATATTTTCACTCAAAGCTTGTCTAAGGGGTTTTTGGGGCGCCGATCACGAATATGATATTCTTTTTTTTTATTTTTGGACGAGTGCGGTAGTTTAGAACGTGTGAATGCGATCGCATACTAAACTTTCAGGGCCCATTGCCCTTTGCGTTCAAGGTCTTCGCAAAAATGGAGCCTACTTTTCTACTACTTGAAATGCGGAGACCCTTATAGTGATATTCATTTTCGCCGCTTAGACATACGTGTGTGTGCACGCGATCCCATAGTAAACTTATAGGGTCTCTAATTCCTTAGGTTCAAGGGCTTTGCAAAAATGGCGCCGCCATGACAAGGGAGGGCGGTGCGGCGCCGTGAGGGTTACTGTACGTAATACTGCGTACTTTTGCTGCCAGTTGCGACCTCTAAGAATGTTAGAGATGTAGTAAGCAAAACGCTTTTTGTTTTGTGAAGAAGCGTTTTCTAAACCAACCAGGGAAGTCTCTCAGGCGTATGTCTGAACTGCGAAAACGAATACCACTGTGAGAATCTCCACCTTTCAAGTAGTCGGAAGGAATGTTCCATTTTTGCAAAGTCCTTAAACATAAGGGGCTAGGGAGGCTCAAACTTTACTATGGGATCGCTTCTACACGTGCAAAACTACTGTAATCGAACGATAATTTCAAAAGTGGATATCATTTTTGTGATCAGCGCCCTAGATAACCCCTTGGGCAAAGTTTGGGTGGAAATTTTCCCTACCCCTTCTCAACCATCGTGATCAAGTTTTTGAAAGATATCTCTGCAGCCCCATCTTCAATAA
Organism: Heligmosomoides polygyrus polygyrus; assembly: GCA_947396885.1. Taxonomy (NCBI): domain Eukaryota; kingdom Metazoa; phylum Nematoda; class Chromadorea; order Rhabditida; family Heligmosomidae; genus Heligmosomoides; species Heligmosomoides polygyrus. The sequence goes on from OX377202.1 coordinate 86,752,846, forward strand.
AAATCTCTCTATATGTGACGTTTTCAATCGGTCGGCTCACAAGAGCAGTTTCAAGACCAAAGTGCCGCCGTCTAGCGATACGCTAGAATGTGATGGTGACCTATAATATATTCGCTGACCTGCTGGGACTGCAGTAGCTATCATCCCGTCATCATTATTGTGTCTAGTTCACTAGTGTACCTTCGACGGACAGTAGGGTACAACTGGACTTGCACAATGATCGGCTGCCCCCCCCCCCCTTTGATCATGTGGGACACATGCTATATGACATGAGATTTACTGGGCAGCCATTCTTGGCTCGTGGACTGGTGCCATCATATGCTCTTCTAATTGCTTTATTTATGCCCAGTTGGGAAGGTTCATTCCCCCATGTAGCCAAGGGTACTACCAAAAATCAGCAGAGTATACAAAGTGTCGCATATAGAGAGAGCAGCTGATGAAAATCTCTCGCTGAACACGTACTTTCAGCTTATAGTGGAATATATACAATGAGAAAGTTAGGAAGGTAAATGATACCAAAAAAGGAATGAACACTAAAAATGCAAAATTGTTTCGAGGTCAAGGAACCGAACATCCGACTCTGCGCCTACGATGCGCCGGCACTACCACAGAGCTAAACCCGGAGGATAGAAGACCTCGAACGCCTTCTTGTCCTCTTAGGCCTTCTCTCATTCATTACAGTAAAAAAAACTGTTTTGCTACATAGAATGGTATAACAGAATATACGGTAGGACAAAATCTTCAAAACTGCTCCTATTGTGCCTCACCCTCTATTGCACGTCCGCGATTCATTCTCTGAAATAGTCGTTGTATTTATTAACTATGGTCTCCTTTTAATGGTTCTGTTACTGGACCCTTTTTTGAACCCTCTTAACCGGTGTTCCCTTTATTGGCTCCCTTACTGATCCCCCTAGACTGGTCCTTCACTGGTACCCCATTTATTGGTCCCCCTCAATGGACCCCATCCCCTTCACCGTTCTCCTATACTGGTCCCACCTTCACCGGTTCTCCTTTATAGGTGAACCCTTTACAGGTCCCCTCCCACCTTCACCAGACCCCTGCCCCTCCTTCGCCGGTCCCACCCTCACTGGTCCCCCTTTTACTGGTCCCTCTTCCGTGGTTCCCCCTTTATTGTCACCTTTTTCCGGTTCACCCTTCACTGCCCCCCCCCCCCCCCCCCGCCTCCTTCGGTCCCTACTACTGCTCTCACTTTCACTGGACCTCGATTCACTGGTCATCCTATTCTTCACTGATCCCTCCTTTACTGAACTCCCCCTCCCCTCTTCACCGGTCCCCATTACTGATCCCACCTTCACTGGTACCTCCTTTACTGTCTCCTCCCTCTTTACTGGTCTCCCTTTATTGGTTATCCCTCTCCCGTCCTTCCTTACTGGACCACCATCCTTCACCGCTCTCCTATTACTGGCCCCATCTTGACTGGGAACACGTCGCCTGAATCCGGAAAGGCCTTTTGCGACATTAGTGACACCTCTTCTGAAGCCAGGCACCTGATGAACGACGTCGGTGATATGTCTTCTCAAGCTGGACGTTGTTTGCGCAACATCGTTGAAACGTGGTGTAAATTCGAAACCCCTGGCACGATGGCACGACATCGGTGACACATCTTCTTAATCCGGATAAGCCTTTCGCGACAATGGTGACACCTCTTCTCAATCAGGGCACCTGATTAAGGACGTTATTGACATGTCTTATCAAGCCGGTCCTTTGCGTGACATCAGTTACACGTCTTCTTAATCCAGACTTCCATTACGCAACATCAGTGACACGTCGCCTGAATCCGAATACCTTATCGGTGGCACCTCTTCTCAAGCCGGATTGCGCGAAATTGATGACATGTCTTCTGAACCCAGAAGCCTGTTGAACGACGTCGATGACACATGTTCGGAATTCGAACGCCCTTTGTGTGGCATTAGCAACACGTTCTCTGACCCCTCTCAACACGACGTAGGTGACACCACAGAATTACACCCCCCCCCCATCCCCCACTTCCTCCCAACACACTACTCCAGCACTTCTATGCACACAAAAAACACAGACAAACGACCGTTCTCGCTTATATATACTAAGATGTTGCCAAATAGATGAACCATAACCGACACCCATCTATCACGCCCCCCGGCGGGTCTCACCCGCAGCTCCTGGCACTGCGGGTGAGAGCCGCCGTGAACTTTGGCAGCCCTCGTGGACCTTTGCGACCAGCGGCTCCACGAGAACTCGTCCGCGCTGCGCTTCCACCACAGTGGCAGCGTGGGATCCCACTGCGGCGGGAGCAATATGGACGAGTTCTCCGGATGCTGCCGCGAGACTCTGTAGAGGACCCTAGTGGTTTTCATTATTGCCCTTCAGACATACGCCTGAGACAGTTCCTTGGTAAGCATGATAGTTTAAGAGTCTCTTATTCCGCAGTGAGCAACTACATGAGGTGAATGCTTCTGCAGCACATATTGAGCTATGGTAGGAGGCCCTAGGCCCGGCTCAGTGGTGTACGAGACCTATATCTTTTTCACCAGCAACCAAGTGGGAACAGGCTGGCGCATTCCTTTCGGTGGATATGTAAGATTGAGTAGGCTATCTAACTTTATTGCTCTCCTTGCGACCACCGAACAGAACCCTAGACTGAACGCAGATCTCGCAGATGCAGTATCCAGTTGTGTCGTGCATGTTGTCCCACTCGATGTCTTTGGGTGGATCTTTATTTAGCGGCCTGGCGTTTCGTCTTCCCGTCGTCTTCAGAGAAGCATAGAATCCGATCGGGATTATGCTCGCCCACGCTATGCTACCGTGTACAGTACCGCCGCTAAACATTCAACCAAACGACGTTTGCGACGCAAAAACGCGTTTTTTGCGTCGCATCATGATAACTTTGTTCAAAATAAAAGCTTTCTCACCAAAATTTACAAGGGCTGCTAGCATCACCGTACCTACCAATGGGCATGCAACTGCCATTAAAAAGTGGATGGAAGCCTGAAAACCAGTGCCGCAATTAAGGAGGGTCCTAATTACTGTGACCCGACCTAACACCGTCGCCGAGTCTCGCTTAATTATGTCCCCAGGCGCAAATAGTACTGCCCAGTTGAATTTTAAAATTCTTAAACCTAATTAAATTTTATTTTTCTGCTGTTTATGAACTTCTCCTGGCTGCGACAATTCATTTGGTACCAAATTTGGCAGGAAGATATTCACTGATTCTGCAGCTGCTTCAACCGATTTCATTTATTTCAACAGAAGGCTCAGTCTAAGCTTGTTATTGTAGCTTGCAATCTACTCACCTTTAAGGAGGGAAAATGACATATAAATTTTGCGTTTGGAGTTCACTTTGGGCATTTGTGTGTTGGTTGAAATTCGTCAAAACTTCAGGTGAACCTTGGTAAGAAGCTCTCCTTGTCGCCGATTTTGGCTGCGAATATCTACGTCCTAAGCAAATGAGTTAGTCCAAAAATATGTTGGCTAATCGTACGCAATGTAGAGACTCCAAGTATCAAATGTCGAGAAGCCAGGTGATCAGATGGCCGAATTTGAGCTGGTTAAAGTGAAGACTTCTTTCAAAAGTGCGACTGAGCTTCTACAGTGTTTCATGCTCAGTTTTTGCAGAATGAATGCTGAGAAGCCTAGCATTCATATCAAGTATTTTTTTTGCTCAAAATTTTCAACCAGTCCAGACGCCAATATTTTGACGCACCAGATCGAGCGTCGATGTAGAGGTCTTCTTCGACCGTAATTGCACTGACCTGACATGCCCTACAGAGATATTGCACTCGGCTGCATGACCAACGAATCCCTCACTTCTCTTTCTCGTAATCACGGGCCTTTTCGACCTTATGCAGCTCAACAATATCGATCCATGCTGCCAAATCTTGAGGACCTTTTGGGTTTTCCGGATTGTGTAGATCACACAGATCCTATAATTCTCAAAATTGTGTGCCTAGCCGCAAGCCGTAAAATATGCATTTATCATTTTCACGTCGAGTTGGACACTTTTCGAATTAAACTGGAATTAAACATTTTCCAAATTGAAACGAGCTTCTTACAGATTAAAATACGAACACTTCAAGAAGAGTAGAATAATTTTTTGTTTAAGACAAATTTGATACAACTTTCTTGAATTTTTTTTAAACTTCAGCTGCCCAAACGAGTGTAATAATTTTACACAAGTTTTGTTCCTTTTGAAAAATAATAAACTAACTTTTGTCTTAAAGCGCAACAAGGTAGCATTCATTTAATGCATTAAAGACCAGATTACGCCCTGCACTTGAAAAGCTTGCTGCGAATTTTATTTGATTGATAGTGTGAACGCTGCTTACACGAAGTATCGAGGTGAGAATATGTGTTTTTTACAGTTTTCTTTGTTATGTTGTTTACAGGCGTAAAACTCTATGCAAACAGCGATTTTGCTATCAATCGAATAAAAACCGCGAAGTCTTGGACAATTGCATGGCGAAATCCCTTTTTGTCGCCAAAAACTGCCGCTGTTTTGCTATTTAGAACGGAATATAAACCATTATTTCTTACAAAAAATGAGAATTTTATAAAGAATTTTATAAAACTTCAAACGAAGCGTTCAGTTTTTGAATAAGTGAATTAAAGCATGAAAGAAATCGTACTGAAATTTTCAACCAACAAATTCATGTTATTAGGTTGTCCGGGAAGCTCTTAGCGTTTTGCGTTGCTATCTTTCTTTCGTCTATTATTGAGTAAAAATTCGACTTGTATTGCGCATTAACGTTACTTTCTGCACAGAATTTTTCGTTCTATCTGGCTAAAAAACTATGTTTCAACATTGTTTTATATTTCTGTTCTTGAAGGGCCTATTGGAGTATGTCGAAAGAGCAATTCCGAGCGATATGTTATTTCAACTTCAAATTGGGACAATACGCAGCCGGGACAGCTCGACATATCGATCAAGTGTGGGGCATGATAGTGTTGGAGAAGGCACTGTGCGCCAGTGCTTCAGTAAAATCCGGACTGGAGATTTCAGCCTCGAAGATGATCCCGTGGCGGTCGATCTAGAGCAATCCTGGACGACGAGTTGAAGGAATGCGTGGAAGCGAACCATTCTAAACAGTTCGTGAAATCGCAGAAGGGCTAGATGTCAGTAGAACTGCAGTTGCGGATGCTTTGAAACGTCTTGGGAAGGTAAAAAAACTCAAAACGTGGGTGATCCAAGAGTTGAGTGAGCGGCAAAAATTGTCACGTTTCGAGATTTGTTCTTCTCACCTTTTACGCAACAAAACGGACCCCTTTTTGGATCGAATATCACTTGGGATGAAAAGTGGATTCTGTATGATAACAGTAAACATTCCGGGTAGTGGTTGCACGCTGAAGAACCCGCTAGGCATTTTCCGAAGGCGGACCTCCACCAAAGAAGGTAATGGTCACTGTGTGGTGGTCAGCGATACATACATACGCAGTGATACATTACAACTTTTCGGCGCTAGGCCAAACGATCACAGCAAAGTCTATTGTAAGGAAATCGACGAAATCACCGAAAATCGGGTCAACTTCCGCTAGCGTTGGTCAGCAGGAGACCCGATTCTTTTGCACGATAGCGCCTGCCAATCGTTTCGCAAATCACCAAAATCACCACACGAACATAAACGAACTAAGTGTTGAAGTTCTGCCTCACCCGTCATTATCTCAAGGCCTTTCATCAACCGACTGCCATTTTTTCAAACACTATCAGAACTTTCTCGCTGGTAAAACCTTCACCAATCAACACCAGGCCAAAAGGCTTTCGTGGATTTTGCCGAATTTCGAGCACCTAATTTTCTCGCTGATGGAATAATGTCGACAGGTGGCCCGTTGGCAAAGTGTGCTGATTTGAACGGTGTTTGTTTCCACTAAATCCGATAAGTTTTGAGAAGGTTATCGTAGTTCAAAGTGAAGCACTCAAAACGATGAGAACCTTCCGGACAACCTAATATGATGTACGCAATCCGGAAAACCCAAAAGGTCCTCAAGATTTGGCAGCATGGATCGATATTGGTGAGCTGCATAAGGTCGAACAGGCCTGTAATTACGAGAAAGAGAAGTGAGGGATTCGTTGGTCATGCAGCCGAGTGCAATATCTCTGTAGGGCATGTCAGGTCAGTGCAATTACGGTCGAAGAAGACCTCTACATCGACGCTCGATCTGGTGCGTCAAAATATTGGCGTCTGGACTGGTTGAAAATTTTGAGCAAAAAAATACTTGATATGAATGCTGGGCTTCCCAGCATTCATTCTGCAAAAACTGAGCATGAAACGCTGGAGAAGCTCTGTCGCACTTTTGAAAGAAGTCTTCACTTTAACCAGCTGAAATTCGGCCATCTGATCACCTGGCTTCTCGACATTTGATACTTGGAGTCTCTACATTGCGTACGATTAGCCAACGTATTTTTGGACTAACTCATTTGCTTAGGACGTAGATATTCGCAGCCAAAATCGGCGACAGGGAGTGCTCCTTACCAAGGTTCACCTGCAGTTTCGACGAATTTCAACCAACACACAAATGCCCAGAGTGAACTCGAAACGCAAAATTTATATGTCGTTTTTCCTCCTTAAAGGTGAGTAGATTGCAAGCTACAATAACAGGTTTAGACTGGGAATGCTTCCGTTGAAATAAACAAAATCGGTCGAAGCAGCTGCAGACTCATGCACATTTTCCTGCCAAATTTGGTATCAAATGAATTGTCGCAGCCAGGAGAAGTTCATAAACAGCAGAAAAATAAAATTTAATTAGGTTTAAGAATTTTAAAATTCAACTGGGCAGTACTATTTGCGCCTGGGGACATAATTAAGCGAGACTCGGCGACGGTGTTAGGTCGGGTCACAGTAATTAGGACCCTCCTTAATTGCGGCACTGGTTTTCAGGCTTCCATCCACTTTTTAATGGCAGTTGCATGCCCATTGGTAGGTACGGTGATGCTAGCAGCCCTTGTAAATTTTGGTGAGAAAGCTTTTATTTTGAACAAGGTTATCATGATGCGACGCAAAAAACGCGTTTTTGCGTCGCAAACGTCGTTTGGTTGAATGTTTAGCGGCGGTACTGTACCTATCAGGGGTGCGCATTTAGCGGTTAACGATTTAGTGAATTTAACGAAGTAACGGCATTTTTCGTTAAAATCAGGCTTAACGACTTGACGGAAATTTTTAGAGATTTAACGGAATTTTTAACGGACTTTTTTCTTAGTGAGTTTATCACATTCACCCTTAGTATTCATTAGTGTTGCAGGTCTCGTCCTCCTGATTCGGGCTGTTCCTGAAAAAAAGCTACTGAAATCAGCAAGAATATTTTAATTTTTTCATGAATTTATTTTGAATTTTTGGAAATAATGCGTCCTGGAGGAGCGTGCAGCTCTGTCGGATGAGGTGCCGGCTGTCGCGTGCAACCGATACCAGGTTCCTGGTTCGGATTTCCCGCCCAGGCCAACTAAGCCTTCCTTCCCTTCGGAGTCTGAGAATTGATACCAAACTTGTCTGGGGAGGATACAGCCCTGACTTCTTCATCTGCTGGCTACCGAAAGTCATTATGACCAAATACGTATTCGGATCGCCTCTACGATATCCAGTAGAAGTAGAATGCTGCGTCCTAAAAAAGATTAAGTAACACTGTTCTTTATCCTTCTCATTTAATGCATTTTGGAGCTAGAAATTTTTTTCGCCGATCCCCGAAGCACGTCAGTAGATCCACAAAGACACTGGTCTAACCTCTTCGTAAGATATGCTTATCCTCAGCTGACGCTTCTTATCCCAGAATACTTTTGCTAGCCACCTGGAAAGGTCGAGACAGAGCGAATGTTTTCGGCTGCTGTACGTATTTTAAACGGTTTTAGAAAAAGCTAAGAACAAAAATTAGGGAAGCTATTTTCCCTAAATTTATGTTGACGACATATCACACCTTTTCGGATGTGTGGGAGCATGTGACACGACGTCGTGTCATGGTCTCAAAAATAAAAAAAGGTCTGAGGTTTTTCTTTCTACTCACAAAACGGTTTCTCAATTATCTAGAAAAGTGGGAACTCTGGGTTTACCCTGATCGCACATTTTAAGATGAACTGTTGGCGACCATCTTGAATGACAATTTCATACCTGCTGTTATTCCACATCCTGTAGATAACCTGTTGCTGAAGGCTTGTTTATTGTTCTGCGTTTGTTGATGTTGTATTGTTTGTTCTACATTGCAGTGCTACACTCTATTACATCAATTTAGCAGTTGACCTTTTGAAGTTGAACGTATAAGGTTTTCCTTGATTTTTTTTCACTTGAAATAATGGTTTGCAGCTAATTGTAATTTTAACGAAATTTAACGAAAATTTTCCGTTAAAAAATTTTGTTAAAACAATTTAACGCACAGAATTTAGTGTGCACCCCTCGTACCTACCACCAACGATGTACGTAGTGCGGACGTACTTGGTCGGTGGTACGTAGGTACGGACGAAGTTTCACGCAGTACTGAGCTCATACATCAGCAGAGTTTTTCGGATTAATTTCGTTCTGTTTCTTTTTTTTCACCATTCCCTTCTCTACTAGGAATGCTGTTCAGCTATTCATTCAAGCAACTGTCTGGACTAATGGGCATAGGGCTGACATGGTTGTGCTTTATGTTGCATGTGTTTTTTATTCCTGTCATGATTCTATGACAATATCGGGTGGACACCTCCTCCTGATTGGCTACGCACTCGTGCTTCATCTTGGGCGTGGCCGACAAATGAGAAGCTTCTCTGCTTCTTTTGAGCCTGACATCATAAGCTTCAGCAGCAGGCCCGGTTTTCCGCATGCAAGGTGGCTGGAAAGTTTGGGCAATTTTTCAAAATACAAGAAACTACATGAACCAAGTCGTCGAAAATTAGGTGGGTCGGCCACGGAATGTGGTTCGCAGACGCCCGCTGGACGAAAGCCGTGACCGACTGGATTCCGCGGATGTCAAGAGAACACCAGAGTACCCACCAATTGGTCGGACTTTTTCGTTAAAGCTCTGAACGAACGATATGACACTCTTCGTGTCCTTCGAGCGAGGAGGATCCATTTGGGCATTCTGGCAGGCGACATGGGCACGCTGCTGGTGCCCGCTCGAGCAAGTCGATTATCAGCAGGACGACATGTGATACAGGTGATAAATAACTACATAAACGAAACAGATTAATAACCAAAAATAAAGGCAACTTCATTAGATCAATAACAGCAGAACACAACAGAGAAATACTCAGCAAGTGCTGAAAATTGCTTCCTTTGGCTTCAATACATTTTCGCAGTCGCGTTGGGAAGTCGCCGACGATGGTCACACTAAACCGCAGAGAGCGTCTTCAGAGAGACCATCCGGTGCACGGCCATCAGAATCGCTGGCGCTGCTTAGGAAGTGTCAGCAGAAGACGACGGCCGCAAGTACCATCAGCTGCAGTTATTTTCCAGCCTCAGTGATGGTGTGGGCTGGGATATGCGTAACCGGAAAGACGCACTGGCCTTCATGGAGCACAGCGTCAAAATCAACGCCGCCAGCTAACAGCAATATATCCGACGCGACGCAATGAGCGACGTGGCATTTCGGCGAAACTTCATTTTTTCTTCAGCAGGACTGGGTACTTTCGCAATCCGCCAGATCCACTCTTTCCAGGCTTTTGGAGCAAGGACGTCTGATCACCCAACTCGCCTGATCTCAACCCGATGGGGTCCTCAACCCGATCTCAACCCGATTCGGTGTGGTCAGTCACGAAGCAGAAGACCTCTACTACAAGATAGCCGCTGTGGAGCAGCTGAAAGCGGCGTTGATGCGTTCCTGGACGAGACTGCGGTGGATCAGTGTGCGACCATCGTCAGCGACTTCCCAAAGCGACTACGAAAATGTATTGAAGACGAAGGAGGCAATTTTGAGCACTTGTTATGGATTCTTCTGTTGTATTCTATTGTTACTGATCTGATAAAGTTGATGTTATTTTCGTTTGTAAATCTGTTTCGTTCATGTAGTTTTTCATTCTGCTGAAATACTTTGAAAAAATTGCCCGAACTTTTCAACCAACATGTATTGCGATTGAAGTATAACCGTAAATCGAAGGGCGACCAAACGCGATAGCGAATACGACTACAGCGAGATGCTTCCGTAAAAGCTTTCAGCTGTAAGACTACTTTATTGCCATACCATAAATGGAAACTAATTGATATCTACTCTTGAGTGAATAACGTTACAGTGTCTGCCACTTAAAACCACTTAAGCACATGCATAAACAATTATTGGTGTAATACAATGGCTTCATTTGGATATGGATGCATTTGTATAAAAGTAGCGTCCATTGCATAAACAATTATTGGTGTAATACAATGGCTTCATTTGGATATGGATGCATTTGTATAAAAGTAGCGTCAAATGTGAACCCATCACTGTACCCGCTGCTGTATCGTTCTACTCTGACCAAAAGTCATGGTTCATCTAGTGTATGTGATTCTTCTTCTCTTCGTGGCGGCACAGAATCCTGCAGCTGTTCGCTATATAGCAACAAAGGTTCGTCTAGCCTTTATTGTCTTGAAAAACGAGGAAGAATTGCTACGTTACTCTAAAACTCTTTTAAAAAATGTTGGTAATGAAACCGCCCTAATTAATTCTATTTTCCAGGGTCCTTGCCACGATGCGCTACCTCAAAATGTTTGTGAAAATTACAAATACTCTGGCGCCTGTAGAACTCAAAGAATGAAGATGATGAAGAAATGTAATAAAACATGTGGCTTCTGTTAGATCCACTGTCGTTCGCTGTGGTTTTGAAGCAATAAAGCAACATTTTCACATACTCCTTTTGTAAATTACAAGGGTACTGGTGGTTTCATATTCATTCTTCATCAATGGAGAACCTGCGCGACAGGAAGTACACCCGCCTCCTGCTGGGGGGCGTGGCGTCAGGCGGTACAATCGCTGTTCTGAGGACCGGAAACTTTTATTTTGCGTGTCAAAGGTTTCGTAAGGAAGCCGTTAGACTCTCGGTGAAGCCCAAGGGGTTGGGGTGGGTGAGCAAGGGGGACGAGAGGAAGATCGCACGCCCCCATAAGGGGCGGGTGTACCTCCTGACCATCTCCCGCTTGCTCCACACTTATTTTCAAGGCGAGTCATACAGATTCTACTTAACTTTGTTGGTTTGACTGAGTGGTGGATTAAGAGGGTTTTGTGGTGACACTATCGGGTGTAAGCAGTTTCGGCGGCTGCCAGCGATCCGAACACCGCCGCTATCAAGCTTAGCGATGTAATCACGACCTTGAAGTGCCGCATAAATAGGAACATCGTGAGCGAACAAGGGCAACGGCTGCTTCGTATGTAGGCAAGGAGAGAGCGGCTGACTCCTCTATGGGCATATAGAGTGGGGCCTCTTCCCCAAGTAGGCAGCAGCTGTCACTCCCTTATGCTTCGCCCTTCCTCTACATTTCCCTCACCCTATAACTAGGACCGGAGTAGGTAGCGGTAGTTGCAGAGTTCTTGGCATTGGGATAGTTAACTAACGGTTCGGACTCTTTCATGGGGTCCTTACCTTCCCTTCTAGGCCGTCCAGTGGCCATTTCTTTAGTGGATAATATGTATGAGTTTTGTTGTGAATTATGTCATATTATGCAGATAAAAGTTGATGAAAACTCCTGTTGGTTGACTTTTTGGCTAATATCCTAAGCGGAAGGATATTACAGTTTCTTGCATGGTACAAAAATAATGGCCGTTTTGAAGCAATCACCTTGAAGTGCCATAACCTGCTTTGAAGGACTGCCTTTCAATCGAAATAACCAGAAAACAAAACAAATCACATTCCTGCTACCGCGAGATTGGTTTAGTTGTTCCAGCAGCTTACAATGTTGGAGTTCTGGAGGCCTAGAGGGCGCCCGAAGCAGCGCTGGGTGTCCACCCCGATCTAGCGCTGGATCAGAAAAGGTGACGTCACGACACCAGAATAGCGGACCCCGGAACGAGGAGGAACAAATGCTGAAGAAGATGATGTTGCTCTCTATGTCAATGCTGACTACATTCGATGCAACTTTGGTCTGGTGCATCTTACCTTGTAGTTTCTCATAGTATTTCTTGGTTGTGATGGTTTCGTGCGGAGTCAGGAAGCTGCGTTTATTCGAACTCTGCTGACAACAGCAAGCAGTCGCCATGAATATTCCTTGGTGCGATGCCGGCCTTAATGATTCGAAGCTTCGTGGTGGTCCAATAGCTGACCTGATCGTCGTCGATTGTCGTAGATAATCCATTTTTCGTCACAAATTCACAACAAGTTTTAAAGAAGGATTGCGTTTTTTAAAATCTCCGTATATTTTTTTGGTTTAAGTTTTAAATCATCAGTGCTGAAACAAAGCAAGTCGAGAACTGCGATTATTTTAGAACTAACCTTTCGCTGGTTTCTCAAATATTTGAACATCTAAAGAAAGGAGAAACTGCAGTAAGCTCAATATTAAAACAGTTCTATGTGGAGATCAGATCCGAGTCAACGACCAGTCCTATGTGGAGATCAGATCCGAGTCAAGGACTGACTTGCTTAAAACTAGCATAAAGATAGCGCGTCTATGAACAAAGCCATAAATTAGTAAAAATGTAAGGCCTTTTTCTAACTCAATTCAATCCACCATAGCGCCGACTTATACGACCATTCCGAGAAATGCAAGAGATAGTTTATGGAGTGCGGCTTTTGTAATACTAATTTTCAAAGATATGCGTCTTACTTGCAGGTGTTTAGGGCTCACAACTATCAAACGAATGAGTAAATGAGTAAACTTATCGACTTCGACGAGCTTAGTTTAGACCCGCTATCTTCCTGCTAGTTATTAGCTAGTCAGTCCTTGCCTCAGATCCTCTATAGAGAGACAAGGCAAACACACATTCCCGAAGATGAGGCTTTAAAATACAGGTGAATACTCTAATTGCAACAAAACGTTAACTCCATTACTAGCTGCCGGAGGGTGAAACATAGACAAAGAGAGAATTGAACAGAAGAATCTTTCGAATTTTGGTACTGAGGGGCACATGGTAGCACAGCCGCAGGAGACGCCGGCTCGGCGAGCACCCGATCACAGGTCAGTGGTTCGAAAGCTGAAATTCTTTGGAGGCAGCAAGTAGTTCCTGCAAAAGTGCTGGTTCCTCGTAACATACCTAGCAGCGCTGTTACACACATATAAGTGCAATTAATTATTTCCACGGATCTCTCTCGATAGAGAGCCTTCGGGCTCTCTTGTTAAGAAGGATCTCGGGCCGCTTGTCGCAGGGCCACGTGGCGGTTCCTCGAGTGGTGGATAGGGAAACGAAAACGCGAACCAAATGCGACCGTGTGCTGTCCAGAGACGCAAGTGGGATGCAGGGATGGACTCCTTGCTCCTGCTGTGTCGGGTCGATGCGTTCCTTGTGCGTGGGAGCGGCATGTTTGTGAACAGTGTGCGTGGATGCGTCCGTAACTGTGCGGATTGTAACTGAGTCGGCCCTGCCAAAAGCTTGCACGGGGTAGACTGGGAGGACATCGTAAGGCCTTTCGAGGCCGCCTCAAAAGTCTCGCCCCGTCCCTTTGGGCAGTCTGGCTGGCTGCCCAGAGTTCTTCGCCCGCACGACAGAGCCTGACTAGCTACCAGTGTTGCATTGCAGTCGAACACAGCAGCACTAAAGGGTCTCATTCCCCTCACCCCAAAAAGCCCCCATTTCTGCAGCAATGGGAAGGACGAGTGCGGAGAGGCTGCTAAAATCTCAGGGCCTAACCAGGCTGCGCAAATTGAGAAGGACTAGGATGACGATCTGTACTTACAACGCCCGCATGCTCGCATCGGAAGCATCCGTTGAGGACCTGATGATGCAAGCCAGGAAGATCAAGTACGACGTCATCGGACTGACCGAGACGAGAAGACACCACCCCCTACACGCCGCCTACTACTCCGGAGAAGAACTGTTCCTCGGAACATGTGACAGCAGGGGAGTAGGCGGCGTTGGTGTCCTCGTCAATACGCACTTGGCCATGAACATCGATTCGTATGAGTCTCTGACAAGCCGAGTCGGACGTCTGCGACTGAAGCGATGTGGCTCCGTGCCAGCATTGGCTGTATTCGTCGCGTATGCCCCAACATCCGACTACGACGACGAAGAGGTCGAAGCCCTCTACGTGGAGCTGGAGAAGTTCTATAAGGAAGATCACACCTTCTACAAGGTGATCGTCGGCGACTTCAACGCCAAGATCGGACCGCGAAGGTCGCCGGAAGAACTTCACATCGGAACCCACGGTTTGGAGTGGAACGAGCAAGGTGAAAGGCTGTCTGAGTTTATCATGTCGACCAAGACCATCCATGGAAACTCGCAGTTCCAGAAGCCTCCCTCCCTACGATGGACCTGGAAATCTACCGGTGGCCAGTTCCACAACGAGATCGACCACATCATCTTCAACCGCAAGTATTGCCTGACCGACGTCTCCGTTGTCCCAAAGTTCTACACGGGATCGGACCACCGACTCCTTCGCGCAAGGTTCCGCTTTTCGCGTCAAGGAGAGAAGGCTGCGAAGTTCAAGATGCCGTCATGACAACCTCGACGAGGAATACGACCGCTTCCTGCACCATCTCCACGATACTGCTAAGGAAGCTGAGAGCTTGAAGACCACCAAGAGACGTCTGTCTCCGGAAACTCTTGAGCTGATACGCCAGCGTGGAGCAGCACGAGCGTCAGGCAACTACCAACTGAGTCCAAGCTTGCAAAGCTATGCAGAGCGGCGGTAAAGGCAGATCTTAAAGAGAGAAGAGCGGAAGTGTTGGCTGAAGCTGCAGAGGCAGTGTTGAGCATCCGCAATGCCCGCCGAAATTTCGCCAACTTCAAGACCAAGATGACCGCTCTCCGACGCCCGACAGAATCGTTACCTCTTCCAGAAGGATCACCGAGAAGGTCATCCATGACTTTTACTCCGAGTCTACCTGCCCCCATGCCATCTTCCGCAGGATGGATACGTCGTTCCCTCTGTTCTCCCTTCCGAGATCCAGCACGCCATCTCGTCGGTGAAGAAACGTACAGCTCCCGGTCCCCACAGGAACAGAGCTGAACACCTGAAGATCCTCCCGCCAGCGCTCATCAACACCCTGGCGCCGCTCTTCACACGCTACCTGTCGGAGTGCAAGGTTCCATCCCAATGGAAGACCAGCAAGACCGTCTTGCTGTACAGGAAGGGAGACGTGCACGGCATCGGCAACTATCGCTCGATCTGCCTGCTGTCCGTAGTCTATAAGCTGTTCACTCGAGTTATCCTGAATAGGATCAGCAGAACGCTGGACGAAGGACAGCCATGCGAGCAAGCAGAATATCGGAGAGGATTCAGCACGATCGACCACATACACATCATTACGAAGCTCGTCGAAGTGTTGCGAGAGTACAAGCTGCCGCTGTGCCTTACGTCCATCGACCTGAAGAAGACATTCGACTCCGACGAAACTGAAGCGGTTATCGAACCACCTGCTCACTCAGGGCGTTCCTACTCAGTACATCAGACTCCTTCGAGTGCTGTACAGTGGATTCACCACCAAGATCTCACCATTTTACAACGACGACATCATCGACGTGAAAAGAGGGGTTCGGCAAGGGGATATCATATCCCCGAAACTCTTCAGCGCCACCCTCGAAAGCACCATGCGCGAACTAGAATGGGATGACATGGGAGTGAAGGTCGACGGCCGGCAACTGCACCATCTTCGCGTCGCTGACGACGTCGTGCTCATAACACCGAACATCAGCCAGGTGGAGCGAATGCTGGTCGACTTCGATCGTGTATGTGGGAACGTTGGACTGCAGCTGAATCTTACGAAGACGATGTTCATGAGGAACGGACGAGTTTCTGATGCGTCATCCTCGCTCAGCGGAACGAACATCTTCGAATGCTCCAGCTATGTGTATCTGGGTCGCGAAGCCAATATGGCCAACGACTTAGCGCCAAAGCTGAGCAGGAGGAAGCGTGCGGCTTGGGGAGCATTTAAGAGTGTCGAAGAGGTCGTGAAGAAAACGAAGAACGCTCGACTCTGTGCCCACCTATTCGACTCCACTGTTCTCCCTGCCGTAACATACGCATCAGAGACCTGAGCTATACGAAAGCAGGATGAACACGCGATCAGCGTCGCGCAGCGTGGAATCGAGAGGACGATGAGCGACACAACTCACGCGAGTGAGAGAAGGCCTCCGAAGTTCCGAGCTTCGCCGTGGTTCGAGGATCAGAGACGCTGTCGCATGGGCCGAGTCGTCGAAAATTAGGTGTGCCGGGCGCGCCGTGGCAATGCGGATTCTACGAACGCCTTATCAAATCCGTCAAACACGCGCTTTACAAGGCTTTGAGAGGAGCCGCACAACGCACTGGTGATCATCTTCGCACAATCCTCACTGAAGTCGAAGCCTGTCTCAACTCCAGACCTCTGACCTATCAAGCGGCAAACCAAGAAGATCTAACTTCAATACAACCAGTAGATTTCCTACAGCCTGAGATCAACCTTACGCTACCGCTCCAAAAACTGGTCAAGACTATAGAAGACGACCCAGATTACTTGCCACCAGACGAAATTCGAGCCCTACAGACACGTCAGGACGTAATCAACGCACTGAAATCGTCATGTGAAACTACTGAACGATTTTGGAAGATCTGGAAAGAACAATACCTTACGAGCTTGCGAGAAAAACAGAAGACTTTGCTGACAAACCGTCGTCAAGGTCGAGCCATCCCAAAGGCCGGAGATGTCGTCCTCATTTGTGATCCAGTCTTACCGAGAAATGACTGGAGATGGCCCGCATCACGGACGTCAAACAAGGTACAGATGGTGCCATAAGAGAGGCCGAGCTGGTCGCCTCCACACATCGAAAAATTCGACGCCCGGTGAACCTGATAATACCCCTCGAAATCGAATCCCATAACGCGGACAACGATTCCAACGATCACATCGAGGATAACGACGACCAAGCACAGAACGGCAAATTAGCCCCAGAGCAGATCCCCGCACGATACAGTCTTCGTCCACGTCGTCCTGTGAATAATACGGAGCAGATTATCAACTCCATTTCCACTCAGAGGCCGAAACCACTATCGGCAAAATGGTTCCTGTTTCACCTGATGCTATTAGCTTTGATCTCGCCAATGTACGGAGAAAAAGCACCGCATATTCAGATGACGTGTACCGAGCAAGGTGTCCTAGTCAACACCTCGGACAACCAGACATTCGAACTGTGTGCAGACACCTTCTGCAATCTCTATAAACCACACGCGAACCGATGTTGCTGAAGCTACCACCGCACGTCACGTTACACGACCACTCGATAGCGTTGAAATGGCATACGGACGGAAAACTAGCAGTCATGGAAACCATATGCAAACGCTTGGAGTTTTGTGACCAAATCGACTTCTGGCTATGCACAACAGTGCTGTTCAATCCGGAATGCTGGCCAACGGTGGCAATAACAACAATCGCCGTAATCCTATACACGCTCGTTGCGCGCGTTTACGTCCTACTGTATGTCCCAATGACAGAGGGAAAACCGATAGGCCTCATGCTACATGTCATCAAGATCCTGATCATAGCTCTCATACGAGCCGCCACGTCTGGCTGCCTCAGGCTACTAAGGACGACACGGGACCGCGTCACAGCAGCCTTGGCTATCCTCATCACTCTTGCGACCCAGCAAATCTGTATCGCAAATACATGCCAACATGTAGACACACTACAACAGCCTACAACTATATGCACCCGCACTGGAAACCGTGAATCGTGTTCAATCACTTTGTCCAGCCTTTTCAAACTGAACTCCTTCCATCAAGAAGCCTGCTTACGTCTAACACACAACTCGAGTTGATAGCAAACGTAAAACTTCGTTGGAAAGGACTGTATCTCCGTTGCGATCAGGAGACGGATTACTTTTCGAGAGCGATTCAACTGCTCACCATCGATAGCAAACGCTGCCCCCACATGGGCTCATGCGTCGACCAAAAATGCGCTAACATCAACAGTACGTCATTGATCCCAAAACTAGGAAAAGGCAATAAATGTCCCGGTCGAACGGGATGTCTCGAATCATGCGGAGGACTGGGATGTGACTGTTTTTACCTCAGTTCTGGTTGTTTGTTCTACAGAGTATATGCAGTGCCAACGGATAACAAGGTCTACAGACAGTTACATTGTCTACGATGGTCAGAAGAAGTAAAACTAGAACTCGTAATGGAAGAGCTGAATAAAACACAGAGCAGACAGTACTACGTTCTTCAACTCATGCCTAACGACGCCTTGCCGACGTATATTCCATCCCTTCGTCTGACGATGACTTCAGTAACGCTACCACCTACGCCGTCACTCCACTCGCACTTCATCTCAGACGACTACGATATTGCAATAACGAAGAAGCCGAACGCGGCTTCCCTCCATTGCCAATCAAGGGAGGCCGCGATCGCTATGAATTGCACTCTAAATGATGACTGTCGGTGTACTGCAGCCGAAAACAAAGTTCAGTGCGAATGCCCGCCCTACGACATCGCAGAGGAATTCAACCGGATAGAGCTGAAGTTACCCGTTAAGACATCATCCTGGGAATTGCGGCAACGAAAGAATATGGTCATCGCAAAAATCCCACACCTAGTCTCCTTGGATGTGATGATCGACTTTAACGGATAAGGACAAATGATAAAGGACGGCGTTACTCAATCCCTTCTGGGATGCGCCAGCGCATTCTACTTCTACGGCATGTCGTGGAGGCGACATGAATGCGTATTTGGCCATACAATGACTTGCGGTGGCCAGCCGATGAACAAGTCAGCGCTTTATCCTTCCCAGACAAGTCTGGTACCAATTCACCGACCCCGGAGGGATGGAAGGCTTGGTTGGCCTGGGCGGAAAATCAGAACCAGGAACCTGGTATCGGGTGCACGCGACAGTCGCGCCTCCTCCGACTGCGCTACACGCGTCCTACTTTAACGGAACCATCGAACAACTAACAACTCTTGAGGACGACGACGTTTGCACGATAGCGAACGCACCACTCGAAGGATGTTATTCGTGCTTCAGAGGCGCAGAAGCAACGGTAACTTGTCAATCACACGCCAAAACGGTAGGAGAAATCCTATGCGGACACCAAGCCTTCGTCGTCTCGTGCTCACCGAAAGGAACACCATCAAAATTACGCTTCACTTCAACACCGCTCGCCAGTCTCAAAACTGTTCTATACGGTGCGGTAAGAACTTGCGCTACTTCACCTTGGAAGGAGTACTGAAGTACATGGAAGACCCGCAAGCGCCACTAACTTCCCTAATGGAAGCTTTGCCCACAACGACTTCGTCTGGAAGAACTTCGCGCACATCTTCAACGTCGTGCTCGGTTGGTACAAAACTCTCGCACTAGCCGCCGTCGGCCTCCTGGTTGCGCTGCTCGTCTCCTACGTCTGCCTACAACGGCTAAGTCTAAGCTGTTTTTGGTTTTTCTTACACCTTCTCAAATGGTCTTGTGTTCCTATTCGTTTATTCATTTGTGCCATATCCTGCTGGCATACGAAAACATCAAAGCGGCACGAAAAACAGATTTGACCACTATCACAGCTTAGAGCCAATAGTTGTAGAAAACAAATATTATAGAAACAAGCACAAATTTCAAAATCATTGTTCTAGGAACATGAACAACGAATACGACGCACAATCTCCTGACCTCTCGTTCAACAAGAACCACTGAGTGATGACGAGGACATCCAACGCGCTCGACAAGACCGTATTCAGTTGGAGCGACTGCGCAGCGCAACGCCCTACAACTCCTCCCGGATACGACAAAGCGACGTGATCAGATTGAGCTAAATGCTTGTCATTAGAATAATGTTTCATCGTCATTGTCATCATTTATCCATCAGGTTAGGGCGCTTGTTATTAGTAAGGAGTCATGGTCTCAGCGTACGCAACAAACCCGTTTTCTTGCACCAATGTGCGATAAGATCAAAGTAGAGCTGTTGTATATCCATACACAGTTGCGAACCTTGTTCACCCTACACCCATCCTAGTCGCCATGGGTTCGACCACTGCGGATCTGTGTGACGAGATCATCACAAGTCCAGCATACGACGACAATGATAGACCAATGTGCCTTAAAAAGGATCTTCTCGACCGCCGCATCACAGAGGACCTGAAATCGCTAGAGGACCACCGCAGTACCCTCGAAAGATGCCGAGAGGAGGCCTTCCTAGGCGATCGTGAAGAAAGAGAAACATTCGAGGCTCAATGCCTATCATCGTTTCACACGATTGTATCCGCGCTGCAGAACCTCACGAGCGCCTCGAACACTGCAGCAACAACGCAGACACTCATGACCGATCAACATCGCCTTCTACGCGACCATCTCCACTCCGCTACCGCAGAACTTCGTACTTCCATTGAAGCCGCCGTTCGAAGCAGGAAGCCGGCAGAGCCGATACGGGACCTCGATAAAGAAATGCAGACGGTCCCCTACAGGGGAGTCGACCAAGGCACGCAGAAGTGTTCAAGCGTATAAGTGACTCGAAAAACTCAGACGACGACAAAACAGGAAAACAAAAGGCGAACTCGACGAGCGAGATTCGCGGAAGAACAGACACAGACCGTCACCGAAATGAAGGCAGAGAATAGTACGCAAACGGAATGGCTCGAACAGGTGTACGAGGTAGAGCGCATCGTTGGCCACAGGAGAAGTCTCGCTGGAATGGAGTACGGAGTGCGTTGGTGTGGGTATCCGGAAGAGAGTGACGACTTGATACTCGACAGTAAAACCGACTGCCCTGAAGCTATCAAGGAATACTGGGAGTCGATGAAGAAGGAAGTTCTCGGACCTCCTAAGAAAAGGAGCAACGACGAGACTTGCGAGGACGAGGGATGCAGCAAGAGCGTCTTCTCACAGGAGCCGAAACGCAATACACCGCCAACGACTGAGGCCTTACAGGAAAGTGAAGAGCTCAAAAACAAAGCAGCCGAGTTCATAGCTGTGCAAGTCGAAGCAGATGAGCAGGAGGACGATCTGGAAAGAGAGATGATCGAAGCTAACCACGAGTTCTTGGAAATGATAGACGAGGTTGGCGAGGACGGTGGCGCTCCAGAAGGAGATGCTGAAGCGATGCTAGCGAAGGATGTTAACGTGGAGCAAGACATACCTCAGGCCGCGCCGAAGCTGGTAAACGAAGGCCAGTACCAGAAAACCCTGATGTGGCCGTAGAAGTAGAGCACGTACCAGAAGACGCAGAAGCACCGATCCAAAGGCCCATGGAGGGCGAAGATCCAGAGGCAGAAAGAGAAAGGAGAATACAACAGCTGCAAGCGTGCGCAGTGCGGTGCAGGAAAGGAACGATCTGGAGTTCCGACTCAATGAACTAGAGAGATTGCCTTCTTGCCCAGAATGCAGATTTCACGTCAAGGACGTAAACCGACATGAGACGAAACTGATCCGATGTGTATTCTGTGATGCCACACAGCGACACTACAGTGATTCATGCATGGTAGTCATGGACGTAGAATCACGCAGGATCTACCTCGCAGCAGAGGGAAGGTGCGATATGTGCCTAATCAACGGGTGCAATGGTGGTGAAAATTGCAGGAAAATAGAGACACCTTGTTATTACTGCGGTCGGACAGGACACCACGCCGCGGTCTGCACGATGCCAGAAACAACGCAGCATACTCGACAGAGGATCCTGTGTCTACGTAGAAGCTACGAAGAAGCCGTCAACAAGATCAACCGCCGACGAAGAAGGTTGGACCAGTTTCTCGCAGACGGACCCAGAAACTAAGCTCGCGGAGGGGAGTATCGCTGCTGTGCAGCGATCTGCACTTTTTGGAATATGGTGCTCGGCAAAAAGGGCAACGCAGACGCAGAAGCTCATGCCCCCGCCCTCGGAAACAGTACCCAACAACTGACTGTCGCGAGTGGCGGCGACGGCTCCCTCTCCCCGGCGCCCGCACCCGTCGTGCTCGCCCTCTCCCCTGCGCCCACATCCGTACCCTACCATTTTTCATCTCTCTTTTTTATACGCTCATTTTTGTATTAATTAATTGACGCAGATCTCTCACTCCGATTAGGTCTCATTGAATACGCAGGCAATATGTCATTTTTCTTTGTTCTCCTTGTGTAATTGACTTCGTAGCTCCTGTAGTTAATGTGCCTTATTGTTCGCTTTACGTTTTGATCTACCGTGCTTTATTTCTGGTTTAATTACTTAAGTTTGAGATAAACGCTGCGGTAAACTACTCTGTCGGTGTGTGGTTGGCTCGCGTACTCAAACGAAACTACCGCTGAACCACCTCGAACGGTTTCCGATTTATAAAACTTATTCTGCGGTGTTAAAATAATTCCGCTGTCTTGAAAAATAAAGTGTTTTGTTGTATATGTATGTAGCACATATTAAAGTAAAGTTACTAGTATTTTGTTGCATGTACAGCATGAGTGATTTAGCAATTGTATCTTACTGCTCATAAACATCAGCCTCAACGCTTACGCGCTCCTCAGTGAAGCGACATGCGATAAAGATGGTAAGGTGTTGATTTACACCTCCATTCTCCCCTATTGAGTAAACCTAATAGGTGGTTCTCATTTTTTAAAGAGTTGTTCAAAACACGGCTGTGGCTACACTGCTACCTAAAGGTGAGCAAGTCTTTGGTACCATGTGTTTTTTCAAAGACTCCCAAGGAGGAAGGTTAAGATCTCATGTCAATTCCAACTACCAGTACGCGCGCGTGTGACCTCGAGGCGCGCAATTCAAATTCGGCGTTCGAAAAGGCGCTCCACTCTTATGGCTACGCTATTTGCTGCAGTTCGATCACGCAGGGGTGTTCTTAGCGGGACTGACGATCATGGCGGGACGTGACTGGTTGTCAGTAGGTGTGTGCCAAGGGTGTGCGTTTAATGATTAAGGATTTACCAATTTACCGGATTTACCGGCATTTTTCGATAAAATTTTTAAACGAAATTTAACAAAGAAAAATACCGTTAAATTGCCTTAACGGCATTTTACACAGCATTTTTAAAATTTTCCTTCCTCTTCACGTAAATGCATTTCGGGCGAATTTTTTGGATAAGCTTTCGCTATCATTGCGATAAAAAGAAAACCCTCTACTTATTTGAATAACTAGAAATAGGCAGTCCTCACTGGCCTCATTTTTCGAAAATTGCTGTCGTTTTCTTGCTGGATCGATTTATTTGCGCCCCTCCAATTCTCGATGCAGTTGTTTCGTATTTTTTTTTACTTCCTAGGCCGTTTCTCGTAATTGACTGACGCACGCTATTTTTTATACTTCACCAGACGTTCAGCGTCCTACTGGTCGCCAAACGTCTGGTTGGGTGCTTCGCTCCCAAACCCGGGGAATAGAACACCCCGACCGCCTTCTTGCCCTCTTTAGACCTTTTCTCACTCATTAGAGTAAAGAAATTGATTTGGCTATATATAATAGTATAGCGGGATACGGAAGGAGAAAATCTTCAAAACTGCTCCTATGGGGCCTACCCACCCTCTATCGCACATACGCGATTCATTCTCTAGAGAACTCATGGCGTACATGGCGAGGAACAGATAGAGAGCCTTAATCCGAAGTGATGATTCTGTCGAAGCACAAATGAAATCAGTTGGTATTGGTAGACCGCTCGATGCAGTTCGCAGTCCGACGGGAATAATATTACTCCGATTCCTTAACTCATTCTCCCTATGTGCGAAGTCTTATCTGTGGCACGTCTTCTGGATCCGTATGCACATTGGATAACGTTTGTGACACATTTGTTGAATCCGGACGCTTATGTTACGACGCCTACGACACGTCTTTTGCACCCCGACATACGTGGTACAACTTCTGTAGCACGTCTTCTGACGCCACGTTGGACGACATTGAGAGAAAACACTGGTGCTCTTATTGGTTCCTTTCTCTGATCCCTTTCACTAGTCCCCTCTACTGGTCCTCCCTTTAATGGTTCTATTACTGGACTGTTTACTGAACGCCCTTAAATGGTCCCTTTATTGGCTCCCTTACTGGTCCCCTCTTGACTGGTAACTCACTGGTACCCCATTTATTGTTCCCCCTTCACGGGACCTCCTCCCCCTCACCGCTCCCCATTACTGGTCTTACCTTCACTGCTCTGCCCTTTATTGGTCAACTCTTTAGAGGTCCCCTTCACTGGATCCCCTCTCCCCTCCTTCACCGGTCCCACCCTCACTGGTCCCCCATTACTCGACCGTTTTCACTGGCTTCCCTTTATTGTCAGCCCTTTCCGGTTCACCCTTCACTGCCCTCCCCACCCCCGCCCTTCGTCGGTCTCTACTACTGCTCCCACTTCGCTGGAACTCCTTTTACTGGTCCCCTCTTCACTGGTCCCCCTATCCTTCACCGATCCCCATTACTGATCCCACCCTCACTGGTCCCCTTTTCGTCATCAACCCTTTTCCGGTCTTTCTTTACTGGACCCCTTCTCCCATTCACCGGTCTCCATTACTGGTACCTTCCTCACCGGTCCCCATTCACTTGGTTCTCTCTTCACTGGCCAACCCTTTATCGGTCCCCCCTTCGCTGGACCCCTCCCCCCTCCTTCACCGGTCCCACCCTTACTGGTCCCCCATTACTCGACCCTTTTCACTGGCTTCCTTTTATTGTCAGCCCTTTCCGGTTCACCCTTCACTGCCCCCCCCCCCCCGCCCTCCGTCGGCCTCTACTACTGCTCCCACTTCGCTGGAACTCCTTTTACTGGTCCCCTCTTCACTGGTCCCCCTATCCTTCACCGATCCCCATTACTGATCCCACCCTCACTGGTCCCCTTTTCGTCATCAACCCTTTTCCGGTCTTTCCTTTACTGGACCCCTTCTCCCATTCACCGGTCTCCATTACTGGTACCTTCCTCACCGGTCCCCATTCACTTGGTTCTCTCTTCACTGGTCAACCCTTTATCGGTCCCCCCTTCACTGGACCCCTCCCCCCCCCCCTTCACCGGTCCCACCTTCACTGGGTCCTCTTTAGTGGTCAACCCTTTACCAGTCCACCTTACTGGACTCCCATCTTTCACCGGTCCCCCCGTTTTCCCAGCTTCACTGGTAACACGTCGTGTGAATTCGGAACTCTGGCGCGACATCGGTGACACGTTTCCTGAATCCGGACAAGCCTTTCGCGACATTGGTGCCACCTCTTTTGAACCCGGACGCCTGTTGAACAACGTAGGTGACATGTGCTCTCAACCCGAACGTGCTTTGCGCGACGTCGTTGACACGTCGTTTGAATCCGGAACCCCTGGCGCGACATTGGTGAGACGTCGTCTGAATCCGGACAGGCCTTTCGCTACATGGGTACACCTCTTCCGAACCCAGGTACCTGAAAAACGACGTCGGTGACATGTCTTCTCAAGCCGGGCGTGCTTTGCGCGACATCGTTGACACGTCGTGCGAATCCGGAACACCCTGCGCGACATCGGTGACACATCGTCTGAATCCGGACACGTCTTTCGCGGTGACATCTGTTCTGAACCCAGTCGCCTGTTGAACGACGTCGCTGACACATATTCGGAAATCCCTTTCCGAGAATTCCCTTGACATCGGCGACAATTCTTCTGACCCCTCCCAACACGACGTAGGTGACACCTCGCCTGAAACCGGACGACTACTACTCGACGTTTACGAAAACCCAGATGGACAGACGGAAGGACAAACACACTCGCTTACTCTTTTATATATAGTAGGATAGCCAATCATTTTTTCACAGTCTTTGTGGTATTTAATTCATAAGTGAGGTTGAAAAGACATAGAAGACACGAAGAAAATGCTACAAAACACAAATAATGTGATAAGTGTAAGAGGAATGCTGTCTTCCTCTTCCTCGAAAGTTTTTCGGAAATTTGGACGGGTTCTTCGTGTAGAATCAGGTTAGGATTGTAAGACTACGTTAAGGCAACGTCGAGGGCAGCGGAACTTTCACTCACTTTTGGCCGCGCCGGCCGCCGCGCGCGCACACAGCGCGCCCACCGCGCGCGCGACGCCGCCAGCCATTCGCTGGCGATTTGGACGTGATTTCCTCGCTCTTCTTCATTCCTGCAAAGAGGATGCTTCAGGCTCTTCGCCGGTCAGTACTTTGCAATGCTAGAACTTCAGTACTGAACGTTTCCACCAGCTCAGCACACTGAGCTGGCTACGGTTCGAGATAGAAAGACGGCACGTAGACGACACTTCACATATGAAACGACGAATACGTAGACGAGTACATTTACACTCACTATTCTATTCTACCTCTGTTATAATGTCTTGGAAATAAGAATTTTACCATTATAGGAGCATAGTCACTTTTCACGTCAAACATGACACTTTTCACACCGAATTGCATCTAAACAAAATTTATGCTTTTTGAAATCGAAATGAACGCCTTCCAAATTAAAGCACCGTCTTTCTTTCAAACTAGAATATCTTCGAAAAGAACAGAATAGTTTTTATTTAAGGAGATTCTGGTATAACTTTCTTTGCAATTTTTTTAGTTGGCATGCCCAAATAAGTGTAATAATTTTATAACATTTTTGTATCTAGGGAAAGTATAAGAAATTAAATTCTGTTTTTATGCGCAACAAGGCAGCAGTCGTTTGGCATTAAAAGGGGATCGCGCCATGCACTCAATTAGCTCGCAACATTTTTTTAAGATGTCTCTCGTTCTGGTTGCTGCTACAGCACAGCTGCGCGACGATGTTCTCTTTCCCATCATCCCCGGAGAGAACATCTACTGATTCCTAATCGACTCTGTGATAAGCAGTGCGTATAGGGAACCGCTTACATGAAGCGTCAAATTAAAGATATGTGTGTTCTTTACAGTTGTTTTGGCTGTGTCTTTACTGGCGTGGAACTCAAATCAAACAGAAATTTTGCTATCAATCGCATAAAAATCGCAACGTCTTTGACAAAGGCATGGCCAGAAGCTCAGTTTCATTTCGAAATCGTTAGGCCTGCTTAGAAGTGTCCAATATGGCCCGAAAAGTGTCCACTTTGACGTGAAAATGGTAGATATATACTGAAACAAGATTCAACAGCAAACAGTTAATTATTACATACTTTTTATGATTATTTCGAGCTTCAAATTGAGTTTTCGCTGACGCGGCGACAAAAGGTATTTATGGTTACCGTCCTTACGCACAGTCGACATATGATGCGCTCGAACCGCGTCATCTCCTCCTTCACCTTACGTCTGCCCTCCCTGTCCCTCTTCCTCAATTAGCGTTCTTCGTCAAGGACCTGATTAGAGAATTGTCATCTTTTAAATCTGTTGCTCGTTGGACGTACTCGTTTTATAACAATAAGCTTTCCCATAGCTGTGAGGTTGTTCTTTCTAATGCGCTCCAGGACCACTTTTATATCAACGTTCTTTTGCCTTATCATCCGTCGCAGTTTGCTGAACTAGTTAGCTTTTTCACGCAAATATGAATGTAGAGTTTAGTGACTTCTTATTAATTAAAATGAATCCTGTGATAGGCTTCTGCGGGATTGATGCTCCGCAACTCGGTTATTCCCCATTTACACGACAAATCTTTCAGCGATCCTGTCACCAGGTGAAATAAATGTAGTCCAGAAATTCGCGACATTTCTGGAAGGCTGCGTTGTCTTTTGGAGCAGGAGGGCGAGCTGGAGCAACAACTCTTTGCCGCATATCGCTTCTCAGGAAAGGAATGCCCTTGATGGTGCGCCACCACTGTGCTACTCTTCTGCATCGGTCTGGACCGAGAATAAACTTGCGCAGCCCAACAGTATCTCGTCTTCTGTTCCACGCTTGGGCTAGGTGGAATGCGCATCCCTCCACATCCAGTCCAGGAAACCTTCTTTTTGCAGCGTTAATTGCAGTTTTCAAAGTCGAGCACAAAACGACGAAGTTGTGAGAGACCGCGTGGCCGTTGCTGCACGCTTCATGAATTGTGTACAGTTGTGCGTGATCCCTTAACTGCGAAGGAAGGATCTTGTGCACCCTATCTGCAACCAGAGCGAAAAGGCCGCAGTTGTAAGCCTTCTGCAACGAATCAAACTTTGTTAAACCATCGTTCTACACAAACCTCAATTGTTTAACAACAATAGTAAATATGTACATCACTGTTACATAAGCTGAAGAAAGCGAGAACCATCGGGAAGGTTCGCAAAATCTCTCGGGATATTATCCCAGCTAATTCTTCGGTCCTTGTGCACTCCTTTGTTCCTTAACGTAGTCTTTTATGACTTTTGTGCACTTTGGTATAATACTGTGGTTACGTACATCGTAATAGCTCGCCGTTTTGACTCTGGAACACGTCGAAAAAGATTTGCGGCAACCTCCTCGGCTCGAGGTCCGACACAAATGATGGGTTTTCCAAACATTCCTTCAGCAATCCTTCCCAAATTTCAATGGTCGGCATGATGACGATAGTTGAGTCCGACCGCATTTCTTGGTGTCTCTATTATTGATATTCCACGTTGTGACAATTTTAATATGGTAAAGAATCAAATGCCCACCTTGTATGTCACCCTCTCAGCTTTGCCTTCAGCTGCACAGAGTGGTCTGCACACATTGTTTCTAGCTGGATCGGTTAAGAATTCGGCGCCGTTCACCTGTTTAATCAACTCATACATTATTGCGTAGTTCTTTTTATTCATAAAAATTCATAAAATCATACTTGTGCAACAGTTTCTTCGCTCTTCTTAGTAGTCACTCGTTACTGTGTAAGCCTCGAATATCACTCTGGAAAAAATGTTACCTTGACGCTGCATTTGTGTCGCGCGACTTTGCAGTTCTTGCAGTAGCACACTTCACAGTTACGATTCCGGCGTTGTTAGCAAAATATATAGCACATCCTCGTCCTGGTACTATGTATCTCAGAACGTTATGTTGACCTTGGATGCTTACCTGACGCTCTCCCCTATATGTTGTAATTGCGAAGTCAATCGCGTGGGAGTCTGAAAGGAAGGGCGTGAAAAGGCAACTGGAATAGTTGCCCTGGAGTGGGATGGGATTGTATCTGCAACGGTAATCTGCATGGGCACAGCAGTTACCGCTGCTGCTATACCAGAACGGGCAGTTCCGTGGGACGAACCCTGCACTGGAATCTTTCCGGGTTGGCAACCCTTGCAAGCAGAAAGCATGCATTGGGATTGACAGCTACGGGACTTCCTACTCGTCCTAAACGGGTCGTAGCAGAAGGCGAAACGCGAGCCGGAACGAGAACACGCGAGGAAGGAGAAAGCGCACCAAAGGAGCTGTCAGCTAGAGAGTTGAACATATTGTTCGAAGATATGATAGCAATATCGTTCCCGATACGATCACGAAAACAATGAGAATTTCGTTCTTCGGATCAGTGCTGACTTCCCGCAAGCGTGAGTATTCAACAGTTCAAAACGTGTGCAGGAGGGTTTTTTAATCAAAACTAACAGACACCTGTGACCACGGTAGTAAGGAAAGATTTGGAAATCACTTTAGGTTTTAAGTCAAATTACCCTTATACCCATGGTCGAACTTCAGCAGTTGATAGTTGCAGGGAAATCGGGAAGGTACTGGCAAAATAGCTCAAGACCATGGGGTCGCAGGACATATCGGTCCAGTCAGGGCCAAAAAATATCAGCAAAGAAATCAGTTAAAGTTCCTATGCAGGTTACGTGACACTGTAGGACCTATGAAGGTGGTACAACTACAAGCAGAAGAAAATGTGCAAGAGGTTTGGACCGAGGGGTATAGCGCAGAAAGTAGTAAAACTCACCTCACGGTTGCTTCCTGCGCAAAATACAGCAGAATATGCCACAAAGGGCGCGAGACGGAAAGTAGAGGTGTAGTAGAATGGAAATATCGAGGCCCCGCCTCGCATATCAATTTGAAAGGGCGGAGCGACGATTAGCAATATGCCAGCCGTCGATAATCGGCGCAGGACCCACGCGCACAGAGCTAACAAGCCGTACGCGTTTTCATAGCGCCATCGCGAGCTTGTCGCAGAAGACGGCGCCGCGCGCGAGGAGCGGGACCGAAAGTTAGTAAAAGTTCCCGCATCCCAACGTCGAGCCCCACCTATCTGATCATTGCTTCACTTTTATTTAATTTCGTGCCGTGCATGGCAACGATTGCTCTTGACCTTTTCGTGTTCTTCGAGGGCTATCTTGGCAGTTTTCTTTGGGAAAACCGTAGTGCACACGTGAAGCAGTGAACATATGTACACGAGATCAATAAAGTTATATAAAAAGGTGAAGCCGATGACTACTCTTCATCAGATGTTATATGGTATATGAGGTTAGTCCGAAAACTCGCACCTTACATGCAGTCTAATACATGAAGATTTTTCAAAGTTCTTTGAAAAAGGCACCTTTAAAGGTGCAGGTCTGGCTCTAGCAATAAATTTTCTTTATGTCTGTGAATTTTTTGTCTAATATACGAATTTACCATAATACTTTTGATCAATCTAAAATGTGCTCTACAAAAATGGGAAGAATATGAGAAACCAAATCGTTCGGGAGGGAATGGAAAATTCTACGTCGTATTCTGATGCTTATCTGAGGCCAGATTTATTAACCGCTTACCGGCCCGGTGTCGGTCTATCGAATGTTGCATCTGTATCTCTGTATCTCTGTATCTCTGTAGCTCTCTGTATCACCTACTACGTAGGCCGATATGGTGAATCGAAAGTGAAATGATATCGGTAGGATCGTTGATGAATCTGGCCCTTGAACGCTTGTTTTGCCTAACCATTACATTCGAGATGATTGAAATAACAATGGAGCGCTTTACTCTATCTGTGAAAAAAGTCGAGCTTGAGGTGTACGCATTAGTGGTGGAAGGCAGCATAGAGCGTTCTATAGGTAATAGGAAAACTCAAGTACATATTAATTCATATACGTGCAACAAAACTAGACTAAAATAATCTAAGAAAAACCCCCGTGGGTAGGTCACGTGTCGTATACAGGTGCGAAGGAATCAGGACGATAACCTTGGAGGGAATCACACTGCAAAAATGAAAAAACGCATGCAGGAAAAGTGTGAATGAAACTGCTACTTTCTAAGAAAAGAATGCCAATCTCCTAAATGAATACGTCAGCCCTGCCGACGAAGACTATGTGCTCAGAACTGGGCTAGGAAAGTAGCCTTGGAGTGTGACTTAAATGAACTCGCATTAAGCATAAGATTCTGGACCCCCTGCCTCGCTGCCCCTCTTGGTTAACAGTGCATCGCGGAAAAAGATTAACAGTATGCCTCGAAACAAAACTCCCGTCTAGAAATGAAACTGAAAAGGGAAACTACAACGTTTTTCTGGACAGATTGCTAGTCCTGTTGCCTGTCAGAGATCAAGTGAAGTTATGCGGATCGTAACCACGGCAGCGACACGTCGCTGTTTTCGATGTACATAATCTCACGGCGTACTGAAATGTAGCTAGAGTCCTCTGTGGTCTATTCCGGTATTTTCCGCTTCTTTTCTGCTTTATGATTACACGCGTAGCAACCTTTCCTAAAAAACTGAATACCAATGCAAATATTTAGAATCGTTTGTGGGCGTCATACCCAAATGGCTGCAGCATTAGTATGAAAAGAAATAGAAAACGACGGGGTGGAACCCGTCACCGTATAATGGCGCCTGAGCCGTCGGAAGTCAGACGCCGCCTTGCGCGAAGTACCGTAGCCTTGGGACTTCGCCGTCGATCTGCCGGTCACTTCGTGTTCACCACCGTCGTCCTTGTCGCTGCCTTCCGAATTTCTGGTTGTTGTTGTTGTAATAAATTGTTCCTACTTGAAGTATGTTGCTGTTCCGCGTCTAGTTGCAAATATATTGGAGTAGCCCCAGGACTTTTCCGTATAACATGTTACGGTTTTTTGCAGGTTTTGTTGGGAACGGTACCTGGTCGACCAATTGAATCAGCTAATTGCTCCTCAGAATTAGGTCTATATTGTGCAAATGTGGGAAGACGTCTTAAAGTTCTTATGCGCTATTGCGATTGTGAGTTCCAAGCACATCATCGAACGGATCTCTTTGTGCAGCAATGTCGCTAACTCCCATTTATAAAGTGAGTTAAATGCAGTATTTTCAGGTGGTATTCCTCCTTGGTCTCATCGCCGTAGCCTTTTATATTGTTGACATAGTGAGCAGATCAAATCGCTCTGTAAACGTAAGCTTGTCATGCTTTGGATTATCTATACAGTTTTTGAAATATTTTGTTGCTCAAACACAAACACAAACACAAACAGAAACACATTTTCAGGATGCCATGGATATTGGCTACAGTTCTTATAGTGAGCCAGTGACACCGCGAAGAGGGTGCGTTTATTCCTAGTGTCAGAACACTTAAGGATCGCCATTTTGGCTTTGACGACGAAGGTCCTTCTGGCACAGTGTCAGATAAGAGACTACAAACCTTTATAAATCTACCTCGAAGATATAAAAAATGATCCAATATATGAGGCGGGCTACAATCAAACTTTCAACAGCTGTGCTGAAAAAAAAAAACGATAGTCTTGTTCAGTGTTCAGAGCGATATCCCTAAATGATAGTGGTTTGCTTCTTCAAGCATATAACACCTTTGTCATTTCAACTGCTAAAGATGGTACGTCAGCATGTAACGATTACTCACGTGGAATTACAAGGTGTCTCAAAAAATGTAAACACTGTTCGAAAGGTGATAAATTTGCTCCCACTAAGTGCACTAAAGAAGTTAAATCATATGAAAGCTTAAGAAAAGAGAAAGTTTCTGATATATGAAAGGTATGGAATGCGCCATGTATTCGTCTAAAGTTTTGCATTCGACTGACACAACACTCGACTGATTGTGTTCGCTTGAATACTTGTCATGATTTCCCTGCAAAGTGGCGCAATGATTGATTTGTGCTTCTTTTAAGGTCAAAACTTAAAAACACATCACTGCTAGCGAAAAGGGCAGGGTAACCTAAAAAAAGACAGGTACTATTTGAAAAGATCTAACACTGCTGCTGCTGAAGCTTTTAAAGATGCTTGAGACCTATATGAAAGCGCAGGGTAACAAGATTTCTACGGCGTGTAAATGGTTAAGGTTGCGCCATGCCCCGCCTGAAATCTTGAATTTCAGGCTCGACTAATTGTGCATGGGCTGAAGGCTTGTTATAATCTTGTTACAACTTGGCCAGATTAACCTGAGCCGTGTTTCGTTCAACGTCAAGAACATGACAATCATGTGGAAGACACTGATATTAGCAGGAGACCCATTCTCCAAGACGGATTCCCTGGACTGATGAAGCAACATTTAAGCTGAATGGGGAGGTTAATCGGCATAATTGAGTTTCAGGCGGGGGCCTGGTGCAATCGTGGTTATTTGCACATCACAGAATTCTCGCTGCTTTGTGCTTCATATGAGCCTCAAACATCTTCAAAAGCTTCACTAGTAGCAATATTAGAATTTCAAACAGATATTGCATTTTTAGGGGTACTTTGTATTTTTTGCAAGCCGTAGTGTTTTTAAGTTTTATAGCTTGAAAGAAGCACAAACCAATCGAAACGACCACTTTGTGGAGAAATTATAACAAGTATTCAAGCGAGACACAATCAATCGAGTGTAAAATGCAAGGTTTCGGACGAGTGCGTGGCGCAATTCATACCGCCCATATATCAGAAATTTCAATTTTTATATGCTTTTATATGAACTCTTAATTTATTCAGTACCTTTACTGTGAGCAAATTTATCACCCTTCAAACTGTGTATACATTTTTAAGACACCCTGTATATTAATGAGTTAGAAAGTGTACAGATAACCTCATCCAGCGCAATTGCGATCTTGGATTAATTGCCCTAGGAAGAATGCGAAATGACCTACTACACTGTACAAAATTGTACACAACATTGAAACTGCTCTCTGAAATAACAGATCTATTGCCTTTATGAGCATCAGACACCCAACGTGGTGCTATTGAATATGGTAATAATACTGCCAGGGAAAACTGAAGACGCTTCCTTCCCACTCATAGAATATCCTCATTATATCTGAGCTTGGACAAAAGCACTTTTATTATTAAAATATAAAGTTTTCAGTAAATTCGTTTGTGAGCATACGGGTCCCTAGATCAAGACGCTCATGACACTTTCCACTCCTATTCACTTGGCCATCGTATTTAGGCTTCCAATGTTAAGTATTCACTAGCAGTTATTGTTAGTCACATATTGCATTTTTGTTCTATTTCTATTGTTGGCCAAGGCCGTGCGACAGACAAAAAACAAGTATTGAAAGTAATCCTATAGCGGCCGCTTTTGGCTTCAATAAACGTGTGATGTCTTGTTTCCTGTGAAGTCTTTAGCTTGATCAATTCAATGCTCGAATCAACAAACAACTCATTCCGTTACCACAGGAGAGTAGGTCACAACGACACCATAGATGTTGCGTTTGGTCAAACAGCACTGATGGTGAAATGGGGTAGCGTCCTGCGAAAAAAAGCAGAAAGTAGAGGACGGGTGGCCTGCCAGAAGAGATTGCTAAACACCCCCTAAGCTGTTTATAGTGTCTATAACAGCTGCTCTACGCTTCAGCAAATATGCAAAACATCGTTTCCCTTTTTGACATTAGTTTAACTATGTACACTTTTTGAGACATTGTCAATGGGAACATCCTCGAACAATTTAGGCCTCGTCGATCTACACTTTCATGGGAGTCAGATTTCGATTCAACGACACAAAGCAGAAGTGTGGGAGGGGTTAGTCCTTGAAAAAAATATTGATCGAATTAATATTTGAGAGGTACTTGTACTCGCTGATTGCATAAAATTTTCTAGAAATTCTTGAAAACCGTATTTCAAAAAGTTCAGCAAACGAAGGTCAACCGATTAATTAGAACGCTGTTACAGCGATCGCGAGTGACCAAGCCTAGGGTCAACGTCGTCTGGAGGACCTCGCCCCCATATATAGGAGAATTTCATGACGTATGTGTTTGCCTAGAGCGCTACTGCAGAATATAAATATGTAGTACTAGCTTCTTGATTTAGGCTAAATAAAGAATGCAAGCAAACTTTCAGAAATGCTGTCCACGCAGAAGTAGTTGCTAAAAAAGACGAAGTAATGCTATATTTACAGGGTATTTTTTATGTGTCATGCTCAAAGAGGCCAGCAGGTAAGCCACAATATTTTCTCTCTCCTTATCTCCAATCATAACGCTATATCTAGCTTAAAGCAGTGATAGCTTGCCTATAGACATTTGTCATGACCCCTTAAAGACTCACGCTGGTTTTCACCAAGCGCCCGCACAAATCCACTATAAAAGGCGGGTCGGGGACCAGTTTGCGGGACTTTTTTTCTGCTGGGCATCCCAATTTTTCTCAGGCAGTCTAGCACTCATAATCGCACAGTCTCTCAGTCGCTTACTCGTACTTTCGCATCGAGGACCGTAACTTGTATTGCGTGCTGCTGTGGCAGTAGCGAGGAGCCCAGAGGAGGCTCGTTCAATGTGTCACCCAAATCGCGGACGTACCGGCTCAGAGTAATGAAAGAAACTTCGAAACAATGGTGCGATATTAAATGAAATGGAATATGCGAACTAGTAGTACATCACCTGTTACAATTGTAGGTTTGTGTGAATGCTGTCTTGTTGATGTATTGTTGTCAAGTAATCACCACCTATATATAAAAGAGTTTGTCCGTGGAGTGATTTAACCTGAATGAGGTACGCCTCATCATCTACAGCGCGGGAAAATTTGCTATTGAACGTGGGATGTTGCTGCAGCAGGGGAAACGCAGCCCTTTACTGCTTACTGCTTAACACAACAGCACCTACGCGCGTTTCTGAGCGTCCAGATTCAGAAGCCGACTTCGTGCCATTAGCATGAGAAGACCACCAAAGGGTAAGAGTAGAAGGGGGACTTAGAGGGTGAAGAACTGACGGCGATCAGGAAGCAGCGACCAGGAGGAGCATCGTGATGGTCTGTGGGGAGAGCAATGAAGCAGGCCAGGAGGTGGTACCAAGAAGAGTTTAGGCAATATGTAGGGATCATTAGGGAGTTACCAATCAGGGGAGCGGGACA
Organism: Heligmosomoides polygyrus polygyrus; assembly: GCA_947396885.1. Taxonomy (NCBI): domain Eukaryota; kingdom Metazoa; phylum Nematoda; class Chromadorea; order Rhabditida; family Heligmosomidae; genus Heligmosomoides; species Heligmosomoides polygyrus. The sequence continues at coordinate 86,788,755 of OX377202.1, forward strand.
GTAAGGAGGATCAGCAAGGGGATCCATTACCATTGAGAGAGACCGGATTTAGAGGATGTGACACCGATGTCACACAATGGGCGTTCGCTCGCCGTCGTCGTGTCGTGAGCGTGGGAGGCCTACTTAATTGGGGTAGAGTAGTAGGGAGGATCCCGAGGGGGTGAGGTGGAATATACCTTGAAGAAGGGACCTGGAGGCGGGACCAGGACGAGGAACCAACAAGAAGGGAGCCGTAAGGGAATACGTACGGAGAAGAAGGAATCTGCCATATGCATAGCCTTTTCATGCTCGACACAGCGGCGTCTGCGCGCACTTCTGAGCTTCTTGATCCAGAAAACTAGCCCCCTACGTCGCGCAGCAAGCATCCTGATTCTGAATACGAGTCACCGACCGTGCCTTGAGCATGGGAGGACCACTAAGGGGATGGTAGAGAAGGGCGGTTGGGGGACTTCTATGGTGGACCAGGAGAGCGACCAGGAAGGAAAGTAAGAACCTGGAGGAGGCCAGGACGGGGGAACCAGCAAGAAGAGACCAGTAGGTGTCAATAGTGAAAACAAAGAAATGGGCCAGTAGTTGGGACCAGGAAGGTGGGGGACTAAAGAGGGGGAGGGAAGACCTGTAAAGGCGGACTAGCAATTAGATCCAGTAAGAAGAAACGAGAGAGGCGAACCGGGCTTAGGAAGACATGTCAACGACAACTTGAAACGCTAGCTGTTGAGCATGAGAACGATTGCGGAGGAACAACCTGAGGCACAGAAGTACTGCGCAGCACAAACCAATTTACTGGCCGGTCAGGAAAGGCCGTCTATGATGAAGGTACCGAAGTGGTGAAGGGCTTGATGCCGATAAAGTACGCACCAAGTCCTAGATGCTAGCGAATTTTATGTTTTACAAAAACTACTTTCCCATTAAACGTGTCGGAGCACTTGTAAAAATATAAACACAAAGCCGTCTTCTACAGATCTACCAAAGCATATTTGGACCATGATGCGACTCGAAACTGCATTTTAGCGTCATCGCTCTTGGGACGTGATGCATGCTTACTAAACAATATGATATTGTGCGAGCACCCCGATCCCTCGGGAAGATTCTGCAATCATACACAACATTATACACATGTGCCATGTGCCTCACGTCTGTTAGGACAAACTTTGGTAATAGGTCGGTCCTATTACGGTGAATACGAGACATTTGGAGAAGATAAGGTGCAGGTAACGGAAGGCTGACCGGTAGCTGCAGAGGGCTTACTTTACGTTTTCTATGACTTGCTGACCTCACTTTTATCTGAGCTGAGAGTCTGACCACCTCGTCGTGATTGTTCTAATTCCACGACCTAATAGTACGAACATAGTGCTAGTATACGATTGTTTCCACATATAGAGGGTGTCGCCTGTGGAAATCTTAAACGAGTGAATGCTGCCAAGCCTCATTTAGGCCTTTGTTATACTCCCGCGTCGCGCAGGCGACGGGTCAGCAAGTCATCATTGTGAATGATAGATCTAATGGGAAAAAGGAGGCCGTGATGCGCTGCAGAAAACTAAAAGTTGTATGCAGCACTGGAGTGTTCACACCTATTGTGAACTAAGCTAGGCCGCTTCTGATAAAACTGAAGGTGCATGTCAGGGATGGGTGGAAATTTCCAAAATTTTCCCAGAAAACAGAAAATCGCTTTCGTCACAAAACAGAAATCAGAAAACAGAAAATTTCGGAATTGTCACACGACCTAATTATTCCACTCAAACATCCATTCTTCCAGTAGCAAATGCTTTTGCATGACTAAAAATGTAGTTGTGGGCCAGTGGTTTTGCTTGAAAGCGTTAAAAAAATTTCTAGCATACTCCAAATTCAATACGTTCAGTAAACTGTCTGACTCGGACAGAAGCTGAATCGTACGAAGACGATGTGCATGAAGAACAGACGAGTTTCTAATACTCCACTTTCACTCAAGGCACATCTCCGAGTGCTGCAGCTACATGTATCGCGAAGTCTATCTGGGTCGCGAAGCCAATATGGCCAACGACCTAGCATCAGAGCTAAGCAGGAGGAAACGAGCGACTTGGGGAGTTTTCAAGAGCGTCGAAGAAATCGTGAAGAAGACGAAGGACGTCCCACTTCATGTCCGCCAATCCGACTCTACCGTTCTTCCTGCCCTAACATACACCTCAGAGACCTGGGCTATACGAAAGCAGGATGAACACGCGATCAGTGTCGTGCAGCGTAGAATCGAGAGGACGATGCTCGAAATGATACGATTAACGCAAGCGAGAGAAGTTCTCCAAAGTTCTGAGCTTCGTAGACATTCGAAGATCAGAGACGCTGTCGCGTAGACCAAGTTGTCGAAAATTAGGTGGGCCGGCCACGTAATGCGCTTCGCGGACACCCGCTGAACGAAGTCGTCACCGACTGGATTCCGCGGGATGTCAAGAGAACACCAGGACGCAAACCAACGTGTTCGTTGGACTTCTGACTTCTTTGTGATAGTTCTGAACGATCCATATGACGCTCTTCGTGTCCTTCGAGTAAGGAGGATTCATTGGAGCACTCTGGCACGCTAATGGGACGAATGAGACGCTGCTTAGGTGATACAGGTGATACATGAAAAATTTCACGGTTCACTACCGTATCACTACATCAGCGAAATCAAAGATAACTTTTTCTATTCCTTACTAATTTTTGACAGCCAAAAGCTGAGCAAGGTTCAGTGTTAGAAAAATAGCCTCACGAAAAGCTCCGCAGAAAGCGGTAATTGGGGATGACCGGTCAGCAATTTCCATTTTTCAAGATGGAGAATAATCCTACCCACAGTAACTCGACTAACTAGCTAGCTAGGACAACCGATTGGTTAATAGATAATTAAATGCTCCTCAGAACACTAGTTTTAATATCTCAATAATATTGCCTTAATATAAAGTTGTGAGTAATCGTAGATGCAAAATACTGTCGGAATCGAAAAGAATACAAAACCAAATTATTAAAGTCGAGAAATGTCTCATGATGGAACAACATGTCAGCAGTACTTACATAAATAATCAAATAGACAAAACGGTATAGCTCATGAGTGCATGGCGCAATTTCTACACGACCATATATAAAAACGCCACATGCTTACAACCTAAAACACTCTAGAAGCATTATTTTGGAATTTCGTGATTCTATGATGCCTTTTTATTCCTTTTATTGGACTTCAACGCTATAATTTTGATCGGAGTTCTATTTTCTCTTTTCTGGCCAATTTTTAGACGTTTTCCAAAAAAAAAACAGGAAACAGAAAAAATTTGCCCAACATGGCCAGAAAATCAGAAAACAGAAATTGAGCTCATCCCTGGCGCATGTGCCTTAGTGCCATGGCAGATATCCTCTGAGGCCCCCGGTCCTATATCGGCCTACCTTTGAACTTTTCTCGTCACTGAAACAAGTAAAAGAAGCACTGTCGCTACAGTTGTGAAGGGTGTTATCGAAACTGCTCACCCTACCAGTAAATTCGTGACGCGAAGCTACGTTCGTCTTGTAGCAAAGGCGCTAACGTCAAAATACAGTACCGCCGCTAAACGTTCAACCAAACGACGTTTGCGACGCAAAAACGCGTTTTTTGCGTCGCAAACGTCGTTTGGTTGAATGTTTAGCGGCGGTAGTGTAGAAGGATAATAACAATTTCACTTGCAGCAAAAGAAGAAGAACCTGAAATGAGTGAGCTTCACACGGCGAGGAAGGTATGATTCGTATCATTCTCACCACCGGGAGCGCTAATCTTCTTCTTTGGTGTCCATTGCATAGCATGACAAATTCATGTTGAACTGCGAGTTCGTCAAGCTGTGCGTCAAATTGTTACAGCACTTTATTCGGTCTACATTTCGACGTTTTCGCTTTCATCGCAGCCTTGAAGAGTCCAAATAACACTTGAGGAACTATTCTCCCAAAGGTCATTTCATAGTGCAGAAAGGAATTCAAAGGTGAATGGAGTGAGGACAGCGATGCGGAGAGACGACGAAGGGCTAACCCTTTTGAAGGAAGCCGAGGAGCTCCATCAGTCACTGTCAGATGGAGGCAGGGTCAAGCGTGGGGTTCGATTTTTGCCGAAAATTTACGACCCCCTCCCTCCCAGAGCTGATCTGATACGACTTCCCTTGTGTAGACCACCGTTTTTTAGGTTGTAACGAATTAAATGACACTGGCTTGCGCCATTTTTTGGCGCGTCTTTACGCGTTTGATCAAGAACAAACCGTAACATTTGGCATATAATTTAGAAGCGAAAACTTTGCTCTACCGGAGAGTGCCAAACTTTCTATGTAAAAGTGGGAAAACTTTAGAGTTTTATTGACTTTTTTGCAGATGGACAAAACGGTAATGCAAGGCATTTCTTCTTCTTCTTCTTCAGCGTCTGTCCCGCTTCGTAGCGGGGTCCGCTATTCTGGTGTCATGACGCCACCTCTCCCGATCCAGCGCTAGATCAGGGTGGACACCAGCAACCTTCAAGTCCATATGTAACGTGTCAGACCAGCGCTGCTTCGGACGCCCTCTAGGCCGCTTTCCTATTACCTCGAAGTTAAGGCCTATCTTGCGGACGCTGTCCTCTTCTCCACGCAGAACGTGGCCGTACCATCGTAAGCGAGCTTCGCGCATCTTGTCCGCTATCGGCGCGACACCGAACTTCTGCCGAATGACATCGTTTCGGATGTGGTCCAGGCGCGTGACTCCAGCCGTCCAGCGCAGCATCTTCGTCTCCATGACGCTGAGGCGCGTTTCAACCTCCTTGGTCGCAGGCCAACACTCAGCACCGTACATCGCTACCGGCCGGACGACAGTTCTATATATTTTTGACTTCAAGCGCTCTGGCATCTTCCTATCGCAGAGCACACCAGTCAACGAGCGCCACTTGGACCAAGCTGCACTCACGCGTGAGTTCACTTCAATCATCAGATTGCCATCAGATGCTACTTCTGATCCCAGGTACTTAAAAACCGAAGTGCGTGGGAGCTCGATAGCGTTAACCTTGATGGAGCTGGACTCATTAACGTCCGTCGTTAGATACTCGGTCTTCTTCACGTTCAGTCTGAGTCCAAAACACTCCAAGCGATCACACCAAGCTTGCACCTCTCGCTCGAGTTCACCTTTACTTTCGCTAGCGAGCATTACGTCATCAGCATAAAGCAGTGTCCAGGGGACTGGCTTCTGAAGATCTCGTGTAATGGCGTCCATCACGACAACAAAAAGGAGTGGGGAAAGCGCAGAACCCTGGTGCACCCCGACAGAGATGGGGAACTCCATCGAGGTTCCGGCTGCAGCTTGAACTCTACTCTTTGGAGAAGAGTAGAGGATTCTCACCCACTCTATGAGCTCCTCAGGAACTCCATGTCGTCGCAGGGCGTACCATATCACTTCACGCGGTACGCGGTCAAAGGCCTTCTCTAGGTCGAGGAAGGCGACATGCACTGGCTTCTGTTTCTCGCGATGCTTCTCTAACAGGAGGCGGGCGGCATGTATGGCATCAATGGTGCCACAGCCAGCTACGAAACCGCACTGATTGCTGGAAAGCTGGACGATGTCACGAATTCGACCATCGACAATTCGCTCAAAGATCTTCATGCTGTGCGAGAGCAAGCGGATCGGACGGTAATTGGAGCAGTCTGCAGGACTGCCTTTCTTCTTCCAAATCGGAATCGTCGTGCTTTGGCGCCAACACTCAGGCACCTTCTTCTCCGCCACAACCTGGTTAAAGAACTGCGCCAACCACTCAGCAGGGTACCACAGCTTTGACTTCCACAGATCAGCTGCCACGTCGTCGGGCCCAGTCGCTTTGCCTGGCCTCATCTTCCTCAGAGCCGCTTCTGTCTCCTCCACGGTGATCTTCTGAACGGGACCGTGGACAGAAGCCACAGAAGGGATGGCCGGGTGAGGAAATTCCATAGTGGAAATTTCCTCAAAGTAATCGCGCCATCGCTTCAATGCCTTCTTGCGGTCCGTAAGAAGATGGCCGTTCTCATCATTGATGCCGAAGAACTTCTCGATGTCCTCGGTCTGGCGATGGCGATTCTTTGCGAGTCGGTATAGATACCGCTCACCATCGCGCGATTCGAGCTTCTCGTTGACATCTTCATAATGAGTGGCTTTTGCAACAGCCACGGCCTTCTTTGCAGCTTTCCTCGCTTCTTGGTACTTCCGCCAGTTATCGGCTGTCTTGTCGCTGAGAAACACGTGATAGAGCGACTTCTTCTCTCGAACTTTTGCTTTCACGTCATCTGTCCACAGCCACGCCTGCTTTTCGACCTTGCGTCGTCCAGGCACCGTGATGCCGAGCTCCAACCTTGCAGCTTCACGTATCCCGTCGGCAGCCTTCTTCCAAGTTTCGTCGACAGTTGTGACTGTCGGTAACCGCACGCGAGAAATCACAGCTGCTTCCTTCTCTCTCATTCGCCACCACTTGATTCTCGGTGCACCGCATCGCTCAACCTGCTTCTGCCTTGGAGCGGCGATCTTTAGGGTGCAGATCAGCGGTCGGTGCTGTGGGGCGACCGTCTCATACGGCACGATCTTCGCGTCTGTGACAAGACTTCGGTCTCGATCCTTCACAAGGACGAAATCTATCTGAGACTTGGAGTTCCCACTATAGTATGAGATGAGGTGGGAGTCGCGTTTACGAAATACGGTGTTCACTATGGTGAGGTTATGCGATTCCGCATATTCAAGGATACGCTCACCATCGGCGTTACGCGACCCGTAACCGAATCCACCATGACAGCTGTACCCGTCTTTCGTCGCGCCGACGTGCCCATTAAGGTCACCAGCGACTACGATGACATCTTTCGACGGCACCTCTGCTGTCTTCTCATCAAGCAGGCTCCAAAACTCATCCTTGGCTTGATCGGAGCAGCCAGTCTGCGGAGCATACGCAGAGAAGAAGTGATAGAGTCGCTCCTTAGCGGCGACAACGATCTTCATCAACCGATCGTTAAAGCGTTCGACACTTACAATCGAGTCACGAAATCGTTCGGAGACGATGACTCCAACTCCACTGGTGGTCCTGGGACTTCCACATAGAACGGCCTTGAAGCCTCGTCCTATGTCCCTTGACTTGCGGCAGGACCACCTCGTCTCCTGCACCGCACAGAAATCAACTCTTCTACGCTCCAGTGCTTCAACCAACTCGCACGAGCGGCCCGTCAACGTACCCACATTCAGCGTTGCCACGCGGGTCCTGCTTACGTTACGGGACTTTCGGACTAGTTCAGTTGCCCCCCGATGCCGTCCTCGCATCAGGGACCCTCGCATACTTCTCACACTCGCCGGGCTCTGCGAGTGCGCGTCGGCTCCCGCGGACGCCGTAGCACTATCTCGAGAAACTTGAACTGTCATCAACCATGTGATGTGACATGGGTCTTCGTAGGCCGGCCTGTCACAAGGGCCTGTCGCCTGCATTCGAATGTCCGTGCTTAGCTTAGCTCGCAGAGCGAGCAGTTTCCAGTGGCACCACGTGGAGGAACGGACATCGCCACCAATGCAAGGCATTTACTTGTATGAATTCAAGCTGGGCACTACAGCTAAGCAGGCGGACGAGAAGATCAACGCCGCATTCGGTCAAGGATGTTCCACAATTCGGACGGCGTATCGTTGGTATCAGAAGTTCCGGAATGGAGATGAGAGCTTGGAAGAACATGAAGGTCGTGGGAGGCATAGTGATGTTGATGAGGACAAGCTGAGAGATGTGGTAGAGGAGGATCCACACAAAGGTACCAGGGAGATAGCGAAGGTTCTTGGCGTCAGTCACAACACAGCCATCTGAAGGAAATTGGAAAGACCAAAAAGCTGGAAAGATGGGTGCCTCACGAGCTGTCTGAGGAGCAAAGAAACCGACGATATGAGATCTCGTCCGCACTGCTTCTACGGAACGAAACGGACCCATTCCTTGATCGCATCGTAACCTGTGACGAGAAATGGATAATGTACGACAACAGGCGACGATCGGCACAGTGGGTGGACAGCGATGAGAGCCCCAAGGTTTTTGCGAAGCCGGAATTGCACCAAAAGAAGGTAATGGTGACAGTATGGTGATGTTCGCTGGGAATTATTCACCACAGTTTCCTCCCTCCCGGTGAATCTATCACGGCAGAGAAGTACTGCATTGAAATTGAAGAAATGATGAAAAAGTTGAAGGATATCCGGCCGGCCTTGGTAAACCGAAGGCGAGTTCTCCTTCTGCACGACAATGCTCGCCCCATGTAGCACGAATGACGTTGCAGAAATTGAATGAGCTGAGCATTGAAACTCTACTACATCCTCCGTTTTCTCCCGACCTCTCCCCAACAGACTACCATTTCTTCAAGCATCTTGGCGACTTCTTGGTAGGGAAAATATTCAAATACCAACAGGATGCCGAAAGTGCCTTCGAAGATTTCGTCAATTCCAGAACTTCTGATTTTTATGCTACTGGGATAAAAAAGATTGTGTCACATTGGCAAAGATGTGTAGAATCAGAAGGTTTTTATTTCGATTAATAAACTTGCCTACAAGCCGAGATATTAACTGTTTAAATTTACAGTGGTTCAGTGCCATTTATTTCGTTACAACCTAATATTTCCTATCCGTATTGATTTTTTTAAAAAATTTATGGAATTTTTGTACCCTAGGTCCTTCTTTCCATGTGCAGCGTCGACTGTATCAGATTAGCTCAAGAAAAAGTGCAACTGTTTGCTTTAGTGAGTTGTTAGAAAAAACGTTGATAAAGGTTTTGTGTATGTATACTTTTGATAATAATATTTTGTTTGTTTACTGTTGACATCTCGTGGACACGGATTTTCTTTCTTCTTCATGAAAATGCATCAGAAAGTGGAGTTGTACCCAATAGAATTTTAAGCCACAGTTTGACACAAGGGAATAAAACCTGTTTTTGTGAGACATTCTTCTGTATGTCTGTATAAACAGACGCTCCGATTTGTATCATTTGCCGAAAAAATTCGACACCGTTAGTCACATGGAAGCCGCTATTTTTACAAGCTGCTTTTTAAAGCGTAGAACCCTCACTTCTTACAGCTCTGTGAATTTTTCAGAGATGTCGCACCAACTTCGAAATATGGTAGGTTACATGGAGCCATTGCGTTCCCCGATATCACCGATCGCCACTGAAGGACGGAGTTCTTGCGGCAAAAAAATTCTACCTTCTGGAGGAAGAGCATCAGAGAGTGAAAACTCTGCCATCTTAGAGTTCAAAATGTGGTTAATATACAATCAAAAACTAAGCTTCTTCGCAGCAATTTCTGATATGATCAGGGAGGTTCGATTTGCAAATTCTAATGTTTCATGAAAAATAATTTTTTACCTGAAGCAGATCACGCACAATGTTGAAATCTTGCCACAAAAATTTACGTGTCTTGTTCAATGCACAACCCCCGCCCCCTATGAAGACCTCATTGAAAAACTGTTTATGCATATCAGTTAGCATATTTCCTCTATTTTTCAAAAAGCAATTGGGATTTTTGAATTTCGAAAAATGAACGGAGTTATGATTATTTGTATGAAATCACTCCAATGTCGACGCTGCCGAGTCTACGAGCAGTTCTTCACAAATTTGATCATAACTTGGTTCATTTTTTGAAATTCAAAAATCTCAATTGCTTTTTGAAAAACAGAAAAAATGCTTTTTATCCATATAGAAACACTTCAAAAAAGGGGTCTTCAAACGGGCGGGGATGGTTCGATTTTTGGCACGCATTTCTGCAACAATGGACCAGAAATCGAACCCCCCGGCCCCTATGTAGACCTCCCTTCTAAAAATTAATTTCTATATGGTTCGAAAGCGCTTTTTCTCTAGTTTTCAAAAAGTTATTAAATCTTTTAAAATTCAAAAACTTACCGGGATATAATTATTTATACAAAATCTTTTCAATTTTTTTTCGCACAAAAATCGAAGGCCTCAGCGCCGTATGAAGATCTAGCTCTTGAAAACAGATTTTTTATACTTTATAAAGGCTTTTTCTTCAGGTTTTGAAAAAGGTATTGACTTCTTCAAATTGTGGAAAACTTACCGAGTTATAGTCATTTTTGTGAACGTCGAATTTCGTCGCTCCCATGACGTCGGTGCCATATCGACCAGTGGTCGATCCAATCTATTCGTTTCAGAAAACATGTTTTTTACATTGTGCATTGAACAAGACAGGTAAGTTTTTGTGGCAAGATTTCAACAGTGTGCGTGATCTGCTTCAGGTAAAAAATTTATTTTTCATGAAACATTTGAATTTGCAAATCGATCCTCCCTGATCATATCGGAGATCGCTGCGAAGAAGCTTAGTTTTTAATTGTATATTAATCACATCCTGAACTCTAAGGTGGCAAGTTTTAACTCTCTGATGCTCTTCCTCCAGAAGGTACTATTTTTTCCGCGAGAAGTCCATCCTCCAGTGGCGATCGGTGATATCGGAGAACGCAATGGCCCCACGTAAGCTACCATATTGCGGACTTGTTCGGCGTCTCTGAAAAATTCACAGAGCTCTTAAAACTATAAGAAGTGTGGATTCTGCGCATTAAAAAGCAGGATCCATGCTTCCATGTGACTAAAGGTCTCGAATTTTTTCGGAAATTGATACAAATCGGAGCGTCTGTTAATACAGAGGATCGTTTCAGAAAAACATGTTTTATTACCGTGTGTCAAACTGTGGATTAAAATTTTATTGAGTACAACATGCTGTTTCCAGCAGAAGCTTGAAAATTAGTTTCGTGACAAGTCCATCCTCCGGTTGCCATTCGGTCATCGCTTCAGGAGAGCTTCCAAAAATCTTGTAGGAAAAGCACTTGATTTTCCTCAGAAATTGACACTTCAAATTTTAAAGACTGCAATTTAGGACGTAGATGTCGCTTGTTCAGGGAGAAATCTGCCGCTTCCATGACTTCCTGAAGGAAAAAAACTGAAAAAATGGAAACTTCTCATTGACTCCAAATCTTTATTTTTAACGAGTAATGCAATTATTATTTGAAACTTTTTTATATTAATTTTTACAACATCGCGGACGAAGGAGAGACTCCACACATTCGTAAGCATTCCCGAAAAAAAAACTTATTAAGAATTAAAAACATCACCTAAAAACCTGCAGAATATGAGAGAATCCTCTGCCAAACCGGAAGAGCACGACCCCCCCCCCTTTCCAAACGAGGCCAGAGTACCAACCCCTTCAATTCCCGAACCTCAAGCTTGACCCTGGATGGAGGTGAACGTTGGTGAATGACTTCAGCTCTAGCGATCACCTGTCCTAAGAACCTTCTAAGGCATGACCTTGTAGGAGTAAGAGTTCGGGCAGTTCACCCTCGAGTGCAGTGACACGCCTCGGATATAATAGATTATCTGAGCAACACGGACGGAAACAGATGAGCCGAGAGGTGACGTCTCCGAAGGCAGGTGGGCCGTTGGCGACGGAGCGATGGATGTTGGCGACTGGATGGAGGGCGATCAGGACGGCGTGCCCATCAGTGAAATCGGAGTCGGTCCGTCAGTCGTCCCGGGCGGCGGCCGTGGTCGACGGCGTGGTCGTTTCCAGAGGACGAACTGTCCCGTTGCGGCGGCTCCCTTAAATAGTCTCCCTCAGTGCCGATGGCAAGATCGCGTAGGTCAACTCTGAGCCAATGGAGGTGATGGGATTGTGGAATACCGTTTTCCGAACTTCCCAAACCCTTATATAGGTCGAAAAAAATCTCGTTCTCGTTCTCTTTTCTAATGTCAATGTGTTTTTGCACTGCTCATAAAAATATAAATATAAAAAGAACTGTACTGAAGAGC